>SJXQ01007455.1:86335-312377 GCA_006408695.1 Aepyceros melampus
TTGAGGTCTTGTTTACATTTTGTAAAAATAATGTCCCACTGTGTATCATTTTCTGAAATTTGCCTTTTTCCACTTAATATGATGCAACTAAGATTCATCCATATTTTTGATGTAACTATAGCTCATATTTTTCAATTTTATATTATGTTAGCATGTGTGATAATTAACAGTTTATTTACCTATTTTCAGACTGCTTGACATTTGGGTTCTCTTCTTATTTTTTTTTTAACTTTACAAACAATAATTCCATATGGCATTTCTGAAACTATTCTTCTCAGAACATTGGTGGATTTTATTTATGACAATATTTAACTTCACATCATAGTATCCTATTATGGGTTGAAATATGTTCCATAAAAATATAGCTTTAAGTCTTTATGTGAAAATAGAGTCTTTATAGAGGTGATCAAATTAAAAGGAGGTATTTAAGTTTGGGGCCCTTTTTAAATATGACTGGTATCCTTAAAAAGAGGGCAATTAGAATACACAGAGGGACATGCACAGAGGGAAGACAGTGTGAAATTACAGGGAGAAGATGGCCACGTGGTTGGAATGTTGCATCGACAAATCAAGGAAGGCCAATGACTGCTGGCAAGCACTAAAAGCTAGAAAGGGCAAAGAGGGATCTTCTCTAGAGCTGTGGAGAAAAGAATGGCCCTGCCAGATACTTAGGTTTCACAATTCTAGCTTTCAAAACTGTAAGACAGTAAATTTTTATTGTTTGAAGTCACCTAGATTTCTTTAAGCTTTTTTATTTTATATTGAAATCAGCTGATTAACAATGTTGTGCTAGCTTCAGGTGGATATCAAAGGGACTCAGCCATACACATATGGGCATCCAAAGGAAGAGACAGAGGTTGCCAGGCAAATAATTGTGCAGAAAATGTTTTTTCATAAGGAAGAAAACTGCATTAAATTGAAGAGGAAAAATGTATTTGAAAAACCTAAAGAAGACCAGTGTATGGAGACTATTAGTGAAAATGACAGGAAATAAGGATCTATGAGGGCCAGCCTATCTATGATTAAGTACAAAGTGAGTTGTCAAATAATTTCAAAGCTCTGAATAACTATTGATTAAATTATTCAAAGGGTGATATGGCTGCAGTGTGCACTCAGAGTATAAAAGATTTAATTGGATTTGGCCAATTATAGGACCTGGCAGATGAGTTAGGTAATTTCTCAGATATCCAATAAAAGAAAAAGTACATAGTGGCTATTACATTCAAAGAAATACAATGGGAATATGGTGGTGGAAAATGGCAAAGTTGTCCCTGTCTTGTGTAACATCTTTATGGTACATACAAATAAACAAGTAAATCATATAATACCTAGCAGTGGTAAGTGATAGGAAGAGTGATGCCTTCTCAAAAAGGTTCTTTTCAGTAAAATATTAAGCTTCTGAGGGGTCATAGATGAGTAGTCACCTGAAGAAGAAAGAGGATGAACCATCTGATTATCCAGGAATAGGTGTTTCTAAGAGAAGAAATAGCAAAGGCAAAGAGAGCCAACAAGACAGTAGCTAAGGAATGAATTGAGAGTTGCTGTCAATGTTGTGTAACCAGAAATTAATGGAGAGAAAAAAATGTAGAAAAAGAATTGACAAGTACACATTAAGTGACCAATTAGGGTGTGGTAGAAACAGAGTCCTAATGGTGTCTCCTAGGAAAGGACTTTTCAAACTGAGAAGTTGTTGGCCTCTGTATTAGTTTGTTAGGGCCGCCCTGCAAGGTACCACAGACTGTGTGACATTTCTGTTCTCACAGTTCTTGAAGCTGGGAGTCCAAGATTAAGGTGGTTTCTCCTGAGGTTTCTCCCTGACTTGTAGATGGCCATCTTCTTCCGGGCTTCACGTGGGCTTTCCTCTTGTGCCTGATTGTGACTAAACACTTGTCAAGTTAGATTAGGGCTCAACCTAACCTTCTCATTTAACCTTAGTTACCTCTGTAAAGATGTTATATTCTAGTACAGTCATATTCTGAGACCTTGAATAGGGTTTAGGAGTTCAACATATGAATTTTAAGGGCCCTAGCCCCCCAAACACTCACACATAAGAGAGCCATTTTCTCAGATTTGGTAAATTGTGTTATAACTATTTGAGGACAACAGGGGAAGAAGTTTAAATGAGGGAAATAGTATGTGAAAATATAGAGATGTAAGAAATTAATTTTTGACAAGAAAGACTTTGAAAAGTCCAGTTTGGTATAAATCTTTCCTGGGAGTGACAGAAGGAAAGACACATTCAGTTCAATTAGGTTCAGTTCAGTTCAGTCACTCAGTCATGTCCGACTCTTTGTGACCCCATGAATCACAGCACGCCAGGCCTCCCTGTCCATCACCAACTCCCGGAGTTCACGCAGACTCACATTCATCAAGTCAGTGATTCCATCCAGCCATCCCATCCTCTGTCGTCCCCTTCTCCTCCTGCCCCCAATCCCTCCCAGCATCAGAGTCTTTTCCAATGAGTCAACTCTTCGCATGAGGTGGCCAAAGGACTGGAGTTTCAGCTCCAGCATCATTCCCTCCAAAGAAATCCCAGGGCTGATCTCCTTCAGAATGGACTGGTTGGATCTCCCTGCAGTCCAAGGGACTCTCAAGAGTCTTCTCCAACACCATAGTTCAAAAGCATCAATTCTTCAGCCCTCAGCTTTCTTCACAGTCCAACTCTCACATCCATACATGACCACTGGAAAAACCATAGCCTTGACTAGACGGACCTTTGTTGGCAAAGTAATGTCTCTGCTTTTAAATATGCTATCTAGGTTGTTCATAACTTTTCTTCCAAGGAGTAAGCGTCTTTTAACTTTATGGCTGCAGTCACCATCTGCAGTGATTTTGGAGCCCCAAAAAATAAAGTCTGACATTGTTTCCACTGTTTCCCCATCTATTTTACATTAGGAAAAATATAGTCAGGCCAGAGTATGACTAGCTAAGATGTCTGGACTTTATTATGTATATTAAGAAGAATTACTTAAGGTTTATGAGCGAGAATCTGCTCTAATCAGAGGTGTGCTTTGGCTCAATTAATCTGTCAGTAGCATGTAGTTTATGATCAGGTGCTAAAACATAATCTCATTTAGCAGGAGAGCTGGTTCATGCTGGAAGCACAACTAGAGTCAGGGGCTTAGATAAATTCTTGTTTTGCTCTGAATGGAAGGGAGTTTGTCAGAATTTAGTGTTTTCACACTGACACTGTGAAGGACGTCTTTGTATTCCTCACAGACTATCCTTTGTGTCTCCTGACACAAACAGAAGTGGGGTTCCTCCCCACTATGGCTGATTGCATGGAATTTTGTAATGTTCTGCTCTGCAGCTGCAATAAACTAAGTAGTAAATAACTGAAAACAAGAAAGTAAAAACAATTTAAAAATATGTTCATTCACTGCAATATAGAAATATTTGTGGTATATTCTGTGATTTGCTGTGATTGTATAAACACATATAGGTACATATTTGTATTCAAAGCTAATCTCTAGTTACTTATGCAAATGCCAAAGAAGACAACATGCTTTTTTTAAAACCAGAATTCTTGGTATAGGTTGTTTCACTAGTAAGCACAGATCAAGCACCCTATATTTCTACTTTTTCTGCCCCAAAACTATATGTTATACATATTGTGTGTATTCAACTTATTAGTAAATATCTAATGTAAAGTTTAACATTTATAATATTTTCTCATATACATTTTACCTTTAAATACTTTATTGAGGAAATCTCTCTTTCTCTTTTTCTTCTTTTCTGTAATCTGTACAGACACCATCCATCTTCGAGTTCTTGAATCCTCCCCGGTTGGCACAGCCATTGGAAGTGTAAAAGCAACTGATGCTGACACTGGGAAAAATGCTGAAGTAGAATACCGAATTATTGATGGTGATGGGACTGATATGTTTGACATTATAACTGAGAAGGACACACAGGAGGGCATCATCACTGTGAAAAAGGTGCAGAACAGCCGTGGAAATAATCATCTGTTTAGAAAGTAGATATTTTGCTATGTGTTATCCAGTCAAGCATTGTCCATTAAGAAATATCCCTATCATGTTCCACTGTAAATGCATAAGTATGAGGGACATAAAGCCAAAGATCACCTTGATGTTCTGAGCCAGTGCTTTTGTTAATTAAAACATGAAACCTGAGATTTTACAAAATTTAAAAGACAAGGTAATATATGTGTGATTGTATTTCTGAGTCACATTAATTAAAGCCCCTTATTAACATTGTTTCCTTAAAAATAGTTAACAGCTAATAATAGCAATATATCATCACAGTTGGAGGCATAAAAAGTAACATGCCATCTATCCAGATGTATGAAGCAATAATTAGAGTTGCTAATGAAAAGAGACAGCATGGATTGGAAGATAATTTCATTGTTCACAGTTTCCCTTCTGCTACATAAATTAAGCTTTTCTGCTCACATATGCTCAGTGATACAATTTAAAGGTAACTAGTTTTTTTATTGTAGCATCAGTATCATTATTATAAGAAAAAGTAAGGCCCAGTAGAATTTAGGTCCTAATAAAATGTCCTGCATACTATTTGCATAAGGTAACCACTAGTTAATCACAAAACTCTCCTCAGGTTCTATTACAAAGTTCAGAGTACGCAAGGACAATGACCAGCAAAGGAGGGGCCAACTAAATATTTAAGTTTCTTTTTGTTTCATAATGTAACCTAATTACCAATTACTATCAGAATTTTTCTCTTTATCTAAGGTTGTTCTTATTTTCAGTATTTCACATAACTGCTGAAAGGTTTTGTATTAGTCTTCAAACTTTCATCAAATTTATGTAGTACCATGGGCCTGTTAAATGGAATGGAAATATCATAGCAAATATTTTAAAAGATAACTGAATTTTTGCTTTGAAAAATTTAGCTGTGGCCAGCAACTCAGTACACACATATATACACACAAACACACATACAATCCACCAACCCATGTTTGATAATGGGTTATCATCATATTAGATAGATATTAATATCCATTTCAATTTTTCTAAGATTTAGATTCTCATTTTGCTATGTTCTGATGTACTACATTTCAAGTACATGAAAATAAAACAATTCCACCTGATATGTAAAAGTAGTTTTATATTTTTATTACTGTAATTATTTAAGTTAATGAACAACTTGACAGAACTCAATTAGGCTTTAAAAGTCACACTGTAACTTGGAAAGGACATATGATTCAATTTCCTTCTATCTAATTTGATGATTTATTTACTTATTTATTCTTAATGCAGCCACTTGACTATGAGAGCCGAAGGCTTTACACTCTGAAAGTTGAAGCAGAAAATACCCATGTGGATCCACGTTTTTATTACCTAGGACCTTTTAAAGATACAACAATTGTGAAAATCTCAATTGAAGATGTGGATGAACCCCCTGTTTTCAGCAGATCCTCCTATCTGTTTGAGGTTCATGAAGATATTGAAGTGGGTACAATCATTGGTACTGTAATGGCAAGAGACCCAGATTCTACTTCTAGCCCCGTTAGGTAAGTATGCTTATGCTTTCAATGAAAAGAAAGGGAATTGAAATAAATGGAGAGATGATGAAATTTTATTTAAAGCACTAAATACATTGAAAGAGCTGTGCATACATTTGCTGAGCACACGTGTTTAAAATAAACTATTTATGTTCTGGGGCAGGGTAGGCATAAGGTTCACAGTTTGCTTCAGTTTTAATCATGCCAGTTACTGAAAACTGGCTTGCATCTTCCTGTCTCTTTAAAGTATTTATTGTTCTGACTGATGCCTGATACAGGTAAAGGAGATGTTTTTCAGCTGTGCATTTGCAGTGTAACTAAATCAATTTATTTGTATTTTCAGGTTCTTAAATAAAATGTGAGGTTGAGAGAAGTTTTAGTAATTAAAATGAATATAATCATAATAATGTCATAAGGCACTATGATTTTAGAAACTCTTCTTTATTCCTACCAGCAAAGGGGAGAGTTTTTGGTTGTTCTTTTGGTTATATCAGACAACTTAGAACATTCTAGAAAGATCAGAGTCATTTCAAATTTTTATTTTGCTTTGTTTTCTTATGGCCCCTAAAAATATATAAGATGTGATAAACACATACAAATGAGAAGGACAAAGTTTTCACTGACATTTGTTCTCTCATTTTTAAAAATGTCCAAGTACCTATATATACAATATTCAGCATCAAAATGACTACTCACTTTAAGCTGTTAGTTCATCAGTTGTTTTGGATTTCATTTGCTTCCTTAATCCTGAGCAGACTGGTTTTGCTTACCCTTTTTATAATGTGGGCCAGTCAATGAAGAAGTTCAAATGGTTGTACAGTTTCCAAGTACACACCTCTCTGACTCCTAACTATGCAGCAACAGAACTCTGGGAATATCTAATTTTATGTGCCATGTAACTCTAGCTCAAAGTTTAAATTCTCTAAGTCCTGTCATAGCTTAAGTGCAGTCATTCATATATATATATATATATATATATATTATTTAAGTAATTTTACCTAAACATTTTCTTATAGTCACATACAGCATGACAGGTTACATATTGGCAGCAAAACTTGCATATGGTACTCAAGTATAGCTCGCACCTGCCAGCATGACTTTCTCATAAATGTCTTTTCTCCCATCCACTTGTCTTCACTATTGCTGCATTCCTTGGATTTTTTTTTCAAGTTTTTTTTTGTCATTTATTTGGTAAACATTTATTGAATATGCACTTTTATTTTTTCCCTATTAAATACCTAACAAGCATTCCCTTGATATAGCTCCTAACTGACTTCAACAGCCTGTGTTCTGTGTTTCTAGTTTTCAAAGAGCCTTTTGAAAATAAAAAATAGTATTTTTTAAAAGTTCAGTTTACATCTAATGACATTATAAAGTGATGATATAAAGATCTATTTCCACTTAATGAAATAGATTCTGACTGCATGGACTGTAGCCTGCCAGATTCCTCTGTCCAAGGGATTCTCCAAGCAAGAATACTGGAGTGGGTTGCTATTTCCTTCTGAACCCAGGGATCAAACCCATATCTGTTACATCTCCTGCATTGGGAGGCGAGTTTTTTTACCACTAGTACCATGTGGGAAGCCCCATCTTACAGACTAATGGTTCTTATATGTTAAAATATGTCTGTGGATTCTTTTTTAATAAAATTTTTCATCAGGATGCAAACCTAAGACCAGGAGAAAAAAAATCCATTTATATCTACTAAGCAACAGAATTAATGACTTCATTGCTTGTTAGTGACAGAGTCTAGCCATGTGCTTTGTTATATATTTGAATTTATACTAACAAGGCAGAAAATGAACATGAATATTTTTGGATGTTAATCTTGATATACCATGCAGATTTATATATACATATATATTTATATGTAATAAAAGAAATAAAGTAAATTTACTAAACCAATGCATTTAGAGATGGATAACCCACTTCAGTACTCTTGCCTGGAGAATCTCATGGGCAGAGGAGCCTGGTGGGCTGCAGTCCATGGGGTCGCTAAGAGTCAGGCACGACTGAGCGACTTCACTTTCACCTTTCACTTTCATGCCTTGGAGAAGGAAATGGCAACCCACTCCAGTATTCTTGCCTGGTGGGCTGCTGTCTATGGGGTCACACAGAGTTGGACACGACTGAAGCGACTGAGCAGCAGCAGCAGTAGCAGCAGCAATGGGGCTTCCAAGGTGGCACTAGTCATAAAGAACCTGCCTGCCAATACAGGAGGCATGAGACCCAGGTTTGATCTCTGGGTTGGGAAGATCCTCTGGAGTAGGAAATGGAAATCCACTTCAGTATTCTTGCCTGAAAAATTTCATGGACAGATGAGCCAAAGGGCTACAGTTTATGGGGTCACAAAGAGTCAGACACTACTGAATGTGCACACACACACACACACACACACACACACAATAGGATAATACTGGTCATATTATAAACAGTCCATGTCATATATCATGGATGCTAGTGCAATAATCAAAAGAATTTACCTAAAATATGTCTTCTGGAACTGATTTCTAAAATGAAAATGTTAGATAATACATAGAATTTATCAATAGAGAATTGAAAAATATACAGTTGACACTTGATCAACTTGGGAATTAGGGGTGTAGATCTCCTCTGCCCCTGTGCAGTCAAAAATATGAGTATAACTTCATAACTGGCCCTCTGCATCCATGGCTCTGCATCTGGAGTCAACCTAGACTTATTTATTTTAATAAATGCATACTGTAATTTATATTTGTAGTAAAAATGGATGCTTAGAATTCAAACCCATGTTGTGCAAGTCAGCAATAATTACGTCAACTGTGAAAAAGAACTAGGATCTCTCTGTATCTCCCAGATAATTTCACATAATCATTTAAATTTATCATTGTTTTCTAAAGTGAACTACAGTTTTCTAAACTGAACTAAAAAAAAGACAAAACACATATAAAATGGCTTTGATAAAGAAAATGATAATTTATATTGATTTACAACCTTCAATTTCTTGCCATAATTCTATAGAAATAAGAATATTTATTATTTGCCAGAATGCCAAAGGAGTCATTATTTCTTTTATTCAACAAATATTTGTGGGTGACCATATCAGTTACTAATATGTTTCTCAAGAAATTCTCAGTTTGTTAAGAAAGTAAATTCAGTATGAGAAGTAATATTCATTGACTATTTACTAGACACTAAGTATGATGCTTGTTGTTTTCATGTTTGATTTCCTGATTGAGATGTGAGATGAACTCCTAACACAATATGGTAAATAGCAAGGTGCTTTAGGATGGAAGGGGACAGATAGCTTCTACTTCAGGTAATAATGGAATACTCCAAGGAGGAGGTAAATTTCATGTTGGATTTTTCAGTAGTGTAAAAATTTTGTCAACTTGAAATGTAATTTATGAATTATTTCAGATACAATATTTTGCTTTATTTGTGAATGGCTAAAACATATAGTTTGAATAGAAAACTAAATTCATGTTATGCTGTTAGAAAGGTCTGGGTTTATTAAGGAAATTTGTAAATTACTAGTCTATTCCACTTAGAACAGAAATAAAATAAAAATCTAAAATAAGCCATCCTCAAAGATAAAATCACATTAACTCTATTGGTATGTTAAATTATTTTTCTAATACAATTTATTCAAAATCCAGCATAAAGATCATATATTTCAACTGCTTTTTGGAAACATTATACAAGTTTGTAACAGGAAAAGAATTAAAAGTTTTATGCACTTTCAAAATTATTTTGTATTATTACTTATAAAATACAATTTAAAATACTATTATATTTTCCTTAAATAAATGACAATTGTGGCTTAGGAAAATATGTGCCATAACATATTATTCCTAGTTTTGTCATGTTTATCTTCCTTTATTTTTAAAATGTTTTAATAGGGAACATTAAAGATAACTTGGGGGATTATGCTTGCTACCTCCAGTATTTCAAGATATTCATAAACCACTGGGAGTGTGAAGTGGCAGGAACCACCAATGAGAGTTAGTCTTTTAAACCTTGAGTGACAGTCCACAAAATAATGGGATTTATACCAACTACATCATCCTAATGGATAAACCTGTTTTTAGGCTTTGGAATAACACTCAACACTATGCCTTTAATCAATTGGCAGAATAGTTGCCTTTTAAATACATACACTAAGATTTTATTTGATAAAATATCTAGAAACTCCTATCCCAAACTTTTTTACTCAAAATATCTCTGGTTAGAATGTATACATTTTATAGTGATACATGTAGGTAAGAATCTGAAGCAAACCAGGTATCATATTGAAACTTTGAAACTTTGGAACACTGTTATAATTTGATAACCTACTACTCTGAGTAAACTAACATCTCCAATATTCTTACTCCAAAACTTTGTTTCTGGGAATGATCTTTTGTATTTGACCCATGTAATAATTCTCTAATAGGATTAACAATCACTAGGTAAATTCAGTTGGTAGGATAAAACTTGTAATTCTAAGCTTTGTGGAAAAAATACATCAGGGCCAGTTAAATATGCAGTACATAATGACTTAATAACATAAAACATTGAGGACACCAGCATTTAAATGCACAGTAAAAGTCAATTCAGCCTTAGGAAGAGGTTTTGGGGAGATGGTAGAGGGTCAATGTGTGTAAGTGTGTGTGTGTGTGTGTGTGTGTGTTTTGTGTGTGTGTGTGTGTGTGTGTATGATAAATCCACGACACAGTCTGCATTCTGGATCAGTACTTTGCACTTTCCTAAAATTATTAATATCACTATATGTGTTTCTCTGCATTTCACCATTTTCTCCTGCAAGCCATCAATAATACTGCCATGTATTTTTCTCTGCCTTCTATGTTCAGATTTTCCTTGGATCGCCATACTGACCTTGACAGGATCTTTAACATACATTCTGGAAATGGATCCCTTTATACATCAAAGCCACTTGACCGTGAACTATCTCAGTGGCACAATCTTACTGTTATAGCTGCTGAAATCAGTAAGATGAATTTTATGTATATCATATTTAGCATAATTTTAGGTTTTATTTTATATTAAGAATAATTCCATCTCATTGCACCAATGAATTGTAATTTTAATCTAAGGTTTGAAAAGGCTCCTTAACACCTATAATTTTTTTTAATAGTTTCTATATATGCTGAGAAATAGCTGTGGGCATCCACAGATCTACATTTAGTATTAACTAATAAAAATGATCTAGAATTAGAAACTAAAGATATTCTCTTTGGGAGAAAGGGAAGTGCATTAAATTCATCACACGGACACTATGAATTAAAATTTATGCTGAAATGCTGGAAGTCCATTTTTTAACAATAAACACAGAGATAGATATGATTACTTCTTTTTAACAGGTGAAGAAACAAAGGTATTCATAATAATAGCTAACATTAAGCACTCTAAACAGATATTCTAAGAAATTCAAATCAAGTTTTTCATCCTAATATTTGTATTGACCTTTTTTAACAGAGAATGAAGTAAGACTCCAGGGATTTTAGTAACTTGTCCAAAGTCACAATGCTAGAAGTAATAAAATTGGGATTTGAAACTAGTCATTCTGTTTTTAGATCTAATACTTAATTCTATACTTAATTTATAAAAGTTCACCCAACTAGTATCAGACAGAGCCAGCATTCAAAGTCATGCGTGCATGCTAAGTCACTTCAGCCGTGTCCAGCTCTCTGTGACCTTATGGACTGTTGCCCACCAGGCTCCTCTGTCCATGGGACGCTCCAGGCAAGAATACTGGAGTGGGTTACTATGCTCTCCTCCGGGGATCTTCACAGCACAGGAACAGAGCCCGTGTGTCTCTTGTGTCCCTTGCACTGGCAGGCAGGTTCTTTACCCTAGCACCACCTGGGAAGCCCATTCAAAGTCTTATTTGTCTCCAATTGCAAATGTTCTCGGAGAAGGCGATGGCATCCCACTCCAGTAGTCTTGCCTGGAAAATCCCATGGACGGAAAAGCCTTGTAGGCTACAGTCCATGGGATTGCGAAGAGTCGGACACGACTGAGCGACCTCACTTTCACTTTTCATTTTCATGCATTGGAGAGGGAAATGGCAACCCACTCCAGTGTTCTTGCCTAGAGAATCCCAGGGACAGAGGAACCTGGTGGGCTGCGGTCTATGGGGTCACACAGAGTCGGACACGACTGAAGCAACTTAGTAGCAGCAGCAGCAAATGTTCTTACCCATATACAGGACTGGGATACATAATCTTTAGAGCTCATTGTAAAATGAAAATCTCAGGCCTTATGTTAAAATATGATGAAGAAATTTAAGATGGCAACAGCAGAGCATTAAATAAGGGTGGGGCCTTCTGAGTGTGAGGCCCTGCTCCATTGTACATGCCCCTGAAACAAGCCCTGTCCACACACGCAAACCTGTTCATGGTTTCTGATTCCTGTATTATGTTATGTGCATGGAATAGAGCAACTCTGTCTTAAATAGAAGCATTAATTAGTGACTAAATCATGGGGTTAAAAAAAAAAAAGACTATACATTTCAGATCTGAAAAAGTAAGCTGAATCCACAAATACATATCAAGGTCAAGTTATTTGAAGTAATCATCCCAAGATTTGGAAGGCAGGGCACTGGGGTTGAAATATCAAGCCCCAGAAGGATGGAGCTGGGCTAGACTCATCATCAGCAATGAACTTAATGCCTCAAGAGAAAGTACTAGACAATATTTTTCTTACATCTAGCTCTGAAATATAGATGAACCCTACCACCAAATGATCCGATTTTTCCATAATGAAATATAAATGGCTATACCTCTCAGGGTGAACTGAAGGTTTTTGAGGTTTTCTTAAGGAAAGCTTTTATTTCTGTATCTGTATCCATATCACAATGTTAAATGTGCCTGACAAGATCCAGCCTGATTATTCCAAAATCATGATTGTTTGTGCTCTCTGCTCTAGTCAAGCTCCTTATTCAAGCCTAATGAGCTAGGAATTGCATTTTCCGTTTCAGATACTTTGAGAAATTTAACTTCTAAAGCTAGTTGAAATAATTACAATTCTGTAAAAAGCTAAGTCAATTATGTTCTTCGTTTTAAGAATTAAACCTACTTTCTGCCCTTAAATAAAACCAGTCTATGGAGTAACTGCTGGAAATGCCTACCTGCCAAACCACACACAGTGAGGGGCCCATCACGCTGTTCTGATTATTAAATGGAATGAGGGTGAGAGGGAAACAGCATATAGGGCATTGTTTTGCTAAATTTTGAACACTGGTAAGTGTGCCATTCATCTAGAACAGTGCAGAATGACCTAAAAATGTACATCTTATCAATGTTTTTCCAGATCCTGCCTCTAACAGTTTAATTCTTCATTCCTTAGCAGTGTATCCTATCATATGGCAAGTTCTATTCTAGGCAATCATTTAGTGCATTATACCATGGAGTAATTTATTATTCTTGGGGAAAAAAAGATTAAATGCCATGTGGAGAATATAAAATCTAAAACTAAGGTCACCATCAAGGATTGTAAAACACATGATTGTAGAAATCAATGAGTTCCTATAACCATATCTGAGAATTAAACTGTAACCATTGCAATACATTCTGGGAACAGTAGAGCAAAGTTTCTGACTAAGGGCTCCATTTTCTATACCTGCTTCCTTATTAGTGGAAACTCTTGCCCTAAGGAGGTACTAAAGATACTTCTTTCTAAAACCTGGGATTTTTTAGATGGCGATTTATATTTTCTTCTTCCTGGAGGTATAGAAAAGCCTGTGAATATGTGGCATGGTTTTACCTTAGGACATAGATTTTAAGATCCTAGATTGCTCACAAGTTCTCACTACACTAGAGTTGCCAGACGGCCGAGAGGCTCAGGTGGTAAAAATAAGCCGGCTCCTATTCAGTATGATGCTTCCTGGGAAGGCTTTATATTTTTATTTATACATAAGCTGCCACATCTGCCAGTAAAAAGATTAGTGTAAGCACTGTTTTTTTTTTTTTTTTTTTTTTTTAAAAGATGACTCCAGGCCTGATGCTTTACAAAGCATGTTTATCCCTGTGGATTTAGCTTTTGATTTGAAGAGCCTTGAGTTATGTGTAAAGAGGCTGGAGAATCTCTGTATTGTGTTAGAGAAGGGACTGACAGTGCAATTTTTTTAGATGTGAAACTTTTCTGTCTTTCTTAGCTTCTGTGGCACAGTTAGAAAGTGAATTGCTACCAACAAAAGAGTCATTTTTATGTCAAGACTTTGTATTGAAAGAAAACATTTTGCTTATGTCCACTAACTGTAAAAGTAGGTTAAAGAGCACATTCTAGAAAATAGGAATCATACCTCCCCACACTTCCCCATAGCAACAGGTAACTCTGGGTAGTTGAGGATTCATTTATAGGTGAATCACTATGCCTCTGTGTATTAGCAAATGGTTTAGGAGTAAGAGAGGTAGAAAAATAGTGGAATAGCATTTTTCTCTGTTTTTTCTTCTCTCCACTTTTCCCCAAAAGTACTCCCCTTGAGACCCACATGAACTGTAAGAAAACTAGTTGACGTATTTTTATAGTGTAGATGCTTTGTATGGAGAAAGATAGATTAAGTTTTTAAACAATGTAAGGAAATGAAGAAGATATGACAGTGATAATAAAGACAATCTTAATAACAATAGTCAATGTGTATTGAAAGTGAAAGTCACTCAGTCGTGTCCGACTCTTTGCAGCTCCATGGACTACACAATCCATGGAATTCTCCAGGCCAGAATACTGGAATCTGTAGCTCTTCCCTTCTCTAGGGGATCTTTCCAACCCAGGAATCAACCTGGGGTCACCTGCATAGCAGCTTTACCAACTGAGCTATCAAGGAGGCCCCTGATAACAACGTGTTTAGTGTTGAGTGTTTACCAACGAACTGATACTTTGATAAGAAATTTTCTTGTATTCACTCACCTAGTTATTCAAATAACTTCATAAGATCAGAAGTTCTATTTCGATTCATGTTGAGTAAACTGAGGCATTAGAGAAAGAGTGTATACTGGACAAAGTTAAACACTAAATGAATGGTGAACCTAGGAATCAAGTCTGACTCCAGAGTCTAAACTCTAATAATCACCTGACATACTAAGTAGTGAAAAACATGTGGCAGTATATGAGCAAATATGAAATTAGAGCCTGCAAACTGAATATTTTTGGATTAAGAAGGTTGAAGGAGGACTGAACAATAGTGTTAAAGAAGGGAAGTGTTTTAAATTTTCTCTTGAAAAGAGGAAAGAAAGGTAAATCCATTTCAAATGGATTTAGAACTCTGCCTCCCTGCCAAACAATTAGTTCTTAGATGTTATTTTTGAAACTGTTGATTTCATTATTTTAGTTACATTACAATTGTATGAAAAAAAGAAAGGAGAAATAAATTATTTTTTGTCGTGATGTACTCCCTCTTTGTACTTGAGAAGATTTTTTTAACCCTTGTATCTGAAAACTATTTAGATAAAATTAGAAATTCAAATACATTTCACAAAGGGAAAATCCTTATTCATAGCCCATGTAGGCAGAGGCCATTTAATAAGATGGTTACTATCCCCCAGCTCACCTACTTTTTTTTTTCCTTTGCTTTATTTTTAGCTAATTACTCCTTTCTTCTTTTATATTGATCTTGAGTTTGATTTTGCCAGAATTCACAAAGAATTTGAACTATATCCAGAGACTGAGATTTTGAGATCATGAAGGCTGATGACTATAAACTTAATTTAAGTTTCTCAAACACTCTGAGGATATCAGTGCAAATTCCTGGGAAAATCCTTAGAGGGCAAATTACAGTTATGATTAATATGAGTTTGTTACCCAAGGATAAGCTAAACAGACATGTTTTAAAATTACATTTTAAAATTTACAAAAAATGCATGTTTTTAGTGAAAATTTTGATCTTGATTTTGGCAAAAAGACTAATGATTATTATACTACATGTAACTATTGAACTAATATTGTTATACAAAATTGAGCTTGTATTGATGCAATGGTACAATTAACAATTTTATTAATGAAACATTTAAAATCTTGTGTTTCATTGTAAATTTCCATTCAATTTGATAGTAGGTATATAGTAAAATTTCCAAAAGGAGAGTTGACAGTAGCTGTTGAAATATATTTTAGTGATAAAAGTAGTCAGAAGAGTAGGTTGTAATTAACAACTACCACATAGAAGATGACCTCAGACAAGTTACTGATTTAGCTAATACTACTCTTTATCCAAAAAAAAGGTATAAATTATGAAATCTAATGATATATAATAAAGATTTAATAAATATTTGTTCTTATGTTGTATATTTGGAGAGTGAAGACACAAATATTACATGTAATCAATTACACAGGATTGTGCTTTTAAAAAGATTTTTCAAAATATTAATAGTACTCTTGAGCCCAATAATAGCTGAATTCATGACTACTTAATTAGGCTCTGTAGTAATTTTCTTTATTGCATTTGTTCATTACGATAGTAGAATGAAGTTGATGCTTATTTGAATATGAGCACTTAATATCTATAAGATGCTTATATAAATTAAATCTGGTGTACAAATGAGTCTTCCCAAACAAACTTTTCCTCTCCTTTTTCTAGACAATCCCAAAGAGATGACTCGAGTGGCTGTTTTCGTGAGAATTTTGGATGTTAATGACAATGCTCCACAATTTGCTGTGTTCTATGACACTTTTGTCTGTGAAAATGCCAGACCAGGACAGGTAAGCACCCATAGGTTTTAAAAGCACAGGAAGATTCTTAACGGGCACTTCAAATATTTTTCTTTTCCTAATCTTGAGAGGAATGAGCAAACAGAGAAAAAAATCATTCATTGAAAGTCCCAGAAATGTAATTAGAACAAACAAATAGCAAAGCCAGGTTAGTTAGTGAGTGTTAGCCGCTCAGTTGTGTCCTGCTTTTCAGACACCATGGACTGTAGCCCTCCAGGCTTATCTATCCATTGAATTCTCCAGGCAAGAATACTGGAGTGAATAGCCATTCCCATCTCCAGGGGATCTTCCTGACCCAGGAATCGAACTTGAGTCTCCTGCATTGCAGGCAGATATGAAATAGTAGCTGCAAAACTTAAGGTGTAAGAGGAAATAACTTGTTAACTTTCAAAAACAAAGACAAATGAATAAACAAAAGGGAAAAGAAATGCTGATGTGTCATTAGATAAATATTGGTAACTGCTTGCAAGACAGGAAATGAAAGTTGGGGAAAACACAAATACTTGAGGTCATCAAAACATTCCATCACTATTCTAACATATGCAAATACAATTTTGGAGCAGGGCAAAAGAACTCGCTCCTAAGGCTTAGACTTGTGTTTCATCATTACAGCAACACATAAAGTGCTTAATGACTTGGTTTTTATCCTTTAAAACATTCTTCCTATACCAGATTTGTTTATAACTCTTCAAATCTTTTTCTCAGTGGGCTCATTCTGTTGTTTGAAAAGAGCCAGCCTGTATGGTTGAAAGAAATGCTCTTAATTGGTTTGAGTGCCGTTTTCACAGAAGGGAGCTGCATGCTATAAATAATAATTGGAAATCAAACGTGTTTTATTAAAGAAAGAGAAGCCATTACGAAACTGTATTGTGTTTAGACTTCGTTTGATGCTCTTTATAAACATCAATGTCGTTGTTACATTTTTATGCAAATTATATTGTGAAATAAATTCTTCCTTCGGAAGATTCTAACAGGAATTCAATAGCCTGTCTATTGTCTGAAATGGTAAAATTGCTGCAATTGGATTCTTTTTTTTTTTTTTTAGTTGAAAATGTTATGGAAATGTTTAATTTGGAATATTTAAAGGACTTAGCTACTTCCGACCTACTTCTTCATGAAACAGTGTGCCCTAAAAATACCATTCCAAATAGTTCTGTGCTTGGCAGGCTCAGCATGATATAAGTTGAAGCCTTTTCTGTAGGAGATGAATACCCACTTTGAAACTGCTGCATACATGGCTCCCTCTATGGTTATTCTATTTGATTTTCAAGAGATATCTTTTCAGAGCATTTGAGTCATTATAAATATTCATTCCCAAATGTATTCAAAATACACAAAATAAGAGATTGTGTTTGTTTATTTTCCTTATGCCTTTTTTCCTTTTTTGAACCTATATCTGGCTCAGTAATTTTATATTCTTTGAATTTTTAAAAACAAGTTGGTATATTGAGGGAAAATAATCAAATCAAAGATCATGTTAATTTTAAAAAGTAATTAGCCTATTTTGACAAACTTGACAGGAAGAATATGATTATTAATTTTTGTCTAATTGGCTGCATGTGCAAAACCTTCCCATATTAGTTACTTTTAATAAGACCAGCTTGTTAGATGTCATTTTGGTCTCATAGGCTTGAACTAAACTATTAAATACTCACTGATGGAATTCTAGGTTACATCATCCTAGCAGGCAAAATCAAAATAGTTATTTGATAAAGTCTTTCCTTACTGAAATTTTATTGAAATTAATTTATTAAGTCTGCCTTCCCTCCTTCCAGGGAAGTAGGAGCTTTGGGGGACTTCTGGGTTTGCTTTAGTTATTTATATAGTAGTTCAGTTCTCCCAGAACTTCTCTGAATTAAGTGCTCTTTAAGAGCAGCACTTAATCAATATGGAACATAATTCTATTCATTTGGGGTGTGGACACAGTGACAGTATGTTTTGTGTGCGAAGTTGCTCAGTCATGTCTGACTCTTTGCTGTCTCATGGAGTGAAGCCGCCAGGCTTTTCTGTTCATGGAATTTTCCAGGTAAGAATACTGGAGTGGATTACCACTTCCTACTCCAGGGGATCTTCCCTACACAGGGATCAAACCCACATCTCCTGTATTGGCAAGTGGATTCTTTATCACCTGCATCACCTGGGATGCCCCAATGAGACAGAAATAAAGCTGAGTGTCACCCCTCCTCCTTTCTTGGGGCTTCCCAGATGGTGCTAGTGCTAAAGAACCACCTCCAGTGAAGGAAACAAGAGACATGGGTTCAATCCCTGATCTCTGGGTAGGGGAGATTCCCTGGGAGAAAGAAATGGCAACCCGCTTCATTGCCTGAAGAATCCCATGGGCAGAGGAACCTGGCAGGCTACAGTTCAAAGGGCTGCAGAGAGTCAGACACAACAGAAGCTATTTAGCACGCATCCCATTCTTTTCTTATCTAAGGGTAGAAGACTTTCCCCCTGGGAAAAGGGTGTAATTTGCATGTATGAATAGTCCCTTCTTATGCTTGAAGAATTGAAGGCAAAAGGAGAAGAAGAGGGCAGCAGAGGATGAGATGGTTGGATAGCATTACAGATTCAATGGCCATGAACTTGGGCAAATTCCAGGAGATAGTGAGGGGCAGAGAGGTCTGGTGTACTGCAGTCCATGAGGTCACAGAGTCGGACCCGACTTAGCAACTGGACAACAACAGTGCTTGAATGAGGCAACCAGACTCCCATTTTTTCCATTTCACAGTCAGAGGGCCTTGGGAAAGGGCAGAAGAGAGGACCTGCTATTTCTCTTTTTTCCATTTTCTCTCAGGCACGCCTTACTCCTTTAGTCAATAAAATATATTTTAATAATATTTAATATCATTGACTCAATAACATTAGTTTGAGGAAACTCTGAAAGTATTAACTGCTTTATATATGTACCATCTTTTATTTTTTATTAAATGGATAAGTCATTAGCCATCAATTCTTGCTTTATTTAACCTTAAATTACCACTAAAAAATCATAAAATGATGTTATATTTTTAAAGAAATATTTTGAATTATTTCAAGTTTTAAATTATTTTTCTGCTACTTATTTCTAATGATAAATATTTATCTTTGTTTGGTCCAGTTATATTTCTTGCATCACTTTGAAGTAAATAATTAGGGAGTACTTCCATTTTTATTTTTATAGAACAGTATAAGAGAAAAAATAATTTAATATGGAATAGTTAAAATAATTTATTTTTCTAATTATTTTACAGTTTTAAACTTCATTTCAGTTCAGCATTCAGTCGTGTCTGACTTTTTGCGACCCCATGGACTGTAGCACAGCAGGCTTCCGTGTCCATCCAACTCCCAGAGCTTATGAGTCCCTTTTTAATCAACAAAACACCAGTAACAAACATTTCCATCAAATATCCATGTAATATTAAATTGTTAATGCAGTAAAAAGTATATTCCTTTAAGAATAAATTTGACCACTTTTATAGGCATTGACATATTTAACAACTTTTGAAGCCTTCTTGAAAAACATGTAAAAAACACATAAAATGTTATTATACATATAAGTTAAGTAAAAATTGATATATATGCACCAATATATAGCGGTTATCAGTTCAGTTCAGTTCAGTCGCGCAGTCGTGTCCGACTCTTTGTGACCCCATGAATCGCAGTACGCCAGGCCTCCCTGTCCATCATCAACTCCTGGAGTTCACTCAGACTCACGTCCATCGAGTCCATGATGCCATCCAGCCATCTCATCCTCGGTCGTCCCTTTCTCCTCCTGCCCCCAATCCCTCCCAGCATCAGGGTCTTTTCCAATGAGTCAACTCTTCACATAAGCTGTTATACATGTATAATATTAATTCTTATACAATATGTTCAAAGTAGTGATATGATCATTGGATAAGGTGTTACATTTTCTTTGTTACTAGATAGCCTCTTATATTCTCTTATCCTAAAATGAATCAAAGCTAACCGTTATAAAATAACCATTCTCCATAGTATGTATATGTTGAATTAAAAAATATATAATTCTATTGAGAGTGCAAATGAACGACTACTCTAAAAATAAATAATGTTTTTCTTTCCTTTATAAAGTTATGCATAATGATTCTATAAAATTTCCACATTCTTTGGATAGTTTTCACTTTATTTTTAATGAAGAAGGAAGCTATAATTATAATAACTTTCTAAATTTTCCTACATTAAATAACTCCTCTAGATAAATGTTTAAACATATATGAAATACCTACTTATTTCAAATGCTACATCTAAATTCTTAAAACTATAACGAATACTATGTTATGCTCATTATTTTAATTAAAAAATGGATAGCATTTAGGAGAAATTGACAGTGAGATAAAAGAAACAAAATCGAGAGAGTGAGAGAATGTTGCTATTGTGTAATAAAAGGATAGAATAACTGAAATAAAGATGCATGCTTATAAGGAAGAAAATAATTGTCTTTAAAACTGCTGGACAAATTGGATACGAAAAATTAAATATTATAAAGAAGATTCTAGCCATGGAAGCTTGATAAATGTACATTTTTTTTCTCTTCTGCAGCTAATACAGACTATAAGTGCAGTAGACAAAGATGATCCTTTAGGTGGACAGAAATTTTTCTTCAGTTTAGCTGCTGTAAATCCAAACTTTACAGTACAAGACAATGAAGGTAAATTTTGGAATATGTTCATTATGATGTAAGGTGACTTAACAAGAAATTTTCTCCAAATTAACAGCTACATATACATGATATATTAAGTTATAGATATGATTGCAAAGGTTCATTTTCATTAGACGTTTAATAAGATATTTTGGTAATTTCTTAACAGAGTTTACATTGTTGAATTTTAAATAATAAAATACATGAAAGAAGACAGTATATGGATATTAACGAAAACACTGGATCTTGCAAACTTCAGAAAGGCCAGAAATAATCAGTTCTTATAACAAAATAGTAAGCCACACAGGGAAATGAATGTCTTGGTGAGACTCTTGTGCAAACTTCAGTGAGATTTAGCAACTACAGATTCACCATAGTCAAAAGGCCTAGAAGAGATGAGAAAAAAGAAAAGAAAAAAGCAGCCACATTAGCCTGTGAGGGAACTGAGAGCAAAAACATAGTTGGCAAAGATGAGATACACAATTTTCCTATATAACATATGAATTTTATACGTGATCAAAAATACTAAACATATTTATTGAATTCTGTTTTTTTTTTAAAAAAAAGCAGAAACAAAACAGGTATGCTTGTTTCAGAGCTGCTATAGATATAATTATATACTCTTGCAAGAAATCTAATAACTACATTGGCATATGTACAAACTTTGCATGTATGTATACTGGCAGAGCGAAGTTGCTATAGTCCATCTGGATGGCTTTCAGAATGTCTGAAAGCAGTTTAGGATAATGGATAGTTTTACACTGAGCAACTACTCATTTTTAATATCATAGGATTTTTGCACAAATCAGTTGAAGGGGTTGCATCAGTTGGTAACATCTGTTTACTAAATCTGAGCTTTTGAATGTATATGTTTTCTATCCCTCTGTGTGTGTTAGTCACTCAGTCGTGTCTGACTCTTTGAAACCCCATGGACTACTTTTTCTGCCAGGTTCCTCTGTCCATGGGATTCCCCAGGCAAGAATACTGAAGCCAGTTCCTATTCCCTTCTCCAGGGGATCTTCCTGACCCAGGAATGGAACCTGGGTCTCCTGCACTGCAGCCAGATTCTTTACTGCCTGAGCCATCAGGGAAGCCATTGTACTCCTTTGGACACCTAAAATAATTGTGATTGGAAAAATTAACATAGAATTGGTAGATAAAATACAAAATGTCCAGTTACATCTGAATATCAGAAAAAACAACGCCCACATTTTAATTTGCTGAGTCTGGTAACTTAAACATAGTATTTAGACGTGGCATTCTTTGTACTGAGTTGACAATATTGAACCTCTTTCTAATTGTATTTTAACTTGTTTTATATTCTTGTTAAACTGAGCCCTGGATCTCAACAAGCCACCTCTCAATTTTAAAAAGATAAAGAGACTTGAACTAGTACTTTCTTATCACCAGCATTTTACAGTTACTGAGGAAACAATTCAAGGCTAATCTTAATTAATTTTGATAAATAGTACCGTTTTCCTATATTAGGTAAAGTTCCTGATCCTAGGCTGAAGCCATATGAATACAACCTGGACATAACTAACTAGAATACCAGTAAAGTTTGGCACCCCACTCCAGTACTCTTGCCTGGAAAATTCCATGGACGGAGGAGCCTGGTGGGCTGCAGTCCATGGGGTCGCAAAGAGTCAGACACGACTGAGTGACTTCACGTTCACTTTTCACTTCATGCATTGGAGAAGGAAATGGCAACCCACTCCAGTGTTCTTGCCCGGAGAATCCCAGGGATGGCAGGGCCTGTTGGGCTGCCGTCTATGGAGTCACTCGGAGTCGGACACGACTGAAGTGAATTAGCAGCTGCTGATGGAATATTTGATCTAATCTTGCATAAATTCACTACTTTCTATTAATGAGTGAATTTTGAAAGAAATTCCAATGACAGACATGACCTTAAAGTTGATCTTCTTGAAAAAATACCCTTGCATTTATCTATAGCCTCATCTTAAAAATCTTTTAATTATTCATCTTTTTAAAAATACATTTCTTGCCTCTGTGATACTACACTTGGTATCCCATACTTAAGAATCCCTCACTTTTCACTAATTTACAGATCAAAACTTTATTATATGATGATTTTTCTGAATACTTAATAAAATGATTTGTATAAAATGGTTAAACTGAAAGCCACTCAGTCATGTTTGACTCTTTGTGACCCCATGGACTGTACAGTCCATGGAATTCTCTAGGCCAGAATACTGGAGTGGGTAGCCTTTCCCTTCTCCAGGAAATCTTCCTTATCCAGGGATCGAAGCCAGGTCTCCTGCATTGCAGGTGGATTGTAAAACTTCTGTTGACTCTTTAATGTATCAAAGCTATTGTAGACAAAATTAAGATTTTGAAATTTTTGAAAAGTTAAAAAAGTCTAAGCAAGAAGATTATAAAAATACTTACATGCATATAAATGATTTATTTTAGTGTAGGTTTGTGAAAGGAAGAGCTGTATCCTAACACTTATTGGAAGATAAGTCAAAATTGCAAAATTATCAGGGTTACAGTTGATTTATTAAATTTGCTTGTGCACATCTGTTTTGCTAGTTTACTTTCCTAGCTTATGTAGTAATCTACTGATGTAGTAAGATTGAACTTCTTGCTAAAATTTTGGAAATGATTATGTTCAACCAATATATTCCAAAAATATTGTCACTCCTCTTCTTTTACAATTTTGCTAACCTGCTTCTTTGATTTAGAATTGCCTAACACTCCCTTACCTACACTGGCATCTTAAACAGCCCTGTGGGGTAGCTAAACAAGACCCAGCACACTGGACAGAGTGTGAAATTATCATCCATGTATATTTATTTTTCAGTATTTGTTATATAAAGCTAGAAGAAATATTATTAACTCACAACCCAGATTTGAGGATACCGCATAAGTTATCAGATAAAGGAAATATCAATAGCAATGTACTAAGTAGTAGGGGCTAGATTAACTCTCTACTTCTTTCAGTATGTCTGTCAGGCATTCTTACATTAGTGTCTTCCACCAGCTATTTAAGTTATGCACTAAATTAATTTTAATGGGTAGAAATCTAAGTTCAAAACTATTAAGTAATTAGCTCACTGTTCTTCATATATTGGGACTTTTGAAAGTTTTTGACTGTATTATTGATTCTAAAAGTGCTACTACCTAATATTTGTCTTCATGAATATTAAGATTAATGTGTGTTTTGTGTGTGGACACATACATTTATAAACAAAAACCATTTATTATGATTTTTTCTTTGGTATGCATAATATTTTATGTTTTTTGAAAACTCTGAAAAATCATATGCTACCATCTCTGTAGTCTTGATAAATGATCTGCTTATAAAAATCCACCATTTTGAACATGTGTGAGGATTAGTTAAAAGTTTAATAAGTAATCATGCTATTAGATTCTTCAAACTATCATTTATTTTGTGTATATTGCCTTGATTCCTCAAACTAGCTTATCTTATCTATATCCAAATGGCTGTGCATACATTTGATAACAACTCTGTGTTTTAAAAAGACACCTTTTTTATCATATTTATGTGTTAAACCATGGTGATCAGGATGAGACAAATCCATTGTCCCCAGCTATTTTTAATATGTTAAAATTTATTTTAGATAATACTGCCAGAATTTTAACCAGAAAAAATGGATTCAATAGACACGAAATAAGCACTTATCTCTTGCCCGTGGTGATTTCGGACAACGATTACCCGATTCAGAGCAGCACAGGCACACTCCCATCCGCGTGTGCGCCTGCGACAGCCAAGGCAACATGCAGTCCTGCAGTGCCGAGGCCCTGCTCCTGCCTGCCGGGCTCAGCACCGGGGCTTTGATCGCCATTCTCCTCTGCATCATCATTCTGCTGGGTAAGAAAGGCTGGGGGAAATGTGCTTATTTCCTAGATGGCTTCCTTCACTGTGTCTGTAAGAAATGTTTCTATTAAAATTGCTGTTGTTTAGTTGCTAAGTCCTAAGTTCCCCTTGGTTGGGGGAAATAACCAAGATGGAACACCTCTAAAGCTTTTGTAGTGAAGAAAGTAAACGTGGTAGTGTCTCAGTTGTGTCAGATTCTTTGTGACCCTATGGAATGTAGCCCACCAGGCTCCTCTGTCCATGGAATTTCCCAGGCAAGAATACTGGAGTGGGCTGCCATTTCCTTCTCCAGGGGATCTTCCCAACCTAGGGGTCAAACCCCGGTCTCTCGCACTGCAGGCGGATTCTTTGCTGCTGAGCCACCAGGGAAGCCTGTCTATTAAAATATTTCCCCCAAAATTAACCCCCCCAATGTAAGTTAGATATCAATGAACCAGGACTGTTGTTTATATTAAAATACATCTGATCAGATAGAGTCATGACCTGTCTTTCTTAAATAATGAAACTGAAAGTTGGAGATATTTAAAACATTTTGCAAGATTTCTGAGTGGCACCCCACTCCAGTACTCTTGCCTGGAGAATCCCATGGATGGAGGAGCCTTGTGGGCTCCAGTCCATGGGGTCGCGGAGAGTCGGACACGACTGAGCGACTTCACTTTCACTTTTCACTTTCATGTATTGGAGAAGGAAATGGCAACCCACTCCAGTGTTCTTGCCTGGAGAATCCCAGGGACGGGGGAGCCTGGTGGGCTCCCGTCTATGGGGTCGCACAGAGTCGGACACGACTGAAGCGACTTAGCAGCAGCAGCAGCAGCAAGCCAAGGCCAGGCCCTCACTGTTGTCACTGTGTACATAGTTTTTCAGTAAAGTATATTTCCACTTTTTTTTTATTATAGTTGGATGAAGGTCTCACTATGATACCTCTTTACTGTATAATGTTAACAAAACCCTTTATCTGGTTCACTTGTCCCTAATACGACAATATTTGATTCTATAACCCAGAGTGAATTGCTTTATAACTGCTTTTGAATAAAAAATCAGATTGCTTACTCTCTAGTTGCATTATCTTAAAACGATTGTGAGTATTCCTGTGACCCTAATCAAAAGACACTGTACCTGACATTTTAAAAAGCAGTGAAATGAACTGAGATTTTGAAGCCAGTCTTAGTAAGTTTAATTATTCTTATTATTAGAAACTTTTTTTATTGTGTAAGATCATTTAGTTGATAACAAGCTGTCTGAGGTTTTAAAACATTAGATCGCAAGTATATGTGTGGGCACAAATTATGAATTTAGCCAAAATAAAAGGTCATATTTCCTCAAAAACTTATAGAATAAACAGCTTCTTTCTCTTGGTGGTGGCCTATTTATTTTTTAATCACTTTGAAGGTCAAGAACAGGTGTCAATGGATTAAAACTTTCTCTTTTGTTGCATTTAAAAACGCCCCTTGTTTGCTCTCTTAGATCAGCTTGAGGGCTAGAAGTCTTACAGTTCTCAGTTAATAAAAGAGAAAAACATAACTTAATGTCACTTTACATAATAATATAATTGCCTTCATTCAGGCTGCTACACCAGAATGCCTTAGACTGGTAGTTTGAACCACAAAAATTTCTCAGAATCTGGAGACAGGAAAGTTAAAGATTGAGTCCAAGACTTTAAGTTTAGTGAGGGCATACTTCCTCTTTCATGGATGGCTGTCTCGTCTTATATCCTCACATGGAAGATAGAATCATCTCTCTCGTGCCTCATTTGTTCTATTAAGTTTTAAAATTTTATTTATTTATTTTTAAAATTACTTCATTTATATACTTTATTTTTGATTGTGCTGGGTCTTCATTGCTGTGCGGGGACTTTCTCTAGTTGCAGAAAGTGGCGGCTGCTCTCTAGCTGTGGTGTTTGGGCTTTGCATGTGGTAGCTTCTTGTTGCGGAGCACAGACTCTAGGGAGAGCAGGTTCATTAGCTGTGGTACACAGGCCTATTTGCTTCATGGCATGTGCAATCCTCCCAGACCAGGAACTGAATTCGTGTCCCTTGCACTGGCAGGCAGATTCCCATTCACTAACCCACCAGGGAAGTCCCTGTGTGTCTTTTTATAAGAACACTAATCCCACTAACTCATGAGGGTTCTACCTCCATGAACTAACTACCTCCCAGAGACTGTGCCTCTATGTACCATCACATTGGGAATATATTTAGGCTTTAAAATATGAATTTGTAGGGGACACATTATGCCCCCGATACCTCAGTTGGTAGAGAATCCACCTGCAATGCAGGAGATCCTGCTTCAATCCCTGGGTTGGGAAGATCCCCTGGAGAAAGGAAAGTCTACCCACACTAGTATTCTGGCGTAGTAAATCCTATGGACTGTATATTTGCAAAGAGTTGGACACAACTGAGTGACTTTCACTTCACTTCACTTCATTAAGTCTCAGTTCAGTTTAGTTCAGTAGCTCAATTGTGTCCGACTCTTTGTGACCCCATGAAGTGCAGAATGCCAGGCCTCCCTGTCCATCATCAATTCCCGGAGTTCACTAAAACTCATCTCCATCGATTTGGTGATGCCATCCAGCCATCTCATCCTCTGTCGTCCCCTTCTCCTCCTGCCCCCAATCCCTCCCAGCATCAGAGTCTTTTTCAATGAGTCAACTCTTCACATGAGGTGGCCAAAGTACTGGAGTTTCAGCTTTAGCATCAGTCCTTCCAAAGAACACTCAGGACTGATCTCCTTCAGAATGGACTGGTTGGATCTCCTTGCAGTCCAAGGGACTCTCAAGAATCTTCTCCAACACCACAGTTCAAAAGCATCAATTCTTTGGCACTCAACTTTCTTCACAGTCCAACTCTCACATCCATACATGACCACTGGAAAAACCATAGCCTTGACAGAACTTGGTTGGCAAAGTAATGTACCTGATTTTGAATATGCTATTAAGTTGGTCATAACTTTCCTTCCAAGGAGTAAGCGTCTTTTAATTTCATGACTGCAGTCACCATCTGCAGTGATTTTGGAGCCCCCCAAAATAAAGTCTGACACTGTTTCCACTGTTTCCCCATCTATTTCCCATGAAGTGATGGGATCAGATGCCATGATTTTCATTTTCTGAATGTTGAGCTTTAAGCCAACTTTTTCAGTCTCCTCTTTCACCTTCATCAAGAGGCTTTTCGT
The DNA here is from genome assembly GCA_006408695.1 of Aepyceros melampus. Taxonomy (NCBI): domain Eukaryota; kingdom Metazoa; phylum Chordata; class Mammalia; order Artiodactyla; family Bovidae; genus Aepyceros; species Aepyceros melampus. The sequence goes on from SJXQ01007455.1 coordinate 114,167, forward strand.
TCCTCTTCACTTTCTGCCATAAGGGTGGTGTCATCTGCATATCTGAGGTTATTGATATTTCTCCCAGCAATCTTTATTCCAGCTTGTTTTTATTCCAGTCCAATGTTTCTCATGATGTGCTCTGCATATAAGTTAAATAAGCAGGCTGACAGTATACAGCCTTGACATACTCCTTTTCCTATTTGGAACCAGTCTGTTGTTCCATGTCCAGTTCTCACTGTTGCTTCCTGACCTGCATATAGGTTTCTCAAGAGGCAGGTCAAGTGGTCTGGTATTCCCATCTCTTTCAGAATTTCCCATAGTTTATTGTGATCCACACAGTCAAAGGCTTTGGCATAGTCAATAAAGCAGGAATAGATGTTTTTTCTGGAACTCTCTTGCTTTTTCCATGATCCAGCGGATGTTGGCAATTTTATCTCTGGTTCCTCTGCCTTTTCTAAAACCAGCTTGAACATCTGGAAGTTCATGGTTCACGTGTTGCTGAAGCTTGGCTTGGAGAATTTTGAGCATTACTATACTAGTGTGTGAGATGAGTGCAATAGTGCGGTAGTTTGAGCATTCTTTCTAGACCTGTAATAAATCCAATATCCTTTAAATGTTTGTTCTAATGAGGTTAAGAATATATATATATATATATATATATTCATATATGTACCTGGTAAGATCTTTTCCCTTACTTTCCTCATCTAATTGAATTCACATCTGTTTCTTCAAATCATAATTTTTAAAGGATTATGATCAAAATGTTTGGGAATACGGAATGAGGTTGGGAAACTAACACAACCGCGGGAAATTGATTTTAAGTTTCTCCTTTTATCTCTTACATTATTATGATTACTAAAGTAATACATTTATTGATACCTTCCCACAGGAGTAGGGGAATAACCTGTGTGAGTGATACACATTTCTACTTGTGGATCCATACTTACTATTAAGGTATATCTAGTTGAGATTCATTTTCTATTGATGGGTGGAGCTGTGTTCCCTCCCTGTTATTTACCTCCAGCCAAACGATGGTGGAGGTAATGAAGATAATGGCGACCTCCGTCAAAAGGTCCCATGTAGGCACTGCTACACTCAGTGCCCCCACCCCTGCAGCAGGCCACCGCCACTCCACTCCTCTGCCAGAGACTCCTGGCCACTCAAAGGCAAGTCTAGGTCAGTCTCTTGTGGGATCACTGCTCCTTTCCCCTGTGACCTGGTGTGCATAAGGTTCTGTTTGTGCCTTCCAAGACTCAGTTTCTCCAGTCCTGTGTAAGTTCTGGTGGCTCCATGGTGGGGTTAAAGGTGACCTCCTTTAAGAGGGCTTATGCCATACCCAGTTATGGCAGGACCCCTGCCCCTGCAACAGTCCACTGCTGACCCATACCTCCTGGGGAGACACTCAAACACAAGTCTGTCTTAGTCTTTGTGTGGTCTCTGAGTCTCTGGGTCATGGTGTGCACAATGTTTGAGCCCCCCAAGCAAAAGGCAAGAGAGAAAAAGAAAGATATACCCATTTGAGTGCAGAGGTCCAAAGAATAGCAAAGAGAAATAAGAAAGCCTTTCTCAGTGATCAATGCAAAGAAATAGAGGAAACAATAGAATGGAAAGACTAGCAATCTCTTCAAGAAAACTAGAGATACAAAGGGAATATTTCATGTAAAGATGGGCACAATAAAGGACAGAAATGGTATGGACCTAACAGAAGCAGAAGATATTAAAAAGAGGTGGCAAGAATACACAGAAGAACTTTACAAAAAAGATCTTCACAATCCAGATAAGCACGGTGGTGTGATCATTCATCTAGAGCCAGACATACTGGGATTGAAGTCAAGTGGGCCTTAGGAAACAGCACTACGCACAAAGCTTGTGGTGGTGATGGAATTGCAGTTGAGCTATTTCAAATCCTGAAAGATGACACTGTGAAAGTGCTGCACTCAATATGTTAGCAAATTTGGAAAATTCAGCAGTGGCCACAGGACTGGAAAAGGTCAGTTTTCATTCTAATTCCAAAGTAAGGCAAGGCTACAGAATGCACAAGCTACCACACAATTGCATTCATCTCACATTCTAGCAAAGTATTGCTCAAAATTCTCCACACCAGTCTTCAACAGAACATGAACCATGAACTTCCAGATTTGAAGCTGGATTTAGAAAAGGCAGAGGAACTAGAGATCAAATTGCCAACATCCGCTGGATCATCAAAAATGGAAGAGAGTTCCAAGAAAACATCTACTTCTACTTTATTGGCTATGCAAAATCCGTAGACTGTGTAGATCACAAAAAACTGGAAAATTCTGAAAGAGATGGGAATACCGAACCAACTTACCTGCCTCCTGAGAAATCTGTATGCAAGTCAGGAAGCAACAGTTAGAAGTGGACATGGAACAATAGACTGTTTCCAAATCGGGAAAGGAGTATGTCAAAGCTGTATATTGTCACCTTGATTATTTATCTTATATGCAGAGTACATCATGAGAAACTTTGGGCTGGATGAAGTACAAGCTCAAATCAAGATTGCCAGGAGAAATATCGATAACCTCAGATATGAAGATGACACCACCCTTAAGACAGAAAGTGAAGAAGAACTAAAGAGCCTCTTGATGAAAGTGAAAGAGGAGAGTGGAAAAAGTTGGATTAAAGCTCAACATTCAGAAAACTAAGATTATGGCATCTGGTCCCATCACTTCATGGCAAATAGATGGGGAAGCAATAGAAACAGTGAGAGATTTTATTTTGGGAGGCCCTAAATTAACTGCAGATAGTGACTGCAGCCATGAAATGAAAAGACACTTACTCCTTGGAAGAAATGTTATGACCAACCTAGACAGCATATTAAAAAAGAAAGTTATGACCAACCTAGACAGCATATTAAAAAGCAGAGATGTTACTTTGCCAACAAAGGTCCATCTAGTCAAGGCTATGGTTTTTCCAGTAGTCTTGTATTGATGTGAGAGGTGGTCTATAAAGAAACCTGAACACCAAAGAATTGATGCTTTTGAACTTTGGTGCTGGAGAAGATTCTTGAGAGTCCCTTGCACTGCAAGGAGTTCCAACCAGATTTCCTAAAGGAAATCAGTCCTGACTATTCATTGGAAGGACTGATGCTGGAGTTGAAACTCCAATACTTTGTCCAACTGATGCAAAGAGCTGACTCATTTGAAAAGACTCTGATGCTGGGAAAGATTGAAGACAGAAGGAGAAGGGGATGACAGAGGATGAGATGGTAGGATGGCATCACCGACTCAATGGACATGAATTTGAGTAAACTTGGGAGTTGGTGATGGAAAGGGAGACCTTGGGTGCTGCAGTCCTTGGGGCTGAAAAGTTTGGACAGGACTGAGAGACTGAGCAAGCAGGTGAGTTGAGATTCATATGTGATTTTTGTAGTTAATTCAGTGTAGTAATTTGAATTCACTCTTTGCCATCATGTGACCCAGCATTTCCTTTAATCTTATGAGTCATATATATTTCCATGGAAAATCTGGTAGATTTCTAAGGCAATAATGTCTAAATAATGTGGTCTTTCCCCCGCCAGTAATTAAGGTGCTCCAGGAACAGCACAAGAAAAAAGAAAAAAAAAAGTATGTAAATTCATCATCAAAGCTATTTAACAGATATGAATACTTTATATCTTGTGAAGAAAGCTGCCTTTTTAATATTGCATACAAATGTAAAACTATGGGGGTATGTTTGCCCTTCTTAGTTTTTTATTTGAAACTGAATTTGATTTGGGTCTTTTTTATACAGCATCTTATGTCACTATTTAATGCAAAATATAAATGATATCTACCATCAGGAACTATCTTTAAACAGTTCTTAGAAAAATAGGCAAGTCACAATATTTCAAAAACTCTTACACATTGCTTAAAAATAATTCAGAATTACTGTTCTTAAACTTTAACCATCTTAGTAAATCCTTCAACTTCCCCTCTCCTCTCACCATCGCCCCCTCCAACCCTGCAAAAAAAAAAAAAAAAAAAAAAAATTAAGAAAGTGCAAAATTAATCCTAAATTCTAACCTGTTCCAGAAAAACCTAAATAACTTAAACTGGTTTATAGTACCTCCCCTTGTTATTTATAGAGTGTTTCAGACGGATCTCTAATGCATCTTTTTTTTTTTTCTTTTTCATTTCTGAAGTTATAGTAGTACTGTTCGCAGCTCTGAAAAGACAGCGGAAAAAAGAGCCTCTGATCTTGTCTAAAGAAGACATCAGAGACAACATCGTGAGCTATAATGATGAAGGTGGCGGAGAGGAGGACACTCAGGCCTTTGATATCGGCACCTTGAGGAATCCAGCCGCTATTGAGGAAAAAAAGCTGCGGCGAGATATTATTCCAGAAACCTTATTCATCCCCCGGAGGACTCCGACGGCCCCGGATAACGCGGACGTCCGGGATTTCATCAATGAAAGGCTCAAGGAGCACGACCTGGATCCCACGGCGCCTCCCTACGACTCGCTCGCTACCTACGCCTACGAAGGGAACGACTCCATCGCCGAGTCTCTGAGTTCCTTGGAATCAGGTACCACTGATGGAGACCAAAACTACGATTACCTCCGAGAGTGGGGCCCTCGGTTTAACAAGCTGGCGGAGATGTACGGCGGCGGGGAAAGCGACAAAGACGCTTAACCGAGGCTATCTGTCCTGCTCCGGCAAGAGGAAGTTAACTTGACCCACACCGTCTCCACTTCACAATGTTTGGTATTCCAGGAGAATTTTCCTGCCACTCAGCACAATTTTCTTTCCCCATTTCCTTTTTAATTTGTTCGGTAATCACATTAATTCTTCCCTGTAGGATGTCTCATGGAATATATACGACATTTTATTTAATCACTTCCAAGAGCCAAAGCTATGGAAATTTAGTGTCGTTCATCTTAGGAAATAAAAGTAATTTCAGAATCATGAACAGGATAGTCCTCCCTTAAACAACCTCACAGACAAGCCGCTTCTGTTAGGTACATGCCCTGCCCTTGCAAATGAAACTTTTAAAAAGATGAAGAAAAATTTTAAAGTATATCCTGTTCTGTACATTAAATTAAAAACAAAAACATGTACATGTGGTGTTAGTAGATGTGATATGCATCCTGGTATACAGACGTTTGTGCAATTTCATTTCATCAAATTCTATCTGCTAATGTTTTATATTTATATTTTTGTATTTATTTTTAAAAAATAAACCAGTTTTTACAACTACCTTGTCTCTAGCTTCTTTTCTTCTCCCCCCTAGGAAGAAAGCATTCTCCAGGGACTAAATATTTTGGTACAGAATTACACTGAATGCAGGTAAGAACACAAAATCCTTATAATTACTATTGAGTAACCAAATCCATATGATTTGCATAAGAATTATTTTTCCAGTCTTGATATTTTGTGATATGTGAAAACCCCTTCACATTAAAAATGATCATCATTTACAGATCACCTAAAAATTTATCATGTAAGAAAATTTAAAACATGGCCATCTTGCTACTAAATATCCCCAAACACCAGCAATGCAGTCATTTCATTTTGTTTTTAACTCACTAAAATAATACCTGAAAGAATGAAACGTTTTCTTATTTTTGTATGACATTTGTGCTATTCAGGTTTATGGGCAATAATAGTTCAGACAGATTTCATACTGAAATAATCTTTTAATGGAAAATATGCTTACCTCCCACAGTGACTTTGAAATTCTAGTAATGACAGTAATAATGCTGAGTATTCCATTAAGATACAGCAATGTAATTATGTAAAGTTTCCAGAAATCCATTACATATTACATATTTGTAACAAAGTCTGTTTTTCTGTCAATGAATGATTGAATAGAAAGGAAAAGAAGTACTGACTGTTAATTATCCAGAGTTCCTGAGATTCAGGGAAGCCAACTACAATTAACTGATGCCTCTTTTCTCAAGATCCAAACATGATTATTCATAAATGGAGCACTTTGTTGGGTCTACACTAGGAAGTCACATTCCCTGCCGAGTTTATCGTAAACAATACCAAAGATCTCTGTGCTTTCCAATTAGTGAAAATGGTATGCTTTTGGAGTGAGTCAGAGGGCAATATTGACATATCCTTAATGCAGAATTAATTTTTTCAATCTTCTTGAATGATATTTTCCCCCCAGCTTTCAGACTAAAAAACGTACATCCCTCTGACCACAGAGGTTTTAGTTTTCATGGTAATATAATCATGAAAGAAAAACAACCCGTGTGTTTTAATTAAAATTACAGTCACATTAGAAAGCTAAGTGACATATCAGACCATAGTAAAGCCTAGTCGGTCAGTTTCCTATATTCCAAGAATCCATTTTCACACTCAGAAAGTTGACTGTCAGAAAGACAAAATTTAAGGGAAAAAGAACGTTTGATCATATATGCTGAACTAAAAAGAAAACTCTTTATTCAAATAAAATCAGCAAAAAATGGAAAAGATGAAAGTATATCTCATGAGCATTTTGTGTTAGTTTATGTTCAAACTATAGTGTTCATCTGATTGAAAATTAAAGAGTTCCAGCATTAGTTATTAGTATTAGATGTCAGTAATTAGAATTTGAATATTTATAATTATCCTTATTCAGATAATTTCAGACATTAACTTGCTCTGCCATTTACTTTGTCATCCAATTTTTATAATTGTAAGAATCAGTGAGCTCTAGCATCATTCAAACCAGGCTTACAAAAACTCTTTTTTAAAGAGATTGATTAATAGGCTTCTTTGACAATATTAAATCTATATTGCACAGAAATCATTTTCAAAAGTATTGAGACAGTCCTTGGTATCAAATACTCTAGTATTTTTTGATAATGAAGGTGATGTGTTATATAATTAATTTCTTAGAGACTCTGAAACTAAAAAGTATACCTATAATGATGGGCTCAGACTGTAAGTTTCTCTTATACTATGCTGTCCCAAAGGCATGCCCAATATATAGATTATTCTATGTCACAATTTCTTTTATATGGGCAGTGGGGAAAAATGTCTCTCAGTGACATGCTGATTTTATGAGACAACTATGCACCTATTTCTTCATTCATCTATTATTTTGATCACTTATAAAAATCAGAATATTCTAGATACTAGAGATGTAAAATTAATAATCATATGTAATTTTTATATATGCATGTAATTCCTCTACTAATGCAAATGGGGGGGTAAAATAGTTACCCACACAGAATTTGTAACAAAATACCTATTACTAACTTTTTAAATCACAATGAAAAGTAATTATTTTGTTGTCCTTTTTCATGTTTTAAATATTCAGATAACAGAAATAAAATGGTTTACAAACCTTTGGTCATTAGAAATGGTGATTAAGTTAATCAGTTCCCCTTTTTCTATTTTCAACAAAATATCAAGGAAAATTTATGTAATGATAAAGTCATGCTCTTAGTCTGAGTTTTTCTCTGCGTAAGTAGATATTGTCACACAACTTCAAGAGTTCCAGACACTTTTCAGTAGACTCAAACATAGAAACCATGAGTAATTAGATGTTTGGGCTTCCCTGGTGGCTCAGATGGTGAAGAATCTGCCTACAATATGCGAGACCTGGGTTCGATTCCTTGGTTGGGAAGATCCCCTGGAGGAGGGCATGGCAGCCCACTCCAGTATTCTTGCCTGGAGAATCCCAATGGACTGTAGCCCAACAGGCTCCTCTGTCCATGGGGTTGCAGAGTCAGACATAACTGAGTGACTAAGCACAGCACAATTAGATGTTTAGGATGGTCTAAAATAAATAAATTTAAGATTAAGAATTGAGAATTAAGGATGTCTACATATTCAGGTTCATTTATCAGCACATCTACTAGGAATCTATAAATAATGACTTCACTATGCCTTCACCAGCTACAGCCCTCCCTGTGGGCACTGGCTTACCCTGTACTGTACCTCCCTACCCAGGGGCCTTGCTCCTGGGTGGGCACCACTGGGGGCTCTGAAGAACTAGGCAAGCTACAGTTGCTGGTGGCAGGAAGGGAACCTCCCTGACTCACATGTTGCCCTTCCAGACCTACTACAAATGACCTCTGTTCCTGCGCTTGAGGTAAAATAGACCCTTGGCATCCTTTTTCACCTTCCTATTGCTCTGTAAGAGTGCAGGACTGGCCTAGAGAGAGGGCGCCCCAGCTTCGATATCCTGTAGGTTGAAATAATGTTAAGATAGTAGCATCCAGTTAATTTTGCTTAGCTGCTGGAGACAGCTGAGTCTTTCCTTCTTCACTCCAATGCTTCATTCAACACCAAGACTTTTTAGTTGTTGTGGACCATACCTTTTTGGGCAAATTCCCCATCCAAGAAGTTGGATACCTTTCATGTTCAAAGCATACACAGAATCCCACCATGTTTAAACATTTCCATTGCTAACCTGAAGCATCTACACCTGCTTTCTTGATTATTAGCAGCACTTAAATTCCCTTACTGTTCTCTCTCTTGTCCCCTTGTCCCACTCACACTCCACCATCAGCACTGAGATCAAAGAAAAAATGTTAAAAATGAATTTCCCATTTGATTGTTCCCTGGTTCTAAACTCTCTCCTTCCTCATTTTATTCAAGAATAGAAGGCAAGCTCCTTATAATGTCCTAAAGTCCTCTCCAGAACCATTGACCTCATCTCCCATTTATTTACTCCAGCTAACATTTATGTACTCTCACTCTTTGCTGTTCCCCTCTGACTTCATGTGTGTGACCATTCCTTCTATCTCCCACTATGTCCTTACTTTCCTCAGGTTCTTTATAAAATGCTATCTTAATTCAGGTCTGCCCTGTCCACCTTACTTAATGGAAAGTCCCTCTGTCATGTTGGACTCTTTGCGATGCCATGGACTATACAGTCCATGGAGTTCTTCAGGCCAGAATACTGGAGTGGGTAGCCTTTCCCTTTAGGGGATCTTCCCAGCTCAGGGATTAAACCCAGGTCTCCCACAATGCGGGTGCATTCTTTACCAACTGAGTGATCAGGGGAGCCCTGAGCTATAAGGGAAGCCCAAAGTCGCTAGTGTCCAACTCTTTGTGACCCTTACTTAGAGTTATAGAATGTCCCTAGGCTGACCCATTGTTCTTACTGCATTGGTTTTCTCCCTAACACTATCACCATTTTAATGTGTTATATGACTGATTTGTTACTCTGATTATTTTCTCAAATAGAATGTGAAATTCACGACAGCATGGATTTTGTGTTTTGTTCTTTGTGCTGTCCAATAAACAGAATAATCTGTCTGTTTAGGTATTCAATAAACACTTGGAAGATTCATAAATATTGTGCTATTTATCACACATTATTATATTCAAAATTTAAATGTATATGTATACATATTATGCTTACGATATTTCTGTCTCCTCCTTTTCAGATAGTGAACTACTCAAGGTTATAGGAAGTGTCTCTTTGTTCATTTACCAAGAACCATTTTACTTCAAGACTGATACAATACTTAGTACTTGAGTATTGTTTTAGGATAAATGTTGATTAGCTAATGATTATCTTGGCTAATTATTCTAGGAAACTAGAGGTGCATCTTTTTTTAAAAATTTTCATAATATGAAAATTTTATGCCATATATTTACTTTTGATATGATTTCAGATTCAAGAAATTACCACTTACTGATTTTTTGTATAGTGTTATAGCAAAGAATAATTTCCACAATTATCTGAAAAGATGTTTAAGATACTTCTGTCTTTTCCAGTTACTTATCTGGGTGAGGCCAGATATTCATTATATCAACCAAAACAACATATCACATCAAATTAAAGACAGAAGCAGAGAAGGACACACAAATCTGAGAAAGTCAAAACAATGTTTTAAATGAAGTTATATGGTAAATGTGTTTGGAATATTTACAAAGTACTAAAAACTATAATAGTGGGAATTGACATAAAATAAATTAAGTGCTAGAGGAAGAAACTAACTTTTCAGATTCTGTTCTGATGTGGCTGGAGTCTGGGAAATGACTTTCAGGAAATTAAGATTGCAAAAAACTCAAGTAAAGGGACAGTTGATCAGGGAAAGTTTTGAGAAAGATATAATGAAAGGGAACAGAAGACCAGAGCCCTGAGGAAGGCTATCCTGCTTCTCTGCCAAAAGGCACTGGCATTCAGTGTTTGAATTGATCTGCTTCTTGTATTCTTTTCTTGTTTGTTCCCTACAGGCTGTGATTACTAACATAGAGTTCCATTTGCATTTTCTTGATTACTTTTAAATGTCTCACTTGTTGAAACTGCCAAAATATACTAAGCTACTGATATGCAAAGAGAACAGCCTGTAAATTGACTTAGGCATGGATGCTTCCTCCGTGACTCAGCGGTAAAGAATCCGCCTGCATTGCAGGAGATGCTGGTGCAGTCCCTGGGTCAGGAAGATGCCCTGGAGGAAGGCATGCTAACCCACTGCAGTATTCTTGCCTGGAGAATCCCATGGATAGAGGAGCCTGACGGGCTATATAGTAGGGTCCCAAAGAGTGGGACATGACTGAAGATACTGAGCATGCAAGCATAAACTCAGGAGATAACCTTGAATAAAGAACTCACACAAAAAAAGAAAATGATCTGAGGGAATTAATGTGAATGAGCAAAGATACTTGGAGTCAAAGGTACACTGATGGTTAAAGGCAAAAATACAAATATAAACAAATATGAACTCAAAACAAATAAATAAAACAAGCCAGAAAAACTCTATAATTTTTCATCCACTCAAACATTTTTTAATACATGTTATACTCTTCATCCGCTTTCCATAATAATTTTTATTTCTTCAAGATTACAAATATTGTATTTACTTCCATGCTGAACTGGGTAAGTCATTTTCAGATGTGGAAACCAGCTAAGCAAAAGAAGAGGAGAAAAAGCTCATTTCACAACTCAAATTAGTAAGAGCAAAAACAAACAAAGACAAATAAAGTTACTTGGTTTAACCTTACTTTCTACTACTATTATAGATGGGATTCTTTTAGAATATGCATAAATTAGTAGTGCAGTAGACATTTTTTAAATTAAAGGATTTACATAGGAAAGAATTAATAAGAACATAAAAGAACACTGGTAGACACCCGTCAAAGTTCTTTTCCAGCTGTGGAACTATCCTGAATTTGGAACATGACATTTACAACTCCACAGGAAGAACAGCACATCAACTTCATTCCCAAATTTATCTGAACAAACCTCCTACACAATGTGAAATATTTAGAAGCTTTCCTAAGACTCTTGCCATGATCTTTGCCTTTCTCCTTTTACAATCAAGAGGATTTTAAATGAGTTTTTAATCAATATGTAAAATCTATGCCACTGTGTTACAGTTTACATTTATTTCCATTATCCCCACTATTAATATAGCTTATAATAAATCTTTCCTAAATGATTTTGTCAATGTCAATGAAACATTGTGAAAAACAGTGAAACAGTGATTGATTGTACTTCTGGCATATTCTACTTTTCTTTTAGAAGAGCAGGGCTTTAGCATTACAAAGTTATTTATTTGAAATTATTATTTATCTTTTCTCATCTTTATTGAGATATAATTGATATATAACATTGTGTAAGCTTAAGAGTACAACAGAATGATGACATATGTATACATCTTAACTACATAACTTTCATATTTGTTTATTCAAAGAGTTAAACCTTTTTACAGGTAGAATTTATCTTTGCCTTCGTAATGACTCTGAGCAAAGAAGACAGTCTTTCAAAAGGGAGTAGGCACTTTAGTAGTGCCAACATATGGAACATTCTATTGCTAGACCTTTCTAATTTAGATTAAAGCAACTCCTTAATTTTTAGGTTGCATTTGGTTAAACACTTAAACCTGATAAAATGCTAGTTCCAACCAATGCATTGGACACTTAAGTAGGTATTACATTAATACTTGTTGAGTGATTGATTAATCTTGGCATTCTAATACTTTGTTTTCTAATTTTGGCACTGTGGAAAATGTCAGGTTCCATGCCTTCTCTACCCTCAACCAAAAAGGCAACATGTTTCATTCATATTTGAAAAAGCATATTCTAGAAATGTCACAGTAACCTTTTAAGATGACAGTCTCTGCCTAGGAATTCTTGACAGCAGCTATGCACATTATGCCAGCTATATATCGAAAATTTTTTACATCATCTTCCAAAAGTGATAGTCTGAGCAGACAGCATTTAGATGATGGAAGGAAATGCAAACTTGATGCACACTTTTATAAGCTTTGAGATAAGAATAGAATAAGTAAAGTTCCATTTCTGGTTTATTCTTGTTGAAATGAGTAATTTATTTAAAGATAATCATAATAGGTTTTCATTCCTTTGTGAAGTTTATCTCAATGCCTTATTAATATAAAACATTGAACACAATTAATTTTTGTGCCTTGATGCTTTCATTGATGTATTTTTTCAATTTTATTGAAAAGTAAGAAAAATAAAGACAAATGCCAGAGTTGTTCTCCAAATCATTTAAAATATAGTGATGCATCTCTTAAGTAGTAAACATAAGGACCTAAAATATCAATGATTAAGAATATCTTTAATGTCTGTTCTTATACATAGAATATTAAGGTTATATCTAATTTATGATAATAGTAATGAGCCTGCCTGCCAATGCATCAGGAAGATCCCCTGGGGCAGGAAATGACAAGCCACAAGCCAGTTTTCTTACCTGGAAAATCCCATGGGCAAAGGAGCCTGGTAAGCTACAGTCCATGGGTCACAAAGAATCTGACATGACTGAAACGACTTAGCACACATGCAGTGATTAATATGATAGAGATGATGATGATAAGGATAATTTTAAGTAACATTTATGTGCCTAATACCTGCTTCCGTGGTGGCTCAGAGGTTAAAGTATCTGCCTGTGATGCGGGAGACCCAGGTTCGATCCCTGGGTTGGGAAGATCCCCTGGAGAAGGAAACGGCAACCCACTCCAGTATTCTTGCCTGGAGAATCCCATGGACTGAGGAGCCTGGTAGGCTACAATCCATGGGGTTGCAAAGAGTCAGACACCACTGAGCTACTTCACTTTCACTTTCTTTCATGTGCCTAATATTCCAGAGTTTGTTCAAAGTCTTACATATACCTTTAAGTGTCACAGTGATTCTGTAAGGTAAGTACTACTATCTCTCCATTTTATAAATGAGGAAATACAAGTGAGGATTAAATAAAATTGCCCAAGTTTCTACTCTTTTTATACAGTGGAGCTGTGAAACACAATTGGCTCAGTTCTACAGTGGTTGTTCTTTAACCCAACCTTTTATTCTTGGTAAGGATAAAATAATAAAATCTTTGTATCTCAGGGTAGTAATGATAATGAGGAGATTTCAATCAAGTGTTGTTTATAGAGAATGAACTTTTTAATTAAACAATAGGTCGTGAAGAACCTAGGTTAAAATTTTAAGTCCCCTTTATGTTAAAACCCCGGAGGCAGGCCATGCCTCATGGAAGATAACTTTCCCCTTATCTGGTGACTCAGAGTCTCCTGGTCCCTAACAAAGCCCCATTCTATTAATTCTTAACTGATGACTTACAACCTAGTTTCCTGACCTTGCAAGGAGACCCCCTCTCAAAAAGATGTATTTTCTGTCGGACTTTTCCGGGTAATTGTTTTTCTAAGAACTGGCCAAGCGCCGCAGGGTGGTCAGTCAACTGTTTCGACTTAATTACCTGCAGACCTATCCCACCAATCAAGCGTCCTCACCCCACCTACACCTGCCTATGGCTCCCTACCACATTGTTCCCAATATCCTGACCCCACCCACACCTGCCTGTGATTTTTCGGTATAAAAGTTCCTCGCGATTAGTGTTCGAGGTTCATCTCCTCGGGTGGAGATTGAACCCCGGCGCGCCGGCCTAATAAATCCTCTTGCCTGTTGCATCGAATCCGAGTCACTGTGGTCTTTAGAGCGACAGATCCTGAGAAAAGGCCGTTAGGTCTTACAGTTGTTACATTTAAAACACACAATTGGCTTTAGCTTCATGGCTGGGACTGGGCTATCATCTAGGCCAGTAAAATTTCTGTAATTCTGAACTCTCAGTTTAGTTGGGGTTTTTCCCCTTGGGCTCTCTAACATAGGAGGGATTCTATAATCCATTCCTCAACTGGGCCGCAAGTGTGTGGAGAGACCATTGAAAAATTGAAATAGTAAGAGAGTATTTATCTGGTAAGTGGACATGAATGATATCCCTTTTAATGTTAAAGGGGTGGAAGTTCCCTGTAAGCACGAGCAAGGGAGTCCTTGGAGAAGACTAGTAATAGGTGTGTGTTGAGGGGTGGAGACCCCAGGGTCAGAAATTAAGCAATATTGGAGCAGGGAAATCAACCCTGAGTACTTGTCGGAAGGACTGATGCTGAAGTTGAAATTCCAGTATTTCGGTCATCTGATGCAAACAGCTGACTCGTTGGAAAAGTCCCTGATGCTGGAAAAGATTGAGGGCAGAGGGAGAAAAGGACATTTGAGGATAAGATGATTAGATGCATCAATGATGTAAAGAACTTTAACTTGGGCAAACTTCCAGAGATAATGAGGGATAGAGAGGCCCGGCCTGCTGTAGTCCATGGGGTCACAAAGAGTTAAACATGACTGGGCGGCTGGACAACAACAGCAACAGAGCTTAGGGTAAATATATCCACTGGGGTGGGGCACTTACAGTTTAAAAGCTTGAAGAGTATATATTTGAATAAACCACTGTGCTTCTCTATAAGTTTGGTAATCTAGATGGCAATTCCACAAGAGTCCGTGGGCTAGAGCCCAGTGACTGCACTGTGGGAGAAGAAATGAGACCTTGATTTGAATCTATGATTCCGGTGGCCCCACGGGGATGAGCACTTACCTGGGTGAGGAGATCACGTGATGAGATGGAGCATTTGGAGGGAAATCGATCAGCAAAGTCTAGCGCAAGGATCCAGTGATGGTGGTCGCACACCTATTAGTTCCAGCAGAGGGCACCATGTCCACTCTCTCCGTGGCCTCCAGAATGCTTTAGGAAGTCCCCACAAAGGGGAAGAGCACGAACTCTATAAGAATTCTCGGGATTCAGAGTTGACTGGGACATCCTCATCACTGGAGATGAAATCTGGTTCATCTGGGTCGCTCTCTCAAAAAGAGTGAAAGATCCTTTGTACCTTATCAACCTAAGGAGAGTTGTGCTTCATCCAATCTCTTCCTGGGCTTTGAGCCTTTTATATAGTAACTGTGATAGAAGGATGAGCTTCCTGCAAGTCATAAAAATCCTTGTAAGCAGGGGAAGGGATTTTTCTCTCTTATAGGGACTGTGCCTTTGGTTTGGACTCTCCCTCCTCATTTGGACTTGGTGATGGCATCGGGATTCTTGGTGGCAGCTGCCTTGGCTTTGATTCTCATAGACCTGGTCCTGGGGTGGCCCCTTACAAGTGAGTGGAGCGAGGATCATCAGTATCACTCAAGAATTTGGCCCTCACACTCTGGGAGTCTTTTAGAAGGTTATGTATATTGGTGTCAGCTTCCCTGGTGGCTCAGCAGTAAAGAATCTGCTTGCAATGCAGACTCAGGAGACACTGGTTCAATCCCTGGGTCTGGAAGACCTCCTGAAGGAGGGTATGGCAATGCATTCCAGTATTCTTACCCAGAAAATCCCATGGACAGAGAAGCCTAGTGGGTTACAGTCCATAGGGTCACAAAGAAACGTGACTGGAGCGACTGAGTGCAGCACAGCACATTTTGGGGTCCTTGGAAAAACCGGACTATTGCCTCATTTCTAGGGAAGTGAGTAACAGTTCAGAGTTAATATTAAACATTGTCCTAACAACTGAAAATCAGCCCCCTACCTTCCCCCCCCCCTCTCCTACTGTACCAGGTCTTTTTAAATATCTTGCATCTGAAGACAGATGGTCCCTGAAAAGATCTGCAGTGGACATCCCTTGGTGGGGGAGTAGGTAGTCACTTCCCTCTCCAGGATGTTTCAGTAGATCTCACAGAGATGTGGTCAGCCTTCCCTGGAGTGATGGCATCAGGATCATTCAGACCTAGACTCGGAGAGTGAAGAATTAGGGTTTTGAGATGTGGGTATGCCTGGATGCTGAGCTGTGCCCTGGCTGCTTTTATGGGCATTTCCCATTTGGTTAGGAGTTTGATGGGCTTTCCTGGTAGCTCAGACAGTAAAGAATCTGCATGCAGTATACGATATCTGGGTTTTTTTCCCTTGGGTTGAGAGATCCCCTGGAGAAAGGAATGGCTACCCATTTCAATATTCTTACCTGGAGAATTCCATAGGAGGAGGAGTCTGGCAGGGTATAGAGCTCAGTGCTCTGCTATAAGCTGAAAACACAACAGCCAGCGAGAGATAACCTCCCCCTCCTCCTTCTAGGGTCACTGCCTGGCACATTTATAAGTACCCCACACTTGGGAGAGAGGAAATTGCTACTTTCCTCTCTTGGCCACTAACTAACATCATTGGACCTTGTGAAAACTTAGCCAGTTGTCCTAAGAATTAGTAGTTGGATTCTTGTGTACGTTTGGGAAACACACCTAAGTCTAACACCTGCGGAGGAACATTACTCCTTTTCCTATAGGTAGAAAACCCATCTGTAGCACCTGAAACCAGCTTCAGTTATCAATACTCTGAGGTTCAGGAAGATTCTGGTTGCCTTTTTCAGAATTTTCATTTTTGCATTTTGGAATGGGAATTTGAGATAAAATTCAGCAGAATCAGTATAATGCAGTGAAAAATAGCACATGTAGGCCAGTAAGAGTGGACCTTTTCTAGACAGAGTTACCCACCTGGGAGAGCCCCTCAGTAAGACTTGTGTAGCTAAAGAGCATTCCTCATGGTAATAGCAAGCTTGATTGGATCCACTCTACTCATACAACCAACTGTTCTGGGTTTGCTAAGGTAACATTTGTAACATAAAGTCCTAAAGTGTTGGGTGGTGAGCCTTGGTTCAACATGAGAAGTGAAATAGAGAAATCCGTTACTCATAGGTCCTGGGAAAAAGGACAGAGTCTGCTCTGAGAGGAAACATGAAGCTCAATGCAGGGGATAAGGAGAGAGAGTAGGGCAGGACATGGGCCCATGATTTTATTAGGGTCACAGGTGGAGTGCTTGGTTACTAGGCTAAGGAAGGGTTGGTCAATTCAAACTACAAGGAACAGGGTTTTGATATGCTACTGTTACAAATTATCACAAATTTAGTGCCATAAAAACAGCAAATGTTTATTAACTTGCAGTTCAGAATTCAGTACTTCAGTGATCTGATGGTTGTTGTTCAGTGGTTGTCATGTCTGACTATTTGCGACTTCATGGACTGCAGCAAACCAGGCTTCACTGTCCTTCACTATCTCACAGAGTTTGCTGAAACTCATGTCCATTGAGTTAGTGGTGCCATCCAAACATCTTATCCTCTGTTGCCCCTTTCTCCTCTTGCCTTCATTTCTTTCTCAGTATCAGAGTCTTTTCCAATGAGTCATCTCTTCCCAACAGATGACCAAAATATTGGAGGTTCAGTTTCAGCATCAATCCTTTCAGTGAATATTCAGGGTTGATTTTCTTTAGGATGGACTGGTTTGATCTCCTTGCAGTCCAAGGGACTCTCAAGAGTCTTCTCTAGCAACATAATTCTAAAATATCAATTCTTCCTCACTCAGCCTTCTTTATGGTCCGATTCTTACACCCATACTTAAAATGTTAAAATCAAGGTGTCCATCAGGGTCAGTTCATTAATGGCATCTGTAGGGGAGGATCTATTTCCTTGACTTTTTAAACTTCTGAAGTCACTTTCAGTCCTTAGTTATGGTTCCTTTTCTCTATCTTAAAATCCCTCAGTGATGGCTTGATTCTTTGCATTACATGACTCTGACTTTCGCTTCTTCTATTATCCATTGCTAACATCTGCTGGATCACTGAGAAAGCAAGACAGTTCCAGAAAAACATCTATTTCTGCTTTATTGACTATGCCAAAGCCTTGACTGTGTGGATCACAATAAACTGTGGAAGATTCTGAAAGAGATGGGAATACCAGACCACCTGACCTGCCTCTTGAGAAACCTGTATGCAGGTCAGGAAGCAACAGTTAGAACTGGACATGGAACAGCAGACTAGTTCCGAATAGGAAAAGGAGTACGTCAAGGCTGTATATTGTCAGCCTGCTTATTTAACTTACATGCAGAGTACATCATGAGAAACACTGGGCTGGAAGAAGTGCAAGCTGGAATCAAAATTGCCGGGAGAAATATCAATCACCTCAGATATGCAGATGAGCCACCCTTATGGCAGAAAGTGTAGAAGAACAAAAGAGCCTCTTGATGAAAGTGAAAGAGGGGAGTGAAAAAGTTGGCTTAAAGCTCAACATTCAGAAAACGAAGATCATGGCATCTGGTCCCATCACTTCATGGCAAGTAGATAGGGAAACAGTGTCAGACTTTATTTTTTTGGGCTTCAAAATCACTGCAGATGGTGACTGCAGCCATGAAATTAAAAGACGCTTACTCCTTGGAAGGAAAGTTATGACCAACCTAGACAGCACATTAAAAGCAGAGACATTACTTTGCCAACAAATGTCAGTCTGGTCAGCTGGTCAGTCTGGTCAGCTATGTTTTTTCCTGTGGTCATGTATGGATGTGAGAGTTGGACTAAAAGAAAGCTGAGCACCAAAGAATTAATGCTTTTGAACTGTGGTGTTGGAGAAGACTCTTGAGAGTCCCTTGGACTGCAAGGAGATCCAACCAGTCCATCCTAAATGAGATCAGTCCTGGGTATTCATTGGAAGGACTGATGTTGAATCTGAAACTCCAATGCTTTGTCCAACTGATGCAAGGGGCTGACTCATTTGAAAAGATCCTGATGCTGGGAAAGATTGAGGGCAGGAGAAGGGGATGACAGAGGATGAGATGGTTGGATGGCATCATCAACTCAATGGACATGGGTTTGGGTGGACTCCAGGAGTTAGTGATGGACAGGGAGGCCTGGCATCCTGCGGTCCATGGAGTCACAGAGGGTCAGACACGACTGAGTGACTGAACTGAATTGAAGGACCTTATGATCACATTGAGCTCAACTAGAAAATCTGGAATAATCTCTTATTTTAAGGTCAGCTGATTTGTAACCACATTTCCATTTGCATCCTGAACTTTTTGTCAAGTAAAGAAACATGCAAGATTAGGATGGTTTTACCTTAAGGGAGCCATTATTCTGCCTACATATATATATATATTTTTTTTTCTTTGTCTTTTCTGGGTCTTTGTTGCTTTGAGGTCTTTACTCAGGTGAGGGATGGCCGCTCCCAGTCGAGGTGCATGATCTTTACCTTGCAGGGACCTTTCTTGTTACTGAGCAGGGGCTCTAGGGCACTCAGCCTTGAGGTGGGCTCAGTAGGTGCAGCACATGAGGCGGGTTCAGTACTTGTGGCTCCCAGGCTCTAGAACAACAGGCTCAATAGTTGTGGCACATTGGTTTACATTGCTTTGCAACATGCGGGATCCTACTGGATCAGGTATCAAACCCCAGTCTTCTGCGTTGGCAGGTGGATTCTTTACCACTGAGCCATCAGGGAAGTCCCCTGCACAGGTTTGACGTTCAACAACTTGCACTTCTGTTACTTTGTATGTGTGTATGCAAGCTCAGCTGTGCAATTGTGTCCAACTCTTTGCAACCCCAAGGATTGTAGCCCACCAGGCTTCTCTGTCCATGGAATTTTTCAGACAAGAATACTAGAGTGGGCTGCCATTTCTTCCTCCAGGAGATCTTCCCAATCCAGGTTTTAAACCTATGTCTCCAGTGTCTCCTGCTTTGGCAAGTGTATTCCTTACCACTGAGCCACCTGGGAAACCAGTTTAGTTTATATTAGTCAAGTGATGACCTCTTCAGTGTTGGATGTAAGCAGGGGAAGGTGAACAGTTGGTGAGTTTTGTTTCTACCTAATTGATGTAGGATCCTTAATCCTCCACCTCTCATTCCTTTTACCCTCTTCTTGATCTATTATCTTCTCTAGAGAAATGCTTCCACATTTCTCTCACTTCTGGTCCTTTTCTCTTTCAAGCAGCCTTCCTATAACTGGTGTTGTGAAAACTATCAAATCCCAGATATGTGTTCAGTATTTTGGCTTTTAGTACTGGAATTTCTCTAACTGAAGGTAATTTAGTTTATGATTTGTTGAAATTTTCCTCTTTCCCTTGTGCTTTCTCAGGAAATCTCTTAAATTTCCTCTCTTGCATCATGGCCTTTGCTCTCTTTACCTTCAGGCAGCAGCATTATGAAATGTTAGTGTTTATGTCTCTACTCACAAGTAATGAAAATTTTATTGTAGGTCTGTTTCTTAGTAAATCTGAAGGTGTGGCAGATGTGTGCATGTGTGTGTTTTACCACTCATTGGTCTTAAGATTTTGGTGGAGAGAATATATAGAGAAAATGTGATTCAAGCAAGCATTAATATCTTTTAGAGTCCAAGTTTTCTTGTATATTTATTCTTCACAGCTCAAGAGCTGATATTCTTTCTGATGAAGATGTATCTCTTTGCTTAAAACTAAAATATGCTGGTAAAGATAAAGCTTTTAACAGGGATTTTAATGTTTTTCTAAGTGGCAAATCCTTCTATGCCATCTTTTTTTTCTGTGGGTTTTTTTTTTTTTTTTTTTTTAGTGGAGAGAATATATAGAGAAAATGTGATTCAAGCAAGCATTAATATCTTTTAGAGTCCAAGTTTTCTTGTATATTTATTCTTCACAGCTCAAGAGCTGATATTCTTTCTGATGAAGATGTATCTCTTTGCTTAAAACTAAAATATGCTGGTAAAGATAAAGCTTTTAACAGGGATTTTAATGTTTTTCTAAGTGGCAAATCCTTCTATGCCATCTTTTTTTTCTGTGGTTTTTTTTTTTTTTTTTTCTGTAACTTGTTGAGACATAAGACTGGCTAAAATTGAAATCATTTAGTAAAGCAAAAATATGGTTCTTTAGAACTAAATAAAATTGCTATTCCTAGAATATCTCAGAAACAGCAAAAAAGGCAAAACAAAATATGTCATATGCAAATTTAAATGTTCATATATTAATCGAAAAATCATGCAGAGATATGAAACAATTAATTCCTATCTCAGTTTCTAGTCCCAAATTATCTTTGAATAAAAGGAATTTGAACTAGATGATTTCTATTTCAGTAATTATAGCTTTATACCTAATAGCTCTGTTTGCTTTCTATTACTAAAATTGCTTTTTATTCCTACTTCATGTCTTCAGTATATTCTTTTTTCTTTTTCTTTCCCATATTAACACATATACCCACACATTAGCTCTGATTCTCTTTGATGGTGATTTATATTCCTCATGATATTTAACTGTGGTTGTCTTTCTCATATGTCATGTTTTCATTTTGAATGCTCATGGAGTTTTGCTTTATTCCAGCTAATTATAGCCAACTGGAGCCAATGGAAGGATTAGTTTCTAAGCTCTGTCTTGTTCGTTTTTGGTTAAAATTATAACATATTATTTCAAACTTTTGTTTTATCGCAAACAATCATGGAAATATATTTTTCATGGTGTATTTAATAAAGTGATATATACTTGGATTTATTTAAAAAGATTTGTTGAATGTCTACTATCAGGTATTCAATTAACACTGAATAATAATAATACATTGTATTGTGCACCAATACAATCTGACTTTAGGTGTCAGGACTGAATAAAACAGACTGATAATGGATATGTCTTCAGGGAGCTAACATT
The DNA here is from genome assembly GCA_006408695.1 of Aepyceros melampus. Taxonomy (NCBI): domain Eukaryota; kingdom Metazoa; phylum Chordata; class Mammalia; order Artiodactyla; family Bovidae; genus Aepyceros; species Aepyceros melampus. The sequence goes on from SJXQ01007455.1 coordinate 135,785, forward strand.
AGACAAGAAAATAAATATATGGTACTATATACACACAGAGAGACACATATAGATATACGGCTAGAAATAGATACAGATACACAAACAAGGAGATCAAATCAGTCCCTAAAGAAAATCCACCCTGAATATTCATTGGAAGGACTGATACTGAAGTTGAAACTCCAATGCGTTGGCTGCCTGTTGCTCAGAGCCAACTCACTGAGAAAGACCCTGATGCTGGGAAAGATTGAAGGCAAAAGGAGAAGGGAACAGCAGAGGATAAAATAGTTAGATAGCATCACTGACTCAATGGACATGAATTTGAGCCAACTCCAGGAGATTGTGGAGGACAGAGGAGCCCGGCCTGCTGCAGTTCATGGGGTCACAGACAGTCGAACACAACTTAGCGACTGAACAGCGGCAACACACACATACGTTGAAAAGATTAACTTATATTTTAGGAAAATATACTTAGTGCCACTCATGTGATACACCTAAGTGTTTCCATTCACTTTCATTTCATTTACACACTTTTGTTGTGGCCCACTAAGATGGTTTTCTGCAAACAAGTATTTCTCTAACCTGCTCTAACCTTCATGTGGGCCTCTTGTCCTGTCCCTCTTCAGAGCAGTGATTTTTCCAGTGCTGGCTTCCACATAGGTCACTATATATTCCCACAGTTTTCAGAGTCCAGCTGTAATTGCGCACAGATCCTTCAATCCTCCTTCTCATGGGTTCAGGACGGAGCCTGGGAGCAGATTCTTGTTTTTCATTTGGTCAAAATCATCAATGCTAGCTAAAGTATTTCATGACTTTAATGATTTGAGAAAATTGGATTTAAGTTATAGGGAAGGGACTTCCCTGGCAGTCCAGTGGTTAAGACTTCGCTTTCCAATGTAGGGGCTGTGGGTTTGATCCCTTGTCTGGCAGTTAAGATCCCACATCTCAAGGCCAAAAAAAAAATAAATAAATAAAAAAGAACAGAATAAATATTGTAACAAATTCAATAGAGACTTAAAAAAAGAAGATGGTATTCTAATATTTTAAAAGTATGGAAAAATAGGATATTAAAGGAAATATTAGTCAGTCATTGATTCTTTTTGCAAAAGAAGAAAAACAACAAGCAATGGCATATTTACCTACCAAGCTTTTAGGTACGTTTCGGACATGACTGATGTGACTTAGCAGCAGCAGCAGCAGCAAGACCATAACTACAAAGAATATTTTAGGATTGTCTTATAAGTGAGGAAAAGACTATCATTCTGTTATTATGATACAAAGCAAAAAATAAATAAACTACTTCTTAAAAAATATTAAGAGTAAAACCCAAATCTATCTTATCTGCATAAACAAAATTACCAAGGTATTAAAAATATGCTTTAAATTATATAATTAGACGGGGCTGACCTAGCTGTGGAAGAATAATGACTACAATATTTAAATATGTAAATATCATGCTTTTTAAGATGTAGTTGAATATACTGATATTTAAATTAACATGTGATTTAAATACTGGAGAATATCCAGACTGTAAAATATATTAAAATATGTATTGAATTTTCTTGTTTATTCTTGGAAATCTTTTTATAGTTTATTGGTGTATCTTAATAAATATATATGTTACACACACACCTTTATATATATACATGCATTTAGATACTGTTAAAGAATTTTAAACATGTATTTAATGCCATTATATGTATACTATAAAATTGTTATATACACTCATGTAGTTTATATATCTATATAATTACACAGATAATTATGTATGTATTTTTACACATAATACTTCTTTGTAGTCGTTTTGTTGTAGATCAGTATTCATAGATTAAATCCATTATTTTGCTTTGAGGTATGCTATTTTTTAATGTATAATTTATGTATCAAGGTTTTAGGGTTTTGCCATATATGTGTACAGTATAATCCTCACCTCAATTAACCTATAGAATATTTTCATCATTGCTCTAGGTTTCTCATCCTGTTTTAGTAAATCTGTACTCCCAAACCCTCCAGGGCAAAACAGTTTTCTGATTCCTATCAGCATCAATTAGTTCTGCCAGTCTAAAACTTAATCTGGATGAAATTACAAATGTGTATTATATTAGAACTAGATTCTTTCACTTACCACACAATTTTGAAACTCATCCATGTCATTGCACCCATCAGTTGTTTGTCCCTTGTTTTGTTGGATAGAAAGTGAGTAAATACCATAATTTTTTTTATCTATTAACGGATTTAAAGCACTAATAAATATTAGTGTAATTTTTCTCTTCTGACTACTATGAAAAGTTTCTGTGAATATTCTGAGGATAATCGTTGTGCCATGTATCTGTAAGTCTGGATAGATGGCTCATAGTGTAGGTCTTCTTTAATAAAACAAACAAAATACCTGCCAAATTGTTCTGAAATGACTGTAGCATCATATACTCCAGAGGAGATGTGTGTTGATTCACTTGCTACACATACTAACTTTTAATACTATCAGCCTTTAATTTTAGTAAATAAAATTAATATGGAATTATATATCTTTGTGGCTTTAATTTATATTTCCCTGAAGACTGATATGTAAAGCATTAGTTCATGTAATAGATTCAGAAGTAGTTTGCAAATTTTATAATCTATTATTCTTATGATTCAATTATTGGATATACTTGCAAACATAAAGACACATACATAAATATTCTGAATACAAGTCTTTAAACAGCTTTCAGTTCAGTTCAGTTCAGTCACTGAGTCATGTCTGACTCTTCGCTACCTCATGGACTGCAGCACAACCCGGCCTCTCTGTCCATCACCAACTCCCAGAGTTTACTCAAACTCATGTCCATTGAGTTGGTGATGCCATCCAACCATCTCATCCTCTGTTGTCCCCTTCTCCTCCCGCCTTCAATTTTTCTCAACATCATGGTCTTTTCCAGTGAGTCAGTTCTTCAAATCAGGTGGCCAAAATATTGTAGTTTCAGCTTCAGCATCAGTCCTTCCAATGAATATTCAGGATTGATTTCCTTTAGGATGGACTGGTTGGCTCTCCTTGCAGTCCAAGGGACTCTCAAGAATTTTATCCAATATCACATTTCAAAAGCATCAATTCTTCATCACTCAGCTTTCTTATAGTCCACCTCTCACAGGCACACATGTGAGACTACTGGAAAAACCATAGCTTTGACTAGACAGACCCTTGTTGGCCAAGTGATGTCTCTGCTTTTTAATATGCTGTCATATGTTGGTCACAGCTTTTCTTCCAAGGAGCAAGAGTCTTTTAATTTCATGGCTGCAATCCCATCTGCAGTGATTTTGGAGCCCAAGAAAATAAAGTCTCTTACTGTTTCGTTTCCCCATCTATTTGCCATGAGGTGATTGGACTAGATGCCATGGTCTTAGTTTTCTGAATGTTGAGCTTTACGTCAACAGTTTTACTCTCCTCTTTAACTTTTATCAAGAGGCAGTTTAGTTCTCCTTCACTTTCTGCCATTTGAGTAGTGTCATCTGCCTATCTCAGGTTATTGATATTTCTCCCAGCAGTCTTGATTCCAGCTTGTGCTTCATCCAGCCCAGCATTTCTCATGATGTACTCTGCATGTGAGTTAAATAAGCAGGGTGACAATATACAGCCTTGACATACTCCTTTCCCTATTTGGAACCAGTCTGTTGTTTCATGTCTAGTTCTATGTGTTGCTTCATGACCTGCATACAGGTTTCTCAAGAGGCTGGTTGGGTGATCTGGTATTCCCATCTCTTGAAGAATTTTCCACAGTTTGTTGTGATTCACATAGTCAGAGGCTTTGGCATAGTTGATAGGGCAGAAATAGATGTTTTTCTGGAAATCTCTTGCTTTTTCGATGATCCAGCAGATGTTGGCAATTTGATCTCTGGTTCCTCTATCTTTTCTAAATACAGCTTTAACATCTGGAAGTTTACTGTTCAGGTACTGTTAAGTCTGGCTTGGAGAATTTTGAGCATTACTAGCGTGTGAGATGAATGTAATTGTGCTGCAGTTTGAACATTCTTTGTCTTTTAAACAGTTTTACATTTATTAAATCTTTTCTGCAAAATTATGACTTGCCCTATCATTTTCTCAATATTTATTTTGAGGGGTTAAAATGTATAATCTGATAAAGTCTAATATATCCATTCTTTCTACATTTAATGATTTTAGTGCCTTTTACAAGAAATGTTGACCTCGAGGTCACAAAGATAAAATCCTAAATCTTCTTCTAAGACATTGTAGTTTTACTATTTATGCTCAGTTTGATTATCCACTTCAATTTAATGTTTGTGAATCATTTGAGGTAAGAATATTAATCTCATTTTCCCTTGTACAAACACCAAGGTGTTTTAGAACATTTCTTGAAGGGAAAAGCCTTTCCCTGGTTAATTACCTTAATGTTTAATCAACATTTAATTGCTCATATATGGTTATGTCTATTCCTGGACTCTGTATTCTGTCCCATTGATCTTTCACGTATCCTACATTCTCCTAATTTAATAGATTTCTAGTAACTGTGGCATTTCTTTGGTAGTTCGGACAGCAAAGAATCTGCCTGCAATGCAAGAACCCAGGTTTGATCCCTGGGTTGGGAAGATCCCCTGGAGAAGGGAATGGCAACCCACTCTAGTATTCTTGCCTAGAGAATCCCATGGACAGAAGTGCCTGGCAGGCTACTGTCCATGGGGTTGCAAAGAGTCGGATACAACCGAGAAACTGACACTTTATAGTAATTGTGTTATTAAAATCAAGTAGTTTACACATTCTATATGTGTCCTTTCTGTATTTTAATGTTCATTTTAGAATAAACTTAACAGTTTCTATTAAGAAAACCTGTTGGATTACTCCATGGTTGACTTTGAATTTGCATATTATTTTTGAAGGATTTACATAATATGTTTAAATTCTTTAAATTTATGACATGATCTATGCCTCCATTTATTTAAATCTTTCTTTTCTCTCTGTTCTGTTTTCAGTTTTCATTGTAGTAGGCTTGCCATATTTATTCCAATTATTTTTTTATTTGAAGTTGCTGTGAATAGTATTATTTTTAAAATGGCTCTAATTTTCAATAGTTTGTTTCTAGTGTAGTAAAACACAATTAATTCTTTCATGTTGATTTGGGTCTTACAATGTTGCTAAATTTATGTGTTAGTTTTAGAGTATTTTTCTTGATTAGTCTTTTATACAAAAAGCAATTGAATTTTCTAAAAACAAAATAATTTCTTCTTTCAATATTTACTAAACAAATTTATTTGTTTTCTGTTTGCATTGGCTAAGAACTCTAACAAAATGTTGAATAATACTGAGAGCAGGTGTCTGTGCCTTGTTCCCATCATAGGAAATGTGTGGTCCATACACTAAGTATTAGGTTAGATACTGGTTTTCATGGACATCTTTTATTATATTAAAGATGTTCCCTTTGATACCTAAGTCACTGAAACTGTTTCTCACAAATGGTATTGAATTTTGTCAAATGATTTCTGTGCATTTCTTAAGATGGTTATATTGATCTTATTTTTTATTCTCTTAATGCTGTTAATTACACTGATTGATTTTGAATGTCAAACACATCATTCTAAGTCATATACAGATGTCAACTCTTTAAATCGTTAGAATATTTCAGTGAGAGAGCTCTTATTAATTTACACAAGGTCGCTCAGATAAAATTTGTCAAAATAAGATTTGACACTGAAAGTTTAATACCTAAGTCAATGTTCTTAGGCGCTCCTATATTTAATGGTAGTATTTTCTCATCAGCAACATGAATAAAATCACTTAATACTCTTATGAAGTGAAGTGAAGTCGCTTAGTCGTGTCCGACTCTTTGCGACCCCATGGACTAGAGCCTACCAGGCTCCTCTGTCCATGGGATTTTCCAGGCAAGAGTACTGGAGTGAATTGCCATTTCCTTCTCCAGGGGATCTTCCCGACCCAGGGATCGAACCTGGGTCTCCCACATTGTAGACAGACGCTTTAGTGTCTGAGCCACCAGGGAAGTCATAAATGATACAAATCTATATTACAAATAAAGCAATATAAGCATTTTGAACACTGTCAGATGATACAAAAATGTACTAAAGGTCAAAAATCTTTGTAAAATCTCCTAGAAATTTTAGTATTTATGGAATTAAGGTGTCTAATCTCTATTACCTAATTCTTAAGGAAGAAAAAACAAATGTCTCTTCTTGCAGAAATCCTCATTCCTGTCAGCTTCACTTGGTTTAATGATGAGAAAAACAATAAATGTTTGGCAAGCATTTAAACATGTGACTACAGTTTTAAAAGCTGGTGATAAACATTTTTTCAATATGAAAAGTTAAAATTATAACAGCTCAGCCCTCTTGAGGGCTTTCATTGAATTCTTTAGTTTGCGAACAAAGTCCTTCCACATAAAAACACCAGAATATTACAGAAAATACAAAATTGAAATTAGTACATTTGTATTTTCATACTAAATAAAATAATTTTGTGGATTTTTCTCATAGCAATCTTACCTAATAAAGAATATTAACAGAATTAGAATGCAGTTATTTAAATTTTTTCACAGGAGAGCTAAAAGATACTTATTTCTATGATAAATAATACTTTGCCTTATATAACATGTTATTCCAAAGTACAATAATATGCATTATTTTATTTGATCTTTAATAATTCCTATGAGGCTTTCCTGGTAACTCAGTGGTAAAGGATCCACCTGCCAATGTAGGAGATGTGAGTTTCATCCCTGGGATGGGAAGATCCTCTGGAGAAGGAAATGACAGCCCACTCTAGTACTCTTGCCTGGGAAATCCCATGGGTAGAGGAGCCTGGTGGGCTACAGTCCACAGGGTTGAAAAATACTTAGTGGCTAAACAACGACAACAAGTGTTTCTATAACTGGTAGATCCTGTTTCGTATTTACTAGTCACATTTCAATGGCATTTGCTTACTGCTGATTTTGAGGTGTTTACTCCCCTACTGATTACCTTTCCTAAGTAATTTTTGTCAGTTCTTAATCCTTAAGAATTATGTATAAATCAGCTGATTTCTGAACATCACTAAGTTCTCCTCAAATTTCCTGAAGAATTTTATTCATAGGTCATAATTTTGAAAGATAAAATTAATATGAGGGGTCCCTTCCTCCCTCAAAATCTTGACCCCTGCTGATAATGTCAGTTCTGTGTCCAGTCTGACAAGAAACACCATGTGTTAGAACATTCTGCTGTCCTACCTGCCAAATCCTGCTTCAGTGTCAAAAGGAGGAAATCTCTCTTCCCAGTGTGGTGCTCAGACAGGAGCTTCATGCCAAAGTCCATCAAGGTTCTCACAGTAGAAGCGCTAAGCAATCTGTAATTAAGCTCACTTCATGTGACCATAGACAAATGTGGCAGAGTCTAAAAAGACACCAGCCATATCCACATTTTTTCTGCCCTAAAACATGTCATTCTCAATTACTCAGCTCTGGCGTTTGATGTGAGTCACCATGACATAACATAACCTTTTGAAAGGTGACCCTGGGAAGGGCATCTTCATTTCCTAGATTTGGCCCCATTTAGGGTCTACTTACCCTGGAGAAGGGAATGGGAACCCACTCCAGTATTCTTGCCTGAAGACACTCACGGACAGAGGAGCCTGATGGACTACAGTTCCTGGGGTGGCAAAAAGTCAGACATGACTGAAGAAACAGCACAGCACCGGATCTACTTAGGACTTCCCTGGTAGCTCAGCTAGTAAAGAATCCACCTTGAAGGCAGGAGACCTAGGTTTGACTCCTGGCTTGGGAAGTTCCCTGAGAGAAGAGATAAGCTATTCACTTCATTATTCTTGGGCTTCCCTGGTGGCTCAGATGGTAAAGAATCCACCGTGCAATAGACCTGGGTTTGATCCCTGGGTTAGGAAAATCCCCTGGAGGAGGGTATGGCAACACTCTCCAGTATACTTTTTTTTTTTTTTTTTTTTTACTTTACCATATTGTATTGGTTTTGCCATACATTGACATGTTCCACATCACTCATTATCAGAGAAATGCAAATCAAGACCACAATGAGGTACCATTTCACACCAGTCAGAATGGCTGCAATCCAGCATTCTTGCCTGGAGGTTCCCCATGGACAGAGGAACCAGGCAGGCTACGTCCATTGAGAACTGCCTTCTATCTGAATGGTAGGCAAGAGTCCTCTGAGCAATCAGAAGTGGTAAAGCCTGGTGGGAATGCAAAATGGCACTACCACTTTGGAAGACAGTTTGGTATTTTGTATAAAACTAAATGTGGTACTACTACCATACGAGTCTACAACCATACCCTTGACATTTATCCAAGTGAGCTGAAAATTTAAGTGTATAAAAAAACCTGCACATGCAACTTAAAAACAGCTTTATTTATAATTGCCAAAGGTTGAAAGCAACAAAGATGTCCTTCAGCAGGTAAATGAATAAATAAATTGTGGTACATCTGAACAATGGAATATTAAGAAGCATTAAAAATAAATAAGCTACCAAGTCATGATATAGACATAGAGAAGCCTGAAATGCTTATTATAATTGAAAGAAGCCAATCTGGAAAGGCTATATACTGTATGATTCTAAATATATGACAAAAGGCAAAAGCTATTGAGAGAGTAAAAAAAAAAAAAACAATAATTGCCAGGGCTTGGGATAAGGGAGGGAGAGGTGAATAAGTGGAGCACAGACCATCTTTAGGACAGTGAAATTATTCTGTACATTACAATGTGAAGTGAAAATCAGTCATGTCTGACTTTTTGACCCCATGGACTATACAGTCCATGGAATTCTCCAGGCCAGAATACTGGATAGCCATTTCCTTCTCCAAGGGATCTTTCCAACCCAGGGATTGAACCCAGGTCTCCCACATTGCAGGCAGATTCTTTACTGTCTGAAATCACCAGGAAGCCCAAGAATACTGGAGGGGGTAGCCTATCTCTTCAGTAGATCTTCCCAACTGAGGAATAGAACCAGAATCTTCTGTATTGTAGGTGGATGCTTTACCAACATTAACTTTCTGATATTAGATTGAGCCATATAAAATACAAAATGGGCTTCCCTGGTGGCTCAGAGGTTAAAGCATCTGCATCCAATGCGGGAGACCTGGGTTTGATCCCTGGGTTGGGAAGATCTCCTGGAGAAGGAAACGGCAATCCACTCAGTATTCTTGCCTGGAGAATCCCATGGGCGGAGAAGCCTAGTAGGTTACAGTCCACGGGGTCGCAAAGAGTCGGACACGACTGAGCGACTTCACCTTCACCTTCACCATATAAATAAAAAGTTTAAAATTTTTTCTTGGTCAAAAAAGTCAGATTTGGGAAAGTTTATGTAATTTATATAATTATATATGTGATTTATTATATAATACTGTACTGCTGCTGCTAAGTCACTTCAGTTGTGTCTGACTCTGTGCAACCCCATAGATGGCAGCCCACCAGGCTCGCCCGTCCCTGCTTCTCCTAGGAAGAATACTGGAGTGGTTTGCCATTTCCTTCTCTGATGAATGAAAGTGAAAAGTGAAAGTGAAGTTGCTCAGTCGTGTCTGACTCCTAGGGACCCCAAGGACTGCAGCCTACCAGGCTCCTCTGTCCTTGGGATTTTCCAGGCAAGAGTACTGGAGTGGGCTGCCATTGCCTTCTCCATAATACTATGCATAGTAGGTTAAATCACATAAAGTTGCCCATCTCTGACTTTTTTTACCAAGAAAAAAATTTTAAACTTTTAATTTTGCATGGATCAATCTAACATCATCAAGTTAATGTTAATTTGTATTTATATAAGGGGGTGAAGCACCAAAGTGATTTTTCTAGGTTGGTGGTCAATATAAAGCTTCAAAGAATGGTGAGCCCAGTGTACTACTTAGATTTTGTGAGGGAGTCGTTTGGTTTTGCTTACTGAAAAGCATGTCGAAGACTGAGGCCAGAAGCTAAATGCTTGAAAAAACAAAAACAGAGGGAAACTTTAGATAATGGCATCAAGAATCCATTGGTTCAGCATTTGGTTTCTGTATTCAGTATGTATTCAAGAAATATTTAGAAATATCTTTCAGAAGAGGTATCCTTTTATGCACTAGGGTTATAAGATTTCTCAATTGAGACAGTCAGGATAGAAGAAAGAGCATCGAAAACCAGAGGAGGGGAAAAAAAAAAAAGACTCCAAATTTAATGGATTCAAAAAATCAGAGAGATGAGCAGAAAATCATGAAGAATCTGTTGCTCCATCTGGGATGACAGGTCATTCTACAGATCCATTGGGGATCTGTGGGAAAACACATCTAATTTATACTTTAGAAGCATTTTATTTGCTGTGAAATAAGCTGATTAGTTAGGCATGTTAAAAAGGCAATGGCCATTGAGGTGAATGAAGTAGGCCAGTCAAGAAATGATGGATGTGGAACCAAAAGTGAAAGTGGGAATAAAGAGGGAAAATTTTAAAATATTTAACATAAAAATATCAGGAAAAAAGGGACTTCCCTTGTGGCTCAGCAGTAAAGAATCTATCTGCAAGTGCAGGAGACACAGGAGACACGGTTTCGATCCCTGGGTCAGGAAGATCCTCTGGAGGAGGAAATGGCAACCCACTCCAATATTCTTGCCTGGAGAATCCCAAGGACAGAGCAGCCTGGTGGGCTACAGTCCATGGGGTACAAAAGGTCAGATAGGACTGAAGTGACTGAGCATTCACACATGCACATCAGGAAGAAAAGAACAGTTACACAGATTGTGAATCTCAGGTGGGGACTTCCCACAGTGGCTAAGACTCTGTGCTCCCAAGGCAGGGACCTGGGTTTGATCTCTGGCCCTGGAACTAGATCTCTTGTGCTGCAACTAAAGATCCCACATATGATGAAAGATCCCATCTGCTGAAACTAAGACCCAGTGCACCAAATGAATAAATAAATACTGTTTTTTTTTTTCTTTAAAAAGAGAAAATCTCAGTGGTCAGTTAACATGGAAGGAATAGGTTTCAAAGAGAAAACAAGGACTTTGTAGTTTGGTGTAAGGAATGGGGGAATGTTGCTGTCATTTCCGGAGAAAAGAAAGAAAGAATCAAGGAAAGCAGCACATTTTCAAATAAAAGTCTCTGTATTAAAGTTAAAAATCATATAAAAAAGTACAATATTTAAGGTATTAAAAAATATAAACCTACAACACAGACAAATAGCAAAGTAGAGATTGTTAAAATATTGGGGCAAAATAATGAAGTGAGAAAAAATACACTCTGTCTTTCATTTACCATCTCATGTATGGACCAAAAAGATTATTTCACAAAAAGAGAATAAATCTATAGAAATTCAGCACAACAAGAAAATTGATTCTCTTGACAAAAATACTGACAGGAACCCTAGAATTTAGAAAATAGACAGACTCAGATCCCAAGCCTGAAGAAACTTGTACAATACTTCCACTTCCCAGAACTTGTACAACAGATAATTGCTTCAAAAGCAGTAGGAGAAGCATCTGTGTGCCAAGCTGAATCAATGCATGCAAGATGCAGGGATGGACTTGGAAACATTTGTTGTCAAGGTGACTAATGGGAAAAATAGATTTGGAAGAACTGACTGTTTAAGTCCCTCCCATTTCTGCTCAGAATTAGCAGTAGTGGCACTTGATCTTGAGCTGGAGTAGTGAGTGTCAGCCCTGAGAAGTAAGAGACAGAGAAACTTTCTTGGGAGCTCCTTATACCCAGGAGATAGGGAAAAGCTCATATCCAAAAGAAATGACCCTGGCGTATCTTCTCAGTGGTAGCAGTACATAATGTCCATTTTATATGGCACCTGGGAACAACCACAGCAAATCACGACAGAAGTAGGATTTCCAAATAGTCAATACTGATAATAATAATAAAATATAGTAAACGAGTCAGCAAATATGGGGAACAACTTTCACAATGAGACTAAGAAACAAGGTAAACTAATAGAATTAAACAGAATGGAGATAGGAAATTGGAGATTTTAGGATGAATATAATAACAAAAATCTTCAGAGAGATGTCTTTGGATATGAAGTTGGAGATCAAATTTTTATTTTCAAAACAATGCAAATTCTCAATGTGTAGGATTTTGTGTCAGTTTAAAATATTCACCTTCTTTTAATGGACAACATTTATAAATTGGGTTTTCCAGGTGGCTCAGCTGATAAGAATCCACCTGCAATGCAGGAGACCTGGATTCAGTCTTTGGGTTGGGAAGATTCCCTGGAGAAGGGAATGGCTACTAATTCCAGTATTCTGGCCTGGAGAATTTCATGGACTGTATAGAATTTATAAATTATTTTATAAAGTAATTGCTTTTACCTTACAGTTTATTTTCAGTTAAGAGCATGCCAAAATATTTTCAAACAGTATTGCATAAGGGAAAGAAAAATAGAACTCTTTTATAATACATTGTCAAGACACCCAACCGTATTTTTTTAATCTGAATTTTTATTTTTGTTTTAAGATTGCATCAGTTCAGTTCAGTTCAGTCACTCAGTCATGTCCGACCCTTTGCAACCCCATGAATCGCAGCATGCCAGGCCTCCCTGTCCATCACCAGCTCCTGGAGTTCACCCAAACTCATGTGCATCGAGTCAGTGATGCCATCCAGCCATCTCATCCTCTGTCGTCCCCTTCTCCTCCTGCCCCCAATCCCTCCTAGCATCAGAGTCTTTTCCAATGAGTCAGCTCTTCACATGAGGTGGCCAAAGTACTAGAGCTTCAGCCTCAGCATCAGTCCTCCCAGTGAACACCCAGGACTGATCTCCTTTAGGATGGACGAGTTGGATTTCTTTAAGATTGCATATGCTTAGTTAAATATACAGAATCTTATAGTCCATGCTATTTATCTTTTTGATGTGAAAATTGTCCACAAGTGTAAAAATGGATTATCAAACTTTATACTGTCACCTGGAGAAGGCAATGGCACCCCATTCTGGTACTCTTGCCTGGAAAATCCCATGGATGGAGGAGCCTGGTGGACTACAGTTCATGGGGTCGCTAGGAGTCGGACACGACTGAGCGACTTCACTTTCACTTTTCTTTTTCATGCATTGGAGAAGGAAATGGCAACCCACTCCAGTGTTCTTGCCTGGAGAATCCCAGGGACAGCAGAGCCTGGTGGGCTGCCGTCTATGGGGTCACACAGAGTCGGACACGACTGAAGCGACTTAGCAGCAGCAGCATTCTGTCACCTAAGTTCTTGCTTTGCTGATTGAATATGTAGAGTTCACATTCCAATTTGTATTTCTGAAATGTGATTGTGATGTTAATTTACTTTCCCTCAGTATAAATTCCTTGAGGATAGGAATCATAATTTTATTTGCCTTTTTTTCACAGAAATTGTGCCCAGAATCTCCCTTTATGTGGATATTCCCACAATGTTTATGAATGAATAAAACAAGATTATTTACAAACTTCTTTATATTTCCTTCTGTGTGAACAATGTGACATCGTCTACAAATGAGTTTTTAAGAGAATCATTACCTTGTGCATTACTTTGTTACTCAAAACCACTTTTTAAAGAAATAGTGTTATAATTAAATCAATTGTGAAGTCAGCTCCAGTTGTGTTTATGAAGTAGGCTACTTGAACATTTTCAAAGAAAAAAATAGCAGAAATCACCTCTTTCTCATACTATCTTCTTTCTTGTTTCATTCTTTTCACAAATGTGAAGATAGTTTCTTGCAATGATTAGGAGATTTTCTGACACCTAGTGGACACTCACTAAATGCTTGCTAAATTATGCTGTGAAAATACTGGAGAGAAAGAAATGAGGCCAGTATCAGCAGAGTATGTAAAGCACCGTAAAATGCCTAAAGGTACAGCTGAGAAGAGAGAAGGGGCTGGTTTCTTAGAAGCTTCCAGAAGGCACTCTTTAAGAGCATCCTCCTAGAGGTTAATACAAATGTCTTGACTCGTTAAACCTAAAAGGAGATTAAGAACAAGACCTCCTTATCCAAATATGCACATTCATTTCAGAAGTGGATATAATAACCTAAGTTTAATTTGTAATTTATCCACATAATTGAATGATTTAACATAACAGAGAAAATGTGAGGTTTTGATATGAATAGAAAATATTTTGTATTACTATTTCACAGATTGTTATTAAGTTAGCAATTCAGTTTATTTAGAGACTTAAAATCAACCACACATGTTACACAAGGAATCAGTGAAAGAATAAAAGGATACAGATACAAATATTTCACCTACATCAGTTTAGGTCAAATGTGACTAATTCAATAACCTTAGAATACTCTGCCTACTATTTTAAATCAAAAGCATTCTTCTATCTAAAAAGTTTTTTTTATACACTTTTAAAAATTAAGTTGTCATAAACAAACATATCTGTGCATTTTTATTTAAAATGATTCTTTAATGAAAGCTAGTGAATATTTTATTTCTTTTCTTGGATTTTATATGCCGACATTAGTCAAATTTAAGATAATATAAAACATAATCCTATCTATACACCCAATGTGTCTTCATTAGTCAAAGTCTCTGCTTATCTATTTATTTTTGGCCCCAAACCATATACAGATGCAAACACGAATAAGAAGTTGCTTTTAGCTGAGAGAAGAGACCTGTGTTCAGTCATTGATGTGTGTGCGAGGTGTGCAACCTGCCAGGCACAATTATACTAAACACCTATGTGCCTTGAAAGAATCTGACCTACTTGTGATGGGGCCCAGTGGCGCACAGGCAGTTGGAATTTCAGAGCCTCAGAAGTGAATGTAAAAATCAGCTTTCACATGGACTTGCTCTTCCTTCAAAACAAATTCAGGTTCATTAGCGCTTCCCTGGTGTCTCAGAGGTTAAAGCGTCTGCCTGCAGTGCGGGAGACGTGGGTTTGATCCCTGGGTTGGGAAGATCCTCTGGAGAAGGAAATGGCAACCCACTCCAGTACTCTTGCCTGGAAAATTCCATGGACTGAGGAGTCGGGTGGGCTACAGTCCATGGGGTCGCAAAGAGCCGGACACAACTGAGCGACTTCACCTCATAGTTTGAGCAGAGTATAGACTTCTAAAGTGAAAAGAAAGTGTTAGCAGCTCAGTCATGTCTGACTGTTTGTGATCCCATGAACCATAGCCCACCAATTCTCCAGGCAAGAATACTGGAGTGGATTACCATCCCTTCTCCTGGGTTTCTTCCCAACTCAGGAATCGAACCTGGGTCTCCTGATTTCAAGAAGCTTCCTGTCCGTTTCAGCCATCAGGGAAGCAGGATATACTTCTAAAGTCGCCGTCATTAACTAAATTGCAATGATTAGAATTGGCATCAATTATATGATTATGAAATTTTGTAGCTCCTCAATGAAATAACTTGACCCCCTCCACCCCACTCAAAAATAAGAAACAAAATACAATGAAGGAACACATGGGTTACAAGCCAGAAAAACGAAAATATTGTACATAAGGCTAATTTGCTGCCTGTTTCAATATGAGAGAAATTGAAACTTTTTTAAATTCTGATATAGTAATGTGGTACATACTGTTTCTTTTAGCCCTTTAATTGTTTTTAGGTTTAGTTCAAGTTACCCCATAATCAACACTGACATCTATCAATGGTACTTTTTCCTAGCACATCTAATCACATAAAAATATAGGCATAAGAATGATACATAATTTGGAATCAGTGCTGAGACTAGCCAAACAGAGAGAGATATGATTGAATCCAGGAACGACATTTTACAGTCAATTGTACTTTACAGGACAGGCCACCTGTTAGTTTATAGTTAAAGCTGGATATTTAAGAGGATCTATAAAGCTGTCATAGTATCTTGTACTCCAGAACAACCATAGGCATATTGATATAAATAAAATGAGAAGATTAATCTATATTCATTCAGCAGTGATTCATTGCCTGGTAATGGAGTTCTAGTATTTCGTTAGTTTCTGCGTATTCAAACCTGGGTCAGACAAGGATCCTCACCTCAAGGTCACTGTAGAGGGTGTCAGCATTAACAGAGATATGTCCCATAAAAGCACAGGGAACCATGACTATGTGTGCCTGGAAATTCACAGGTTTCACAAAGAAGATTCTAGTCCATCTAAAATTTGGAGGAGTTGTGTGTTATGTGTGGATAAATGTGGAAAGACATTTCATGCAGCATGGATGACATTTGAAAAGGAAGGAGGCAAGGAACAATGATGATTTTTTTTTCATGGAAAATTTTTACTTGTACCATGTTGATCTTAAGGTCTTGTAAGACTAAAACTTACCTGATTTACAATAGACCATTTCTTCATCCTCCACAATCATTTCTTAACAGATTCTCTCTACCACCCACTTTATTTTAATGATTTAAAATAAAGTATAGAAAACAATTGTTTCCTACTGTTTCCTCTTCTTCCTCATTTTCCACATATAGACATGGCTCACACATGTTTTCTCTCCTTCATATCTTCTTCTATTAGGAGATGGTACCATATATGGGTAACTCATGCTGATATAGAAACAGATATACTGGGGCTTGAATGTCAACTTTAATTTTCCGCAAACTCTTGGCTATTTCACATATTATCATTCAGTTCATTTCAGTCGTTCAGTAGTGTTTGGCTATTTGTGACCCCATGGCCTTCCGCACGCCAGGCTTCCCTGTCCATCACCAACTCCTGGAGCTTGCTTAAACTCATGTCCATCTAGCCATTAATGCCATCGAACCATCTCATCCTCTGCCATCCCCCTTCTCCTCCTGCATTTCAGTCTTTCCCAGCATCAGGTCTCGCCAAGACTGGGCATCACAAATTATAAATTAAACATAATAATCTTGGTTTCATCAGCTCTATCATGATGGTTAATTTTACATGTCAACTTGAGTAGACTGTGCTGTCCAGTTGTTTGGCCAAACACCAGTCTGGATTTTGCTGTGAAGTCATGTCTTTAGATGTGATCAACATTTCTAATCAGTGAATATTGAATAAAGCAGAATCTTGCATAATGTGAAGGCCAATCAGTTAAAGGCCTTGGAAGCCAAAACAGGCTTTCTGAAGGAGAAGGAATTCTGCCAGAAACTGTAACAGAAATTCTTCCTGCATTTCTAGCTTGCTTGCTCCCCTACAGATTGCAGACTTTCTAGCCCCCACAGTCAAGACAACCAATTCCTTAAAATAAATAAGTCCTTCCGTCCCTCTCTGTCTGTCTCTGTCCTTTGTTTGTCCCTTTCTGTCTGTCTTTCTCTGCTTTTATGTTTCTCTGGCTCTATCTCTCCATATATGTGTATGTGTGTGTGTGTGTGTGTGTGTGTGTGTGTGTATGTGTGTGTTTGTGTGCGTGCTCAGCCACTCAGTCAATATTATCTGAATTTATTTAGGTCCTGCTTTGAGGTGCTAAATAAATTAAGATAATGTTTCTCTTTTTGTTATAAATATTGTTGTTTTGCTAACTTTGTTCTATACAGTGGATGATTAGACTATATTAAGAGATTCTATGAAGAGATTCCACAGCCTGCAGCATCTTCCTGTCCCAGCAGTCCTCTACACAGCTGCTGGAAAGATGGAAAAAGCCTAATAATATTAAAGCAAAAGAAGTAACAATAGCATTGAAAACTGAGTACAATTAGGCACTGTGCTCATCACATAAATTTTATTATTTTACTTAAACCTGAAAAAGCCATAAAGGTATATGAATATAATAGTTTAAGCCCATATTTTAATATGGAAACCAAGTCTTTGAGCTGTCAAGTAATTTGTCCAAGGTGAAACAGTTATTACAGGCTAGAAGCAGGATTCAAGCCAAGTTCTGCCCTACTCCATTGCCCACAGTTCATCCATACCTCAATGTCCCTTTCAAATTTAACATTTAAAATTTCTTCTCCAGCTAAGCCACCTAGCCCATAACCTTTCCTTTCCTTTTCTTTAAATAATGTTTTACTCACTCTGCATGAAAAATTTGCACTTTAAAATATCTTTTTTTGTGTGTGTGTGTGCCGTTTCCCTATTTCCTGTCTGGTCCATCTGGCAAACTGTTTCAAACACTATAGAATTCTGATTGAAAGCAACCTTCTCTGGGAAAACGTCCCTGACAACCAGTCCATCTGAAGATGGAGTGTATCCTCTTCATCCTCTGTGTTATGGAAGTACCACATACACCCCTCTATTATGGCATTTATTATATTCTACTATGGCTATTTTTCCTGCTCATTTAGAGTTTGTAATATAGAGAGGCAAAACAAGGATATGCCCTATTTATCTTCCTATTCAATTACATAGTGGAATAGAATGGATATTTGATAAATGAATGCAAGAGTGAAGTGAGGTTGGGAACAAAAGTTGTAAAATTGTTTAAAATAGGCCTTGCTTTTTAAAATGCCAGCAATGTAGCAATTAAAATAAAATTTTAATTAATTTTTTACTATAGGCTAAGAATGTTGATAAAAAAAAACTAGGTTAGGCAGAGTGACATAAAAGATTTTCTGATTGAATTATATTGAAAGGGCTTTATAATTTTCTGAATTTACAGATTTTGAAGAAAGAGAAAAAACTATTTCATGATTAAATTGATTAGACATTCTAGAACTTTTGAAACACACAGAATAATTACATAAATTTTTCTTAATTTTGTATCTCTGACCCAAGAGTCAAAAAGGAAGAAAAATGAAATGTCTAACTTTAGGCAAAAATAAGCATCCTGCTAATTTCAGTGAGGCAATTATATTATATAAGCATAAAAATCAGATACTAACGAACTACTTTATATAAGCCTCAGTTCAGTTCAGTTCAGTCGCTCAGTCATGTCCGGCTCTTTGTGACCCCATGAATCACAGCACACCAGGCCTCCCTGTCCATCACCAACTCCCAGAGTTCACTCAAACTCTAGTCCATCGAGTCAGTGATGCCATCCAGCCATCTCATCCTCTGTTGTCCCCTTCTCCTTCTGCCCCCAATCCCTCCCAGCATCAGAGTCTTTTCCAATAAGTCAACTCTTCACATGAGGTGGCCAAAGTACTGGAGTTTCAGCTTTGGCATCATTCCTTCCAAAGAAATCCCAGGGCTGATCTCCTTCAGAATGGACTGGTTCGATCTCCTTGCAGTCCAAGGGACTCTCAAGAGTCTTCTCCAAAACCACAATTCAAAAGGATCAATTCTTCGGCCCTCAGCTTTCTTCACAGTCCAACTCTCACATCCATACATGACCAGTGGAAAAACCATAGCCTTGACTAGACGGACCTTTGCTGGCAAAGTAATGTCTCTGCTTTTGAATATGCTATCTAGGTTGGTCATAACTTTCCTTCCAAGGAGTAAGCGTCTTTTAATTTCATGACTGCAATCACCATCTGCAGTGATTTTGGAGCCCCCAAAAATAAAGTCTGACACTGTTTCCACTGTTTCCCCATGTATTTTCCATGAAATGATGGGACCAGATGCCTATAGAAGTCTAGTTATTCCAAAAAGTGGAAATGGCTTTGTGAAAATACAAGGACTCCATGGCTATTATAAAAGAAATGTGGACATTTTGGGGGTTTGATTGTGCATAGTGATTTCAGATTCTCCAGGAAAATATATTTCTAATATTCTTTAATTTCAATAAATTAGTGAAAATATAAATGCATGAAACTGCTGATAATGAAGGAAAGCCCTATGGAGTACTGTCAAGAGTATGATTTTTTTAAGCTTTTATTTAAATATCTCTAATTCAATTTCTGACCTTTTCTTTTAATATTTATGGGCTTAAAGACACACTATGTCCTTAATATGCTTCTATTTTTTAATTCATAATATGAGGATAAGAAACAATTATTTTCAAATCTCACAGAGCTGATATCAATGTCAAAAAATATTGTTCCCTATGAAAGTGTGATTTACTTTGCTGTACATGTGAAACACAGCATTGTAAATCAACTGTACTCCAACATAGATTTTTTAAAAAAAGAGTATTTTCCATGAAATGATGGGACCAGATGCCTATAGAAGTCTAGTTATTCCAAAAAGTGGAAATGGCTTTGTGAAAATACAAGGACTCCATGGCTATTATAAAAGAAATGTGGACATTTTGGGGGTTTGATTGTGCATAGTGATTTCAGATTCTCCAGGAAAATATATTTCTAATATTCTTTTAATTTCAATAAATTAGTGAAAATATAAATGCATGAAACTGCTGATAATGAAGGAAAGCCCTATGGAGTACTGTCAAGAGTATGATTTTTTTAAGCTTTTATTTAAATATCTCTAATTCAATTTCTGACCTTTTCTTTTAATATTTATGGGCTTAAAGACACACTATGTCCTTAATATGCTTCTATTTTTTAATTCATAATATGAGGATAAGAAACAATTATTTTCAAATCTCACAGAGCTGATATCAATGTCAAAAAATATTGTTCCCTATGAAAGTGTGATTTACTTTGCTGTACATGTGAAACACAGCATTGTAAATCAACTGTACTCCAACATAGATTTTTTAAAAAAAGAACAAATATTGAATTTCCCTGGAAACTGTGCATGTGTGTTTTAACTTGGGCTTAGAAGTATATGCTATGCTAGATTTTAAGAATAGTACTCTGACAAATGTGCTTGGAGGAAAGACTTCTTTGAGGGAGGAGAACAAGTCATAAATTCTTCAGATTAGCTGACTTAATCCAAATATTAGAAGTCTCTGTAAAAGGCTGAAGTGTTGCATTTTAAATAAACTGTTATTGAAATATAGTTGATTTACAATGTTGTGTTAGTTTCAGGTATAACAGAAAAATGATTCAGTTTATATATATATATATATATATATTCCTTTTTTTATATTCTTTTCCATTATAAGTTATTATAAGATGTTGAGTATAGTTCCTTGTACTCTACAATAAGTCCTTGTTGCTTATCTGTGTATATATGCTGTGCTGTGCTAAGTTGCTCTAATCATGTCTGACTCTTTGTGACCCTATAGACTATAACCTGCCAGGCTCCCTGTTCATGCAGTTCTCCAAGCAAGAATATTGGAGTGGATTGTCATGCTTTCATCCAGGGGATCTTTCTAACCCAGGGATTGAACTCTCATCTCTTATGTCTCCTGCATTGACAGATGGGTTCTTTACCATTAGTGCTACCTGGGTAGCCTCTATTTATATATAGTAGTGAATATATTTTACCCCCAAACTGATAATTTATACCTTTCTTCCCCTTCAACGGCTCAGTCTGTAAAGAAACTGCCTGCATTACTGGAGACCTGAGTTCAATCCCTGGATTGGAAAGATCCTCTGGAGAAGGGAATGGCTACCCATTCCACTATTTTTACCTGGAGAATTCCATGAACAGAGGAGCCTGGGTCCATGGGGTTGCAAAAAGTCAGACACAATTGAGTGACTAACACTTTCCCCTTTGGTAGCCATAAATTTGTTTTCTATGTCTGTGAGTCTATTTCCATTTTGTAAATACATTCACTTGTATCATTAAAAAAAATACATTTTAAAGGACTTCTGATAAGGTAATAAGATGCAGATAGAGTCCAAGTCATTTGTGCTATAGAAAGGTAATATCTCAACTCAAGCATTCTTGCCAACTTGAGAGACAAAATACAGGATTGAGTTTGGCATTTCCAATGATTGTTGAACAAATCTGAAGAATAAAGGCAAAGAAACACTTTTCCTGATATGCTCTTTCAGATTCTTAAACTAGAAAATGAGAAAATGAAGAAAGGAGCAGCACCTCCAAGTAATCCTCTGCCCATTTCTCCACACTTTTTCTTTGGACATTTGACTCTTAACAGTCAAATCTTCCAACTTGTTATGCAGGTAGCTCATGATATGTGTTGGCAGTGGCTCCTCCTGTACCACAGGGTCACTGCCTTTGTGCTACCCACTAGAGGCATCTGGGTGGATGGGGACTTGATTTTCAGCTGGATGATCTGAAGTAGCAGGATGCTATGGCCTAAATTGTGCCCTTCCTTCCCCAAATTCCTATGTAGAAGCCCTGATTCCCAAAGTGATAGCTTTGGAGATGAGAATTTGGGCATGTAATTAGGTTTAGAGCAATCATGAGGGTGGCATAGACATGATGGGATTTGTGTCCTAATGAGAGACCAGAAAGCTGTTTTCAATCTCTCTCTTTCTTTTTTTTTTCTGCCATGTGAGAACACAGGGAGAATGTGGGCATCTTCAAGCCAGGAAAAGAGCCCTCACCAGAACCCAACCATGCTGGTACCTTGATCTTGGACTTCCAGGCTCCATAACTGTGAGAAATAAATTTCAGTTGTGCAATCCATCCAGTCTTTGGTATTTTGTAATGGCAACCCAAACTAAGATAAAGAATATCCAGTGATGTAGTCCTAGACTGGATCTAGGTTTCAGAGTATTTAGACTAATATTTCTGACCAGATATCTCAGAACCAGAGATTGTCTCATTAGATATCTCTTTACCTTCAGCTTATTGTATAAGAAGGGCTTCCCTGGTAGCTCAGCTGGTAAAGAATTCACCTTCAATTCAGGAGACTCCGGTTCACTTCCTGGGTCAGGAAGATCCCCTGAAGAAGGGATAGGCTACCCACTCCAGTATTCTTGGGCTTCCCTGGTGGCTCAGATTGTAAAGAATCCAACTGCAATGTGGGAGACCTGGGTTTGATCCCTGGCTTGGGAAGATCCCCTGGAGAAGGGCACAGCAAGCCACTCCAGTATTCTTGCTGGAGAATCCCCATGGACAGAGGAGCCTCACAGGCTACAGTTCATGGGGTCACAAAGGGTTGGGCATGACCGAGTCATTAAGCACATTGTATAAGAAGTGGTGGTGTCACTCTTAATTGGTTAAGTCAACTACAATTTTAACTCATCAGAAATAAAAATTATTTGCATTAGTTTCAATATTTGATTAGAAAAAGTGAAAGTTAGCAAAATAGGATTAAAAATAAAATGTTTAAAACTGAGACCTTTGGATATATCATATAGTTTAAATTTTCTCCTTTATCTCATTAACGAATCTGAAGAATGTATCATAACAAAATGAAAGAGTCATGTTAAAACTTTAATGCAGTAACATTTATAAAGAGAATTGTTAAAAATAAAATTTTTGCAATCTATGAAATTATTTACAAATTTTATAGAAAAATTCCTCGAGTGAAATACTGTACAACTATTAAGTTTATTATGGAGAAGCTGCATAAGTGTCATATGTAAATTATCTGTGTGTATATATACACATATATATTCATGCATGCTAAGTTGCTTCAGTTGTGTCTGACTCTCTGTGATCCTAGGACTGACTGTATACCAGGGTCCTCTGTCCATTGATTTCTCCATGGAGTGGGTTGCTAAGCCCTCTTCCAGAGGATCTTCCCAACTTGGGGATCAAACCCACGTCTCTTATGTCTCCTGCATTGACAGATGGGTTCTTTACCACTAGTGCCACCTGGGAAGGCATAAATAAATAAATACATATATATATATATATATGCTCATATATACACACAAATTTACATATATAAGCATACGTATATCCATTATAAACTAACTACAACTGTGAAATATCAAACTATCTATAGTTTTTTTCTGGCAAGGATACTTTTTTGTAATATATTTCAAACTCTAGCTTCAAAACTTTTGATAAGCATTTTGTACTTACCTAATAGAAAAGTTATTCTTATAAACAACATTATATGGAGAGAGGTATTACATGACTATGAAGTATGTTATCAAATGGAAAGCCAGTTTCCCTTGATATTTATGGCAAAGTATTCTTTTATTACCCAAATGTTGAAACGTTATAAATTGCTTGTATGTATTTGTATCCAATTAGTATATATGAATTAAATATTTGCAGTATCCACCCTGAAAAATGCTCTAAAAGAAAAATTTAAGTAATTTCTATTATTATTTTAAAACTAATCACAGATTAAGAATTGTACACCTTGAGTTTTTCTGAAAGTCTCAGGAGTTCAGTGAATATGAAATAAGATATGAATAAATATATTTAAATCAAACAACAATGGTTGTTGTTTCCCAAAGAAAAACAAATGCAAGAAGGCAAAGTGGTTGTCTAAGCAGGCTTATAAATAACCGAAGAAAGAAGAGAAACAAAAAGCAAGGGAGAAAGGAAAAGGTAAACACAACTAAATGCAGAATTCCAGAGAACAGCAAGGAGAGACAAGAAGGCCTTCTTCAATGAAAAAAAGCAAACAAATAGAGGAAAACAACAGAAAGGGTAAGACTAAAGATATCATCAAGAAAAGTGGAAATATCAAAGGAACATTTCATCCAAAGATGGGCATAATAAAAGACAAAAATGGTAAAGTCTGTAAAGAAGCAGAAGATATCAAGAAGAGATGGAAAGAATATACAGAAGAATTGTACAAAAAATATCTTAATGACCCAGGTAACCACCATGGTGTGATCACTCACCTAGAGCCAAATATCCTAAAATGTGAAGTCTAGTGGGCCTTAGGAAGCACTGCTGCCAATAAAGCTAGAGAAGGTAATAGCATTCCAGCAGAGCTATTTAAAATCCTGAAAGATGATGCTATTAAAGTGCTGCACTCAATATGTCAGCAAATTTGGAAAACCCAGCAGTGGCCACAGGACTGGAAAATGTCAACTTTCATTCCAATTCTTAAGAAAGGCACTAATAAAGATTGTTCAAACCACCAGACAATTGCACTCATCTTCCATGCTAGTAAGGTTATGCTCAAAATCCTCCAAGCTAGGCTTCAACATTCCGTGAATGGAGAACTTACAGATGTTCAAGAACCAGAGATCAAATTGTCAAGAGAGAATTCCAGAAAGAAAATCTACCATAGTTTCAATGACTATATTAAAGGCTTTGACCATGTGGATCATAACAAACTGGAAAACTCTTAAAGAAATGGGAATACCAGACCATCTTACCTGCCTACTGAAAAATGTGTATGCAGGTCAAGAAACAATAGTTACAACCCTGTATGGAACAACTGACTTGTTCAAAATTGAGAAATGAGAATGGCAAGGCTGTTTATTTTCACCCTGTTTATTTAATTTATATGCAAAGCACATCATGCAAAATGCTGGGCTGGATGAGTTACAAACTGGAATCAAGTTTATGGGAGAGATATCAAGAACTTCAGATATGCAGCTTCCCTGGTGGCTCAGAGGTTAAAGCGTCTGCCTCCAATGCGGGAGACCCGGGTTCGATCCCTGGGTTGGGAAGATCCTCTGGAGAAGGAAATGGCAATCCACTCCAGTATTCTTGCCTGGAGAATCCCATGGACTGAGAAGCCTAGTAGGTTACAGTCCACGGGGTCGCAAAGAGTCGGACACGACTGAGCGACTTCACCTCACCTCATCACTCTAATGGCAGAAGTTGAAGAGAAATGTGAGAGCCTCTTGATGAGGGTGAAGGAAGAAAGTGAAAAAGCCAATTTAAAACTCAATATTAAAGAAAACTAAGATCATGGCATCCAGTCCCATCACTTCATGGCAAATAGAAGAGGAAAAGGTGAAAGCAGTGACAGATTTCCTCTTCTTTGGCTCTAAAATTGCTGCAGATGGTCAGCACAGCCATGAAATTAGTAGACGATTGCTTCTTGGCAGGAAAGTTATGATAAACCTACACAGTGTGTTCAAAAGCAAAGACATCACTTCACTGACAGAAGTTCATATAGTCATGATGGATGTGAGAGCTGAACAATAAACAAGGCAGACCTCTGAAGAATTGATGCTTTCAAACTGTGGTGCTGGAGAAGACTCTTAAGAGTCTCTCAGAAAGTAAGATCAAATCAGTTAATCTTAAAGGAAATAAACCCTGAAAACTCTTTGGAAGGACTGATGCTGAGGCTGAGGCTCCAACACTTTGGCCACCTGATGCAACCAGCTGATGCATTGAAAAAGATCCTGATGCCGAGAAAGATTGAAGGCAGAAGAAGAAAAGGGCAACAGAGGATGAGATGGTTGGATAGCATTGCCTATTAATTGTACATGAACTTGGGAAAACTCTGAGGGATGGTGAGGGACAGGGAAGTCTATTGTGCTGCAGTCCATGGTGTTGTGAGCGTTCAAATATGGCTTGGTAACTGAACAACAACAATAGTAAAATAATGATCACTGTTGTTCAGTCACTAATCATATCCAATTCTTTGCAACCCCATGGACGGTAGCACACCAGCCTTCTCTGTCCTTCACTATCTCCTGGAG
Organism: Aepyceros melampus; assembly: GCA_006408695.1. Taxonomy (NCBI): domain Eukaryota; kingdom Metazoa; phylum Chordata; class Mammalia; order Artiodactyla; family Bovidae; genus Aepyceros; species Aepyceros melampus. The sequence goes on from SJXQ01007455.1 coordinate 161,787, forward strand.
TTTGCCCAAATTTACGTCCATTGAGTCAATGATGCTATCTAACCATCTCATATTCTGTTGCCCCCTTCTCCCTTCACTCTCAATCTTTCTCAGCATTAGGGTTTTTTCCAATGAGACAGATCTTCACATCAGGTGACCAAAGTATCAGAGCTTCAGCATCAGTCTTTAAAATGAATATTTAGGGTTGATTTCCTTTAGGATTGATGGTTTGATCTCCTGCAGTCCAAGGGATTCTCAAGAGTCTTCTCCAGCACTACAATTCAAAAGCATCGCTCAAGTTTCTTTATGGTTCAACTTTCAGACCTGTACATGACTACTGGAAAAGCCATAGCTTTGACTATATGGATCTTTGTAGGCAAAGTACAAAGTTTCTGCTTTTGAGTATGCTGTCTAGATTTGCCATAGGTTACGGTGGCTCAGACGGTAAAGCGTCTGCCTGCAATGCGGGAGACCCGGGTTAGATTCCTGGGTCTGGAAGATCCCCTGGAGAAGGAAATGGCAATCCACTCCAGCACTCTTGCCTGGAAAATCCGATGGATGGAGGAGCCTGATAGGCTACAGTCCATGGGGTCGCAAAGAGTCGGACATGACTGAGCAACTTCACTTACTCATCCACCTTCCAAGAAGCAAGCTTTTTTTTTTTTTTTTTAAATTTCATGGCTGTAGTCACTGTCTGCAGTGATTTTGGAGCCCAAGAAAATAAAATCTGTCATGCATAATTGCATTGTAGAGACTCAAATATAGCCTTATGTCAATGGTAATAGGATTAAAAAGGAGGATTATGTGATGATAAAGGAGAAAGAGAGGTGAGTGGGACACTGAATTTTTCAGTCTTCAGGTCTTGTCTAGAATTCTTTTTCCTGACCTTATGAAAACTAGTATACACTGCTATAGAATCTCTAGAACATGCTTTCCTGCATTGTATTTGTTTATTTTGTCATTTTTTCCCCCCACTGTAGTGTAAGCTAGAAGAAGGAAAGGATCATGTCTTTATTGCCCAGATCATATGCTCACTATGTATCTCATTGTCTAATGTATTGGAAGTAATAAATCCATATTTTGAAATCAATTATTGAGGAAGAATGCACAAATCAAACAAAAGGAAGTAGACAGAAAACAGGGGATAAGACAAAAAGGAAAACATCTATATTGTCGACATTGTTTTCAAATAGAATTACCGACTAATAAGTTGGGTTCCTTTATTTTTCTATTTTATCTTTAATCTAAAACAGTGTAGATGTAGACATTTGATATATCTGTAAGAGGTTTTCAAGGGTTATTGGTAAAGTCCCTTAAAATCAGATTGCAACAACAGAAAGCAAGATCTACTACCTTGTGAATTCATACTATGTAGATAATATAGCTATTTTAGCAATGTAGAAATCAATCCACCAAAAATTATAGCAATATTTATTTTCAGAAATTGAAACACAAAATACTTAGGTTTTCAACGTTCCTGATGAGTCAAGAGACCAAAGAGCAAGAAAACATAAAGATCAATTAACTACAAAGGGGAAACAAACAAACACACTTAGAGAAACAAGAGTGGTGCGTGGAATTTACTGAATGTGATAGCTTGCTATTTAAGGGCAAATTATACTTGTGCCAAATGTGAATATAAATGAAATATTATAAAATCTCCATTAGAACCTCTGAAGACATAGAAAGCAAATATTTTTCTTTTGTTTATTGTAAAGTCAGTTACCAATAAAACTGAGAAGACTATTGTTACAAATCGCTGGCCATGGTGGAAGAAACACAAAGCTACAGGAACTTTCAATTAGTCATGAGCTGCCAAAGAGGTCATGCTCGATTGGGACAATGGATTTGTTTCACTTTAGGTCTGTACTGTTAGGTAAAAGGAATTACTGCTTGAGATATTGTACACTGTGCCAGTTTCAATATACTAAGAACAGAGTGGCTGTAAATTTTAGAAAATCTATTCTGGGCACCATAGGGAAAAGTTGCAATAGGTTGATGAAGGTTAAATAGACCATATATTTTAGCTGGGGCTACAAATCTATAGCAAACTCAAGCCAAGAGAAACAAGTAATGTCTTCAGCTGAAACCTTATTTTGGATTATTGTAAAAGAAAAATTCTCTAAAAAAAGCAATAATTTATGACTTAATGAGAACTTATTTTCTATGGCTTCTATTTTATCTGAATTCATTTTATTCTGTGTATATTCTATAATGTTTATGTCTATCTTCCTGTAACTGTATTTTATTTTATTTTTTTTAAGGAAAATAAATGTTTGTCACTGAGTCATATCTGACTCTTTTGCAACCACATGGACTGTAGACCACCAGACTCCTTTGTCCATGAAATTCTCCAGGCAAGAATACTGAAGTGAGTTGCCATTTGGGTCCTTTGAAAAATGATTGAGACTTGAATTATTTTGGTTTACAACATCTACACAATTTAGTGTGCAAGTATTAGTCACAAAATACTTCAATGGTGATAAATGGCATCTGTTGATATTTTAGTATGACCAATGAATGAAATAAAAGATCAGCAGAGCAGAAGACTCCCTCAGATATTCTGGCAATGTAGAAGAATTAATAGAACTTTAAAAAGCCATAGGAAGAAAGCTGCTACTGAGAAGCTAGATAATGACTGTCACTCAGTGTTGACGGGCACATGCAGTGTTGAAGAGGGATTAGCTTTCTTCTACCTGATTTCACATTTTTATCTGGGAAGTCCTCTTTACTGCTTTATTTCTTAGTTAATTTTCAAATATTTTGATTTTTGCTTATTTCAAAGGCAATTCTCAGTGATGTGTTTACATGTTCTGTGATAGCTTTGATTGTCAGCTCTACTTTCAAGGATGTTTGTACAGCAAAGAGCCTTGAAAGATAGAAATAGATAGAAATATCCTTTGTGGATAGAATGCAGATGTGTTTCCTGATGAGTCCGATAAAGATAATGGCTCTATCTGTGGCAAAGTTTGGGCAACTTCGCTAGGAACTTTCTCATAAAATGGGGATTTTCTTACCTTGGAGTTCCTCAGCTTGGGTGCCAATTCGCTTATACACTCTAAGTGCAGTGTACAATTGGGCCTACTTCCAGGTTGCTCTAATGGGATTTGGGAGGCAAGTAGAAACAAATGTGCATATAAAATCAGGCTGCCTATTGTTCAGGGAGTAATAAACTCCCTTGTTTGTGGCCCAGGAATTACCTGTTGTCTGCTAGGATCTGTGAGACTCTGGCAGACTCACTTCACAGTTCTTTACATCTGTAATGACAAATTCTTTTTGTGATTATTCATTTTGAGGAGTGACAAAAGTAGAGCACTTACAGGATGAATTTGTGACCTGCACACCTGATGACAGAAAGCAGAAGTAACAGCCTTTTGAGTGTGAATAGAAGAAGGTTACATTGAATATTTCAAAAACATCTTCTACGAATAAGAAAAGCCCTTGTTTCTAAATAAGAGGCATTTTGGGTCAACGAGAAATTTTTTTTTTCATAAGTATCTGCTTTGGATGGGAACATATTTTTCAATGGCCAGAGATGATAGAGCTATATTTTTCTAATTAGGTGAGGGGTGTTGTTTACTATAGGAAAGCTTAGCTAAAATTAAACTGATCATTTTCAGGAATTGCTGCAGACTCCACTGTTTCAGTTAGCATCTTGGATAAAAATTCTCCCTAATTTCCCATTTCAAACAAACATCTGAGGAAGAGTCCACAGTCAAAGCTACTGCTGGGCATTGGTCATCATCATCTCCTCTGTCTCTTAGCCACACTTATCATGAAGGTCAATGTCCAGACATGAAAGCCTTCTGTCCTGTGAAAGAAGTTATTACCTGTAAGTCCTTCCTTAGGTTTTGTGCATAATTAAAAAAAAAAAAAAACTCCACCCCAACTATATTTTTATTGTTTAAAATTATTTTAGAAACTAATATGTAGTAATAATTTCTAATGCACACTTTTGGGTTTGGGAAAATTCCTCAAGGTTCTCAATAGCCAACTAAAATGTTATATCAGTATGTCTGATTATTTCTTATTTCATTGTCTGCTTTTTTTCTGACATACCTATTAAAGGATAATGGTGATATTTTATATGAAAGAACATTTGTAATTTAAAAATACATTTTTTTGCAAAGTCTAAATTTGCAAGGCTATGGTTTTTCCTGTGGTCATGTATGGATGTGAGAGTTGGACTGTGAAGAAGGCTGAGCGCCGAAGAATTGATGCTTTTGAACTGTGGTGTTGGAGAAGACTCTTGAGAGTCCCTTGGACTGCAAGGAGATCCAACCAGGCCATCCTAAAGGAGATCAGTCCTGTGTGTTCATTGGAACAACTGATGTTGAAGCTGAAACTACAATACTTTGGCCACCTGAGGCGAAGAGCTGACTCACTGGAAAAGACTCTGATGCTGGGAGGTATTGGGGGCAAGAGGAGGAGGGGACAACAGAGGATGAGATAGATGGCTGGATGGCATCACTGACTCGATGGACAGGGAGGCCTGGAGTGCTGCAATTCATGGGGTCGCAAAGAGTCAGATATGACTGAGCAACTGAAATGAACTGAACTGAATGATAAGCAAAAGTTTATATTTTGCTATAGATTATGTTCAGTAGGATTCAATAGTTTTTTGTTGTTTTTTAATTATCACAGTGTTCTATCTACTCTATGTGTTGTGTGATTTATGTTGACTAGACCTAGAACACTATGCATACTTCTTTATGATCATGGACCCCTTTCTTGATTGTCTCTCATAATTAAGTAATCAAACAACTGCCCTTTATCTTCACGTGTTAATTTCCCATCAGTCCATAATCAAAGAAGTCTTCTATTTAACTAACTACAAATATGTGAGGCAGTCATCAACTATTTTTCTATCGTGAATCTAAGTGAAGATTCTCCCAGAGAATTTTTAACTCTGTTCAACTCATCTTGAGTATTTAAATTTGTTTCCCAGCCCTAAATATATTCCTTTCCTCTCCAACCAAAATGAGGTAAATGTCAGGCTTTGGATTTGATTTAAATTTACACCCAGCTCTTTCATCTCAAATGCACACATCTCATCTGTACTGCTTATCACTGAGATGACTGAAAGCAATTGCTCTAAGTGCCTGACTCTATATATCTGAATCCATCTGTAGAGCTTTGGTGCCACACTCACATATATCACCATGCTCCAAGCTTCTGCGAGTCTCTCCATGGAGAAGATAAGTTTCATAAGACACACACTTGGCATTTGTCTTGAATCACTGTATTAACCTAACTCCTTTGCCATTCTCTTACAAAACTGGATGAAGAAATTATAGTCAAGTGTCAAAAACTGAAGACTTGGGAAACGAATAATGAAACACTGAGTATTTGTTATACATTTGAATGAAAGTTAATACATACTACTGAAGAAAAGATGTCGTTTGAGCAGAATTTATTCCTTTAAGTATTAAAATGTTTTTCCTTGTCCACTAATCACATTTCCTATTTGTCAACCAGAGCTGACCCAGTATAAATTATACATTTAATGTTTATCTATATTTAAAACAATATAAGGCAGGGAGATTGAACAAAACAAAAAATCCCAAATTCTCTTAGACTAATAAATCAATTTCAACATGTGAAACCTAAATATGAATGTCAAAGATCATATTTACCTCAACAATATTGTGGATTAGTATCGTCACAGCAATCTGTAAGCATTTTGTGAATGGTAACTGTATGGAATTTAAACTTGTCAGATTCCTTCCCATACACAAAAACATCCATCATATAACACTCTCAGTGGTCTGTGAGATAATTATAGATTCTGATTCAAACTAGAAGTAAGCAAAGTGGATTATTTTTAAAAGTTGCTAGTCTGTTTTTCTCAATAAATTCCAGTACTCTGACATTTTAAGGAAATGCTCAGTAGTCTAAAAAGACTATAGGATATGCTTGTGCTTAGAGAATATAATTATCATCTATTATTTTATTAAAATTGGATTAGCTTAATATTCATTACAGCAAACCAAATATTAATTACTTTCAAATTTGGAGAGTTCTCTCATAAAGTTTCAACCTTTAAAAAATTGTTCTATATAATTGAATTAAGTGTGAACAATGTCACTAAATCTTCCTGTAAATCAGTTCCAAGTAAGGTGGCATTTACCGTTATGTTACATGTTGATCTATTTCCAAACATGATCTATTACCAAGTAATCTTTAAACCAGCTCTTGGCTCTGATGTCTTAGTTGAAAGTAGCAATATTTCTTACCCTGAAGGTAACAAGATAAGGATACACTGGTGGTGGGAGGAGGAGAGGCTGAGAATCCAGGGACCCCACATATGTTCAAGTCTAGAAACAGTTTTGCCTTGTGTCCTGGGAAGGATAGACAGAGAACCCGTCCTCTCTGAGAGAGGCCCCTCTGGTCTCCAGTCCAGGGCCTGGCATTTTGAGCTCTGGAGAGGCCAGTTTAAAAGTCTCTCTTCCCAATTTAGGAGTTAGGGTGGAATCATAAGCACCTGCCAGGGTTGAGTGGGGCAGCTTCTGTTCACATGTAGAGAACTCCCTTCACTGCTCCTTTTATTCCAGACAGACAGTGTTTTCATCAGTAAAATGCAGAGAAGTTATTCTCAGATCACCTGTCCTGTTAATACTGCTTCTTAACATTTAGTCAGTGTACCTACAACAGCCTGAAAGGGAATGCAGATTCATTTTCTGTTACTTTGTAAAAATTAAGTCATTATTTACAAAACATTTTGTTTTTGAGTGTTTTTATGAATGGTAGACGCAGTGTTATTCATAATATATGGAAGAAAATATACTTGCATAAGTGAGTAATGGACACACAAAAACACAGTACATGGCAGTGTGTGATGAGAACTATCAGTTATGGAAGGGAAAAGTTGGTGTCCTTCAGGCCTTTGATAGAGGCTGGATTTTGAGCAGGGATGGGATTCAGCTAGCATTCTAGGGAGAGGAAACAGTTAACAGCAAATGCTCTGGAAGAAACACACACAGCACATTTAGGGTGAAAGAGCAGTCTGGATGTTCCCTTGTGGTTCAGGTGGTAGAGAATCTGTCAGCAATGCAGGAGACCCTGGTTAGATCCCTGGGTCAAAAAGATCCCCTGGAGGAGGGATGGCAACTCACACCAGTGTTCTTGGTTGAAGAATTCTGTGGACAGAAAGCTGAGTGCTGAAGAATTGATGCTTTTGAACTGTGGTGTTGGAGAAGACTCTTGAGAGTCCCTTGGACTGCAAGAAGATCCAACCATTCCATCCTAAAGTAGATCAGTCCTGGATGTTCATTGGTAGGACTGATTTTGAAGCTGCAACTCCAATACTTTGGCCTCTGACTCACTGGAAAAGACCCTGATGCTGAGAGGGATTGAGGGCAAGAGGAGAAGAGGACTAGAGGGGATGAGATGGTTGGATGGTATCACCGACTCAATGGACATGGGTTTCGGTGGACTCCTGGAGTTGGTGATGGACAGGGAGGCCTGGCGTGCTGCAGTTCATGAGGTGGCAAAGAGTCAGACATGACTGAGTGACTGAAATGAGCTGAACTGAATTCTCGGTTTATATCCCCAAATTTAAATATGTGTTCACTAAAAACTTGAACCTAAGTGTCACAAGAACTTATTTTTATTTGTTCCAACAGGAAGTTAATAGATGTCCGTAACTATTGAGTGGATAAATAAATTGTAGTTATTTATATAACTAAATACCCACCAGAGATGCAAATAAATAACATATGACTATACACAATGACTCGGATAAATCTCACAGGCATAATGTTGAGTAAATAACCTGCACAAAGGACTACATCTTGCACCATTTTATTTATATGAAGTTGAAAAGCCATGTAAGACTAAACAATATTGTTTAAGACAGAATCTGTTGAGGTAGGGGGTGACCATGATGCGGAAGTAAGAGTCCCTGGAAGACTGGAAATGTTTTTATGTCTGAGTTCTGCTTACAATGTTGAGCTCACTTTGTGAAACTTGAAAGAAGATGATATGGTGTTGTGTTTGTTTTTTTTTCTGTAGACTCTGTATAATTTAATAAATGTACTGAAAAACAAATAAGTCACACAATTTTAAAAAACATCTATATATGTACTCTAAAATATATGGTAGCATTTATATTCAATTGAAACCCTGATATTCAATTTTATAAATATGCCTTTTTATCTTTTTGAATTTGGAAATGTTGCCTTTAGAATGAAAGCAAATACAATATTTAAAAGTTATTTAATATGAAGATCCCAGCATGATTTTATATTGTAATCACAGTTCTTTGCTAAATAAGCACTGCTGCTGCTGCTGCTGCTAAGTCGCTTCAGTTGTGTCCGACTCTGTGCGACCGCATAGATGGCAGCCCACCAGGCTCCCCCGTCCGTGGGATTCCAGGCAAGAACACTGGAGTGGGTTGCCATTTCCTTCTCCAAATAAGCACTAACAAAGACTATTTTGTGCAAAAACAAACAAAAAAAATTATGGATAATTTGGTCTAGATAAAATATTGAGGAAAAAAAAAAAAACAAAACAGAAAAGGCTAACACTTTAAAAGTGGTTTATTTCCAAAAGACTGCACTTTTATTCCTGAAGTCTCTTTATCTCGAAGTGCTGATATGGATACACACCTCCAATAACATTTTACTAAGTTGTTTTATAGCACTGCTGAATTTATTAGGCTAAACCTAATTGAGGAAAATGTTTATTTGAGGGTACATGTACATACCATCACTGTGAAATAAACAAAAACTACAAAAATGAAAGCAGTACCTCTTTAAAACAGGAGAGACCAACCAGCCACTTTGCAAGTTGACTGCTTTGGGCTCCGTCTGACCTTGACAAGACAAAGGTTTATCCTTACAGACTTACATTTTGTGTATCTTGCTTCCAGAGCCTGCAATAGTTGACTACTTAGGGGCTTAGCAATTGCCTCATCCATGCTCATATAATTCGACACACTGGAGCATCTGAGATGAGGGACTACTTGGCAGCAAAGAAGTGTTGGAAATTGCCTCCACTGGTCAATACATACATAGAACTGTTCATAAGAAGCCTGCCTCATAGAGTACTAGAGCAACCTTCTAAAGCTGAAACTTCATACTATAGAAAGATGTTGTCTTCCTAGGTGGCACTAGTGGTAAGAACCTACCTGCCCATGCAGATGTAGATCATCAACCCAGGTGATCCCTGGGTTGAGAAGATCCCCTGGAGAAGGGAATGGCAACCCACTCCAGCATTCTTGCTTGGAGAATCCTATGGACAGAGGAACCTGGTGGGCTACAGTCCATGGGGTCGCAAAGAGTCAGACACAACTGAAGAAACTTGGCGTGCATGTGTGGAAAGATGTACTACTATCTTTTAGGATGGAGTGAATGCGTTGAATTTGAGAACTTAATGTGTTATTGAAACAGTGTCAGACTCTATTTTTTGGGGCTCCAAATTCACTGCAGATGGTGACTGCAGCCATGAAATTAAAAGATGCTTACTCCTTGGAAGAAAAGTTATGACCAACCTAGATAGCATATTCAAAAGCAGAGACATTACTTTGCCAGCAAAGGTCCGTCTAGTCAAGGCTATGGTTTTTTCTGTGGTCATGTATGGATGTGAGAGTTGGACTGTGAAGAAGGCTGAGTGCAGAAGAACTGATGCTTTTGAACTGTGGTGTTGGAGAAGACTCTTGAGAGTCCCTTGGACTGCAAGGAGATCCAACTAGTCCATTCTGAAGGAGATCAGCCCTGGGATTTCTTTGGAAGGAATGATGCTAAAGCTGAAACTCCAATACTTTGGCCATCTCATGAGAAGAGTTGACTCAATGGAAAAGACTTTGATGCTGGGAGGGATTGGGGGCAGGAGGAGAAGGGGACGGCAGAGGATGAGATGGCTGGATGGCATCATGGACTCAATGGACACGAGTCTGAGTGAACTCTGGGAGTTGGTGATGGACAGGGAAGCCTGGCATGCTGTGATTCATGGGGTTGCAAAGAGTCGGACACAACTGAGCAACTGAACTGAACTGAAATGTGTTATCAGCAGGAAGAATGCTTGGATCTTAGAAACAAAGGGGAGAAACAATAGTAGTTCCATTCACCAAAACTCTCGAGTGTTTTGTGCTCTGTGTACCTGGAATTGTCTTCTCCATAAGGTTGGAGTCTCTGGTCCCCCCAAAAGGGCATGACGTTAGGAAAGGACAAGGGTCTCATTAGACTATAAATTTTGGCTGCTGCTTGAACATCCTGGACTCCCTGTGTCCAGGGACAGCAGGTAAAAATAGGAGTCACTGTCATCTGTTGTTCAGCCTCCCAGTCGTGTCTGACTCTTTGCGACTCTTGGGACTGCAGCATGCCAGGCCTCTGTGTCCCTCACATCTCTGGGAGTTTGTCCAAGTTCTCAGGCAGTGACTTAATGATGCTGTCCAACCGTCTCATTTCTCTATTGCCCTTTTCTCCTTCTGCCTTCAATTTTTCCCTGCATCAGGGTCTTTTCCAATGAGTCAACTATTGGCATCAGGTGACCAAAGTGTTGGAGCTTCAGCTTCAGTCCCTCCAATGGAGGGATGACAAATTCTGACTAGCAGGGAGGGGAGGCTACATATAACAGGGTCTGACAGCAATATGCAGGAATGAGCTTGGTGAACATTTCGGTTCCCACTGGTCCTCTCACCCTGGAGCCGTTACTTAGAACAATAAGTCAGTAGCTTTAGTTTTATTACGGTTATCTCCATTACCATCATTCCATGCTACCTTCTTATTTGTCAATTGCAATGGTCTTCTTGTATTCAAACTTTATTCTTCTTATCTTCCTACTGGAAACACATATGCACACACACACAGGCTTAAGAATCCTCTTTTAAAAGAGTTACAGCATGCATCCTCTTAAAGTTCCTGTGAAAACAAAGTGATTCTAAAGATAAATACCACATTTACCATAAAAACAGGTGTTACAAGAAAGTGGATATATACTTTATTGATTGTATATTACCATGTGAGTAATATAGGCATGAACAATGATAACTTCTTTCAGTATTTGTATCAGTTTGCAGACTTTATTTTCAGGAACTTCATTTAACCCATGAGGATATTAATGAAGACTTATAAGAACTGCTAAAACCTTTAGTTAATTATTGGTATGCCTTCAATTATTTGAATATATTGGACATGAATAATTAATTTTTTAGTTCTCATTTTAATATTTTTCATTATCCAGCTTGAAGAATTTTCTGCTCCCTCCATGAGACACACACACACACACACACACATACACACACATGAACAGAAGCAGAGGCTTTGCTATCATACTTTCTATTCCCTCTCACTATATTCTGTAATGTTAAGGGAAATTTGAAAGGAACTCATTTTATTTGGAGCCTAAAATATGTTGTAATCGTCATCTCATTTAGTCCTACCAACACACTGAGTGGTTGGCATCACCATCCACAGTAGTAAAGAGATTAATCAATAAATCTAAGGGAAAAAAAAGTTCTCAATTACAGAACTGTAGAGTCAGGAATTAAGTTTGGGCCTGACTCCAAAGGTCATGCCTTTCTCTCTATAACTTATCTCCTTTTCCATTATACTATTAGAGTCATCAACCAATGAATGTGTATGAACTTAGCAGTGTATATTACAGTGACATGTTTATACATTTTATTAGCATTAAAAAGCTAATGGTTATTGCTATATTACTGAAATATATGTTGCATAGTCTTAATGGTTATTGCAATATTAATAAGGTATAAAAGAATATTCTTAGTGGTGATTGCCATTTTAAGAAGATATATGAAGAAGTTTATAGGCTACAAAAGAAATAAATATGCTAAAGGAAAACACTGTCATAATGCATATTTCAAGAGTAATACAGCTTGAATGGTTATAGATTACAAAAGTCATTTCACTGGAAAATAATTTTAATGTCTAATAAACTTAAAATGATAGAGAAGAAAGATATACTTTAAAAGGCTCCCTGTCATCAGAGGAGCCCTGCTTCAATCCATCTACTAGAATTCTCTTCTTCCTAAAACATAGCTTGGAAAGTATTAAATCAGTCTTCCAACTTGCTGAAGTCTCATTTCATTCAGTAGTGAAAAAAAAAAAAGGTCCATTTCCGGTAACTTAATGTAACAAGCCAATCATTACCTGACTCATCTAAATTTCTAATTTCTAAACTGATATAGTTTTCTTTTTTGGAATAAATTTTATTGATTCACTGTGCATGTAAATTTTAGTTACATATTATTCATCTCCTAGATTGCCACTCTCTGCATGTACATAAAATAGTTCTTCTATCTGTGAAGACTGTTAATACCCTGTTCCTATCTTATTTTGTCAACAAGCTTGCATCAGTTCTGTTTAGTCACTCAGTCATGCCCGACTCTCTGCAACCCCATGAACTGCAGCACGCCAGGACTCCCTGTCCATCACCAACTCCTGGAGCTTGTTCAAACTCCTCAGGTCCTTTGAGACAGAGATGCCAACCAACCATCTCATCCTCTGTCATCCCCTTCTCCTCCTGCCTTCAATCTTTCCCAGCATCAGGGTCTTTCCAAATGAGTCAGTTCATCGCATCAGATGATCAAAGTATTGGAGCTTCAGCTTCAGCATTAGTTCTTCCAAAGAATATTTAGGATTGATTTCCTATTATGATTGACTGCTTTGATCTCCTTGAAGTCCAAGGAACTCTCAAGAGTCATCTCCAATATCACAGTTCAAAAGCATCAATTCTTTAGTGTTCAGCTTTCTTTATGGTCCAACTCTCACATTCATACATGACTACTGGAAAAATCATAGCTTTGACTAGATGGATCTTTGTCAGCAAAGTAATATCTCTGCTTTTTAATATGCTGTGTAGATTGGTCATAGCTTTTCTTCCAAGGAACAAGTATCTTTTAAATTTCATGGCTGCAGTCACCATCTGCAGTGATTTTGGAGCTCAAGAAAATAAAACCCCTCAGTGTTTTCATTATTTCCCCATCTATTTGCCATGAAGTGATGGGACCAGATGCCATGATCTTAGTTTTTTGAATATTGAGTTTTAAGTTTTATCACTCTCCTCTTTTACTTTCATCAAAAAGCTCTTCAGTTCCTCTTTGCTTTCTGCCATAAGGGTGGTGTCATCTGCATATCTGAGATTATTGATATTTTTCCCAGGAATCTTGATTCCAGCTTGTATTTCATCCAGCTTGGCATTTCACATGATGTACTCTGCATAAAAGCAAGATGGCAATATGCAGCCTTGACATACTCCTTTTCCAATTTGGTCCAGTCCATTGTTCCATGTATTGTTCTAACTGTTGCCTCTTGAACTGCATACGTATTTCTCAGTTCACATTAGAAATATTTCTAAATATTGTTTGAAATGAAATTTTTCAGTACGTGTTTTAATTGTGTATTACTGATATGTAGGAATACAATTAAGAAAAGACACCATTAGACTGAAGTGGTTTCAATCCACTCATAGTTTATGTAAACAAAATCTAAGCTACAGTCAATACACTCAAATCCCAGGGAACAAAACTTAAGAGCAACTAGTACAGACAGCCAACTAGGCTTTCTTAAATAAGGCAACTGCTTAAGCAATAGTGACTCAAATAATTTATTAATATTTGCTTTGCCTTCTAGTCTTCTTTTTAAAAGACTTTCATCTCATTTCTGTCTGTGGAGTTCTCCTAACCAATTTCGGTTTGCTTTGCCTGGTTGGAATTATATTTGCTCAAATAAAATCCTAGGAATTCTAATATGGTTCACTTCATCTTTTAATAGTTTTTTTATTTAAAGTTGCTTTTTCTAATGATATTATAACAATGACAAATGTCCTTTACTTAGAATTTTCCTGGTATAATATTTTAAAAATACCTCTACCTCTTATGGGGCAATTTAGACCATTTTACTGATTATACTTTTCAGTGTATTAAGGACTAATTTCTACTATCATAGTTTGTGTCTTCCTATACTCCATCATTTATGGTTTTTTCTCCCTGATATCTTTGGAATTTGGATGTTTCTTTAGTTTCCCACCCATTCACATATTGGTTTAAAATTTATACACTCTTGTTCTTTTTTTTTAAAAGTCTAATTTAAAAATTTTTTCCCCAATGGCTCAGCAGGTAAAAAATCCACCTGATGTGAGTTTGATCCCTGAATTGAGAAGATCCCTTGGAGTAGGAAATGGCAACCCACTACAGTATTCTTATCTGAAAAATTTCATGGAGAGAGGAACCATGGATTGTAGGACAATGGGCTACAATCCATGGGACTGCAGAGAGTTGAACAAACATAGACTGACAGAATGCAGCAGAGTCTTAGTGCTAAGAAATTTTAAAAATGATGTGTGCAATCCTAAAATAATCTACTCCAGGGCAGCACAGATTTGGATACAGTACAACAGGTAACCAATTTATTTCCTCACCAATCCCTATGATTGGTTAATGTTTCAACAACTGGCCTACATATTGATATACCAGGATCTGACAGCTTTTAAAAACTTCTCATTGTATTTAGCTACCTGCAGTTTCACTAAGATATGCCCACATGAAGATTTATCTTATTGAATTCTTGTGCCTTTTGAATCTGAGAAGTCATTTCTTTCAACAAATTATTCCTTTGCCTTCTCTCCAGTCTTTCTATTTCCTCTTGCTTTCAATAACACTGGCTAGGCTATCCCTTAGATCATTATAGTCTCTTTTCTATTTTTCCTTGTATTGTAATATGCATCAGTCTCGAGTCTTTCTATTTTTTTCACCTGAATTGAATCTACCGATTTAAATGTAATAAGCTTATAAGTTTTACTCTATAACATGCTTAGATATACCACAAATGAATTTAAAATGATCTTTTCTCTTTTGGTTTCTATGTTTGATTTTCTTGTATGTTTAGTTAATTTCTTTGTTTTAAATAGATTAAACATTCTTGTTTAAAAGGCAATCAAATATTTCTATAACCTGTATTGGGAATTTAATCCTGTTACTTATTTTATTTACTAATAAATGACTCATGATATATTTTCCTTTTTTTTACCTTTGGCCTAGATAATAATCCTTTCTCAGTACTTTATATGTTGCAAATTATTTCTTCCCATATAGATTTTTAAACTTTTGAATATGTAAGTCCTTTGTTCTATACTGTTGCTTCTTGTATTGATATAGTTAAATCTGGGTGTGTTCAACAACACTTTTTTCCAGTACTTTTTGAGTTTTTCTATTTATTATTATTAGCTTTGTAATTTCAATTAACTTTTGTGTATTCAAAATCAAAATCTAAATTTCATTTCCTATATGCAGAAGCTATTACACAACATGAATTTCTGATGACTAATATTTATCCCACAGATTAAAGCTCAACATTCAGAAAACTAAGATCATGGCATCTGGTCCCATCACTTCATGGGGAATAGATGGGAAAATAGTGTCAGACTATTTTTTGGGCTCCAAAATCACTGCACATGGTGACTGCGGCCGTGAAATTAAAAGACGCTTACTCCTTGGAAGGAAAGTTATGACCAACCTAGATAGCATATTCAAAAGCAGAGACATTACTTTGCCAGCAAAGGTCCATCTAGTCAAGGCTATGGTTTTTCCAGTGGTCATGTATGGATGTGAGAGTTGGACTGTGAGGAAAGCTGAGCACCAAAGAATTGATGCTTTTGAACTGTGGTGTTGGAGAAGACTCTTGAGAGTCCCTTGGACTGCAAGGAGATCCAACCAGTCCATCCTAAAGGAGATCAGTCCTGGGTGTTCATTGGAAGGACTGATGCTAAAACTGAAACTCCAGTACTTTGGCCACCTCATGCGAAGTGTTGACTCATTGGAAAAGAATCTGATGCTGGGAAGGATTAGGGGCAGGAGGAGAAGGGGATGACAGAGGATGAGATGGCTGGATGGCATCACTGACTCGATGGATGTGAGTTTGAGTGAATTCTGGCAGTTGGTGATGGACAAGGAGACCTGGCATGCTGTGATTCATGGGGTTGCAAAGAGTCAGACACAACTGAGTGACTGAACTGAACTGAACTGATCCCACAGATATGAAATGTCAAATTTATGATATAATAAATTTCCATGTGGGTGGGAAAAAAATAACTAGTATGAGTTGCTGGCTTCCCCCCAAAATGGGAATACTTCAGGCTTGAGATAACAGAGAAATATGTGGATCTGGAAAACTGACACAAAAATCTGTGTGAAAGCTCTTTAGAAACAGGAAACGTTTAAGAAAAAAAATGTCATCTCAGGATACAGTGTGCATGTTTGAAGGGCTGACAAAAGAAGATAACAAATAATGGAAAATCTTTCTGTGCACTTTAAACATTTTGGACTGTTCTATTACCACTTGAATCTGTTATATATTTTGTTACATATATGAAATATTGAAGTGATAATAATTCAATACATTAAGAAAATATCTTGATAAATTTTGTTTCATATTCGTGACTTTAAAAATATATTTGATCAGAAGGAATGCAAAGGAACATTCTATTAATACTTTAAGATGCCTATATTATACATATTGAAAACAATTGTCAAAATTCATGGAGTTACTAAAATGCATTTCTCTTAAACTGGAAAAAAATTTATAAAAGCATGTCTGTCACTACTGCTATTGTTTTTAGTTAAGCCCTATGAATATTTTAAACCAAGAAAAAAATGCTGTAAGAGAATGCTGTAATATCTGTTAGGAAGAGAAGATAATTAACTTTTTTAGTTATTTTTAGACTTTATCAGCCACATTATATATCCGTCAGGTGCAGCAAGTCATTTTATGGATATTGATAAACTGATTCTAAAGTTTACATGGAGAAGCAAAAGACCCTGAATAGCCAATACTATATCGAAGGAGAAGAATGGACTTGTAGAACAGATGCAACCAAACTTCAAGTCCTACTGTAAAGCTATGGTAATTAACATGCTGTAGTACTGATGAGGGCTCACCTGGTGGCTCAGACAGTAAAGAATTCACCTCCAACGTGGGAGACGTGGGTTCAATCCCTGGATTGGGAAGATCCCTTGGAGGAGGGCATGGAAACTCACTCCAATATTCTTGCCTGGAGAATCCCCATGGACAGAGGAGCCTGGTGAGCTACAGTCCATGGGGTCACCAAGAGTCAGACATGCCTGAGTGACTAAGTACCGTACTGATGAAAGAACAGGCAAAGATGTCACAAGTGTCACAAACTAGAGACCCCAGAAGTAGATCTACATAAATATAGTGAACAGATTTTTGTTAAATAGCAAAGGCAATGCAATGAGAGCAAAGATAGTCTCTTCATCTTTGCAAAAAATGGGGCTGGAATAACTGGTCATTCACATGAGACAAAAATGAATGTAGAAAGACCTTATAACCTTCAGAAATTAACTAAAAGGGAGCACAGACATCAATGTAAAATGCAAAACTGTAAAACTCCTAGAAGTAATAACAAGAGAAAGCCTACATTATTTTAGGTATGGGAATGCGTTTTTATTTTTATTTATTTATTTATTTTTATGGTGATTTTATTTTTATTTTTTTTTAATAATTTTTTTTAGTTTGTTTTGCTTTACAGTACTGTATTCATTTTGCTATACATCAACATGAATCAGCCACAAGTGTACATGAACTCCCAATCCCGACGCCCACCTCCCTCCTCCCGCCCCACACCATCTCTCTGGATCATCCCCGTGCATCAGTCCCAAGCATCCTGCATCCCGCATTGAACCTAGACCGGCAATTTGTTTCACTTATATCATACATGTTACACTGCCACTATATTAATTTATTTGGCTGTGCCACGTCTTAGTTGCAGCATGTGAGATCTTTTGTTGCCTTTCATTGCACCATGCTGGCTTCTCTCTAGTTGTGGCAGGGGCTTAGTTACCCCACAGGATGTGAGATCTTACTTCCTTAGCCTGGGATCTAACCTGTGTTCCCTGCATTGAAAAGTGTTTTTTTTTTTTTTTTTTCAAATCCACTTTTATTTTCCTTTTTCTCCTCACATACCGAACTTTTACACATACTGAATTTCTTACATTTGTAAAATCATTTGATGTTGGTCAGGTACCATTTTATCCCCTAAAACTTTGCTGGCATCAAAATATGATAGTTCAGTTTATTTCAGTTCAGTCGCTCAGTTGTGTCTGACTCTTTGCGACCCCATGAATCAGCACGCCAGTCTTCCCTGTCCATCACCAACTCCCGGAGTTTCTCAGTTTCATGACCATTGAGTCAGTGATGCCATCCAGCCATCTCATCCTCTGTCGTCCCCTTCTCCTCCTGCCCACAATCCCTCCCAGCATCAGAGTCTTTTCCAATGAGTCAACTCCCCACATGAGGTGGCCAAAGTACTGGAGTTTCAGCTTTAGCATCTTTCTTTCCAAAGAACACCCAGGGCTGATCTTCAGAAGGACTGGTTGGATCTCCTTGCAGTCCAAGGGACTCTCAAGAGTCTTTTCCAACACCACAGTTCAAAAGCATCAATTCTTTGGTGCTCAACTTTCTTCACAGTCCAACTCTCACATCCATACATGAGCACTGGCAAAACCATATCCTTCACTAGATGGACCTTTGTGGCAAAGTAATGTCTCTGCTTTTCAACATGCTATCTAGGTTGGTCATAAATTTTCTTCCAAGGAGTAAGAGTATTTTAATTTCATGGCTGCAGTCACCATCTGCAGTGATTTTGGAGCCCAAAAAATAGTCTGACACTATTTCCCCATCTATTCCCCATGAAGTGATGGGACCAGATGCCATGATCTTCGTTTTCTGAATGTTGAGCTTTAAGCCAACTTTTTCACTCCCTCTTTCACTTTCATCAAGAGGCTTTTTAGTTCCTCTTCACTTTCTGCCATAAGGGTGGTGTCATTTGCATATCTGAGGTTATTGACATTTCCCCTGGCAATCTTGATTCCAGCTTGTGCTTCTTCCAGCCCAGCATTTCTCATGATGTACTCTGCATGGAAGTTAAATAAGCAGGGTGACAATATACTGCCTTGATGTACTCCTTTTCCTATTTGGAACCAGTCTGTTGTTCCATGTCCAGTTCTAACTGTTGCTTCCTGACCTGCATACAGGTTTCTCAAGAGGCAGATCAAGTGGGCTGGTATTCCCATCTCTTTCAGAATTTTCCACAGTTTATTGTGATCCACACAGTCAAAGGCTTTGGCATAGTCAATAAAGCAAAAGTAGATGGTTTTCTGGAACTCTCTTGCTTTTTCCATGATCCAGCGGATGTTGGCAGTTTGATCTCTAGTTCCTCTGCCTTTTCTAATGCCAGCTTGAACATATGGCAGTTCATGGTTCACGTAAGGCTGAAGTCTGGCTTGGAGAATTTTGAGCATTACTTTACTAGCCTTGGAGATGAGGGCAATTGTACAGTAGTTTGAGCATTCTTTGGCATTGCCTTTCTTTGCGATTGGAATCAAAACTACCTTTTACATAGCACAGTGCATTAAGTTTTAGACACTTGGCAACTAAACCACATAAAAATTGGACAAGACCCCCAACCTACATGTTCAGAATCAGGTGTTCACAGTCCTTATCTGGTGACTGTACATGGTTCAAAAGGCAGCAGAGGCAACAGGCAGTTACCTCAAAGGACATGGACCACTGTGATCTGGAAGTACACTATGTTATCCCAGTGTCATGTCCCACTCCACTTTCTCTAAGGTGGTCTCATAATTCTGGAATGGCAGGTCCGGATGATACAAAATGAAGACAGACAAAACGTTTACTCTGTGGAGACATCCTAACTCCTACTATGCATGCATGGGGATCTTGAATGCAACTCATCCTAAAAACTTGTCATGGTCATCCTGGGTTTTTAGGTCGGGTGATCCATCAATCTTGCACTCAGCTATTACTTTTTTTACATCACCATCACTACCAAAGCTGAGCTGGACAGCAACTAGTGGCTCCATGTAGCTCCCATGCAGTTTTGTTTTGTTTTGTTTTCCATAATATGGTAATATTTAAAATCTATCTTTCCATTGGGAGGATAAGTTGATAGAACTGCTGTGGTTTCACTTTTTGCAATACAGTCTATCTTTGGTTCTCCTTGAGGCTTTAATACGATTATTCTGCTCATTTTCACAAGAATACAAGAGTTTCCTGATCGGTAGCCAAATGTGGGATCATCCACATCACTGTATGCTTCAAGTAAGGCAAGAGGAAACTGACATGCTGTGTATTCTGGACCCTTCTGCTCAAAATAGTTTCTATCGGTACAATCTGTGAGATTCTTCTGTTCTTCTAAGCCATACGGCTTTAAAAATTTCTTAAAGTCATCAGAGTACCCTTGATAGGATTCTGAATCAGACAGGCTGAATGAAAAATCCAACTCTGGCACTGGTTTTGCAAAAACCACAAGTCCAAGGAGATCCCACCAGTCCATTCTGAAGGAGATTGGCCCTGGAATTTCTTTGGAAGGAATGATGCTGAAGCTGAAGCTCAGTACTTTGGCCACCTCATGCGAAGAGTTGACTCATTGGAAAAGACTCTGATGCTGGCAGGGATTGGGGGCAAGAGGAGAAAGGGACGACAGAGGATGAGATGGCTGGATGGCATCACTGACTCCACGGGCATGGGTCTGGGTGAACTCTGGGAGTTGGTGATGGACAGGGAGGCCTGGCGTGCTGCGATTCAGATGGGGTCGCAAAGAGTCGGACACGACTGAGTGACTGAAATGAGCTGAACTGAGGACTAGGAATCTGGTCACGATATTTTGGAACTGTCTTCAGAGTCTGAAGCATGGCCCACATCGTGAATGAAAAGAGTGCAGCCAGGAAGCCATAAAAGACTGGATAGAAGAGCAAGAGCAAACCGCAGCTCTTGGCGGTGCGCCCCAGGAACTCTCCAGTGTTCTGGTTGTAGATGAAGAGGTCCCACTGGGCCAAACTCCAGTTGAGGGACCTCTTGTCTCTCTTCTTCATGGTGTGTGTGCCTACTCCCAGGGGAGCGGCGGGGCGGAAGCTGCGAGGAGGGTGGAGGTGCATCCCTGTTGGAGCAGAGAAGCCCTGAAACGGTGGCAGAACGCACATGGCGGAGGAAACCTCCTCAGTGCAGTGAGCGTTCAAGCAGAAGTGTATTCTTTATGATTATTATTATTTTAAATTGAAGGATAATTGCTTTATAAAACTTCATTGTTTTCTGTCAAACCTCAACATGAATCAGCCATATCCCCTCCATTTTGAGCCTCCCTCCCATCTCCCTTCCCATCCCACCCCTCTAGGAAAATTATTCTTGACTGCTGGTGTTTGTTGTTCAGTCGCTAAGGTGTGTCTGAGATTTTGCAACCCCATGGACTGCAGCGTGTTAGAATTCCCTGTCCTTCACTCTAACCCAGGGTGTGCTCAAACTCATGTCCATTGAGTCAGTGATGCCATCCAAGCATCATATCCTCTTCTCCTCCTGCCCTCAGTCTTTCCCAATATCAGGGTCTGTTCCAACGAATTGGCTCTAGGAATCAGGTGACAAAGTATTGAAATTTCAACTTCAGCATCTGTCCTCCCAGTGAATATTCAGGGTTGACTTCCTTTAGGGTTAACTGGTTTGATTTCCTTGCTGTCTAAAGGGCTCTCACCAGGGAAGTTCTGATGATTCCTTTTTACATATAGAATCAAAGGCACCATCCATGAAAGAAATAATAAGATTTACTTCATTGAAGTTAAAAACTTCTAACCTGTAAAAGACAATATCAAAAGACAAGACTTGAGAAAATATTTACAGAAGACACATCTGAACAAACTAAGCATACTCTTGTCATACTATTGAGCAGTCAAGCTCCTTCATATGTATGCAAAGGAGTTACAAATTATGTCTATACAAAAACATGCACTTGGATATTTATAGCAGCCTTTAACTCCCAAAACTTGGAAGCAACCAAGATGTCCATCAGTAGTTGAGTGTATAAACTGTGGTATATACAGACAATGGAATATTATTCAGCACTAAAAATAAATAAGCTATGAAGTTTTGGAACAACATGGAGAAATCTTAAGTGTATATTACTTAATGAAAGAAGCATACCTAAAAAAGCTACATATGGTTTGATACCAAATGTACAACACTGGAAAGGGCAAAGCTTGGAGATATTAAAAAGACCAATGGGTAGTATGGTTGGAGGAGTGGGGAAATTGATTGGTAGAACACAAAAGATATTTAATACAGTGAAAATACTCTGTCTCATATTATCATGATGGATATATGTCCTTATATATTTATCTAAGCAGTGAGAGTTGTTGTATGATAGATTTTACAACACCAAGAGTGAACCCTAATGTTTTTTGGATGATAATGATATATCAATGTATGTTCATCCTTAGTAAAAATTAGCACTGAGGTGAGTGATGTTGATAATTGAGAAGAATATGTATGTAGGTGCAGAAATTATATGGGAAATTTCATTATCTTCCTCCCAATTTTGCTTAAAACTTATCTTCTATAAAAGTCTTAAAAATACATTAGAATTTGAAACTAAAAACTAAGATACTTCATACAATTGCTAAAGATAATATCAACTTATAAAATTTAATGATTTTTATTTAGAATATTATTTAGTATAAAAACTGAAAACAAGATTAATATAATTAAAAATTAAGAAAGTATTTTTTAAGAATTAATACATAAACAAGTCACAAGAAACTATGAAAAATTGTCAATAAGTAACATAAAGAAAATCTAAATAAAAATAGAGATAAATCAGCTCATGAATAACAAATTTTAGCATTATAAAGTTTGTAATCACTTTTTCAAGTAATAGGTAAACATGTTTATGTTCCAGAGAAAAATTTAACTGTGTATATTTGAAACTCTATACATTTGTAATTTTAAAAGAGTAAAAGTTCATTGTTAATTAATTTCTTATGGGAACAGAAACAGAAATCAGCTTAACAGGTACACAGATATACTACAGAACCACATACTTTAAAACATTTTCTTTTCTTTTTTTCCCCAAAAATCAGGAAAATAAGACTGATGGAACACACTAGAAAGCTCAGAAACAGATGTACCCAGGAAGATACAGCAATAATGGTACCTGAAATAAATAAAGAGGGGTGGAATATCTAAGGTTTGATTTAGAACAATCTGGCACACCACATGCAAGAAAAAAGTGGCCCATATTTTGTTATAAAAAAATATAAAAAGAATTAAGATTGTGGGGTTAATTATAGAAAATTCCAAATGATAAATTGACAAATAACTGCAATCTTGAGTCAGGAAAACAGATTTTTAGAAAGCTAAAAGGGATAATTCATAAGAAGAAAATATAATTATTAGAGTGTATAAAAACCAGTGACTGTATTCAATGTAAAATTGTATAGTATGTTAATTAAAGCCAGAGAGTCACACAGTTTCAATGATATGTAAAGCATCTGTACAATGTCTAAAATAATTGGAATGCAGTGCAAAATGGCACAGACTACAGGCCATTGCCTGTTTGCAAGTATTGGCACATATCTGATTTTTATTGTTGTCTCTGTTTTGTAATTGGCATATTTCTTAATGTCTTTGTGGATAGTTTTTTTATGTTCCAGTGTTATTTAGATCACTGTACTTTTATGGAAATTAATCAAGTTCAGACATGGAAAAATAAGATTAGAACAGTGCATGAGATATAAACATCTAAATAAATACAGTTATTAATATGCATTAAAATATAAGCTATTATTTTGTCTTATTACTTATATTGTCATCTTTTACCAACAAAGTCATATAATTTAGATGACCAAAGGGCTATTTAAATTTAATAAGATAAATACAAGACAACAAATAGAAATATGGCCACAGATATAATTAGGCAATTCATAGATAGAGAAACATAATTAATAAGTAAAGCATATCAAACTTAAAGGATACACAATTATTATTTTCACTTTCTATCATCCCTGCAATTTGCATGTAGCTTACATTTATTGTTTCATGTGATTTAATTGGCAGATTTTTAAACTGTATATAATCAGCGGAGAAGTGGATCTTAAATTGTTTGCTGTCTCATCATTTATGAACAGAGTAGAAAAACTCTTCTCAAAAGTAATCAGAGAAATGCAAATTTGAGAAAAGAGAAAACTTTACACTCATGACATTGACCCAAATACTAAAAAAGTTGTTACACAAAAGTCTGGTGAAGATTTGGAACACAGAAAGCATCCCGTGGGCTTCCCTTGTGCCTCAGTGCTGAAGATACTGCCTGCCTGCCGATGCAGGATTTGGATTTGACCCCTGGTCCAGGAGGATCCCACATGTCATGGAGTAACTAAGCTCATGAACTACAGCTACTGAGCCTGTGCTCTAGAGCTCGAGAGCCACAAATACTGAGGCCTGCACACCCTACAGTCCATGCTTCACAGCAGGAGAAGCCACCACAGTGAGAAGCCTGCACACCCCAAGTAAAGAGCAGCCCTGCGCACTGCAACTAGAGAAAAGCCCTCAAAGTCAAAAATAAATTAATATAAAATTATTAAAGAAAAATAAAGCATCTTGTATCTCTAATGGAAGTATAAGTTTGTCAACAACCCTGAAAAGTCGTCTGAGAGTAGGCATGAAAGTGGTTATTTGTATACCACAAGACTTACCTAGATTTCTTTTTGTTTAATATAAATTTATTTATTTTAATTGGAGGTTAATTACTTTACAATATCGTATTGGTTTTGCCATACATCAACAGGAATCCTCCACAGGTATACACGAGTTCCCTCTCCTGAACCCTCCTCCCTCCTCTCTCCCCATACCATCCCTCTGGCTCATCTCAGTGCACCAGCCCTAAGCATATCTGTCTAATCTCCATTGTATACATCCAAGAGAAGTTATTACAAAAGTACTTTAAAACACTTCACATTGGTAACTGTAATGTATCTGGGGGTTTCAAGATCATTTAGCAATAACCTAGGATTTCATCCTATTCAAATATCAGATATACAGTATGGAATATAGTCAACAACAAACTAGACATATGCACAGCAGCATAGGTGAACTAGCATACATAATGATGAATGAGAAAAATCAAGAAGTGGAAAATCTGTTCATGTAAATTAAACATTACATACAGGCTAAAACACACAACTAGATATATGTATTCAAATGCCTATACAAATAGACATATAACATTTTTTACTAGAACTTCTAAATGGGAAGATCCCTTGGAGAGGGACGTGGTGGGACACTTCAATATTCTTGCCTGGAGAATCCTCGTGGATGAAGGAGACTTGCAGGCTACAGTCCATAGTGTTGCAAAGACTGAAGAGACTGACTTAGTGCTCCTGGAGTTAGGGAAATAACAGTGGGGATTCAGGAGTAGAGAGGAAAAAAAATAAAAGAAAGGAATTGTCCATTTTTGGCCCACTGATGATAACATATTTTCAACAAGAGCACAAGTCTGACATTTTAAATTAGACAATGAATGAACATTATACTGGTTTGGGACTTTAGATTCTGTTTCCTTTGTGTTTGGTTTATTCCTCACCAATTGCACATATTAGGTGCTGCTAGTGGTAAAGAACCTGCCTGCCGATGTAGGAGACACGAGACATGGATTTGATCCCTGGATCAGGAAGATCCCCTTGGGAAGAGGATTGTGACCCACTCCACTATTCTTGCCTGGGAAATGCCATGGACTGAGGAGCCTGGTAGGTTACAGTCCATGGGGTCGCAAAGAGTCGGACACGACTGAGCGACTTCACTTTCACTTTTCACTTTCATGCACTGGAGAAAGAAACAACAACCCACTCCAGTACTCTTGCCTGGAGAATCCCAGGGACAGGGGAGCCTGGTGGGCCGCCGTCTATGGGGTTGCACAGAGTTGGACACAACTGATGTGACTTAGCAGCAGCAGCAGCCATTACTCTTGTCTGGAGAATCCAATGGGCAGAGGAGGTTAGCGGGCTACAGTCTATAGTGTTGCAAAGAGTTGGCCACAACCTAACTGACCTAGCATGTAGCAAGCACATGTTCACTTTAAATCTGATCTTCTGAAGTTCTTACTCCCTCAGTGTATTCATCATTTCCAAACCTTCTTGTTGGAGAAGGTCATGGAGAGGACTTGACTGCTGGTTGACCTGCAAGCTGGACCCAGACATCAGAGATTCTTCCCCTATCCCCCACCCCAGAATGTATGTTCCCACCCATCATTCCAATGCTAAGAGCTATTTAAAGGACACAGCTTTGAGAGAGTAAAGTGTTGTTGAGACCATCTGGACTGAATATGTGACCAAACCCAATTAAGGTCTCTGTATAAACTTTTAAGATCCTGAGAGGCAGATGCTGAGAACTGCTTGTCTTGTGGCTGCCAAGACAAGTCTCATGTGTAAAGTTCCCTTGCTTTTTAAACCTGGCACTTATTAACTGAGAATGGTCTGCCTCTTCTACATTTTTGTTTGGTCTCTTCTTGCCCTTTTTGTGCAGGGACCCGTTTTGAATTTCACCCAGGTGCCAAACCAGCAATAGTGAAGTAAGCCAGGGAACTAAAGAAATGGGTCTTAGGGGCATCCACAAGGAAAGTCTCAACGGTGGTGCTCAGACATTCATTCAAGTCCAGCTCTTTGCAGCCCTATAGCCTGTAGCCCTCCAGGCTTCTCTGACCATGGAATGTCCAGGCAAGAATACTGGAGTGGGTTGCCACTTTCTACTCCAGGGGATCTTCCCAACCCAGGAATCAAACCCAGATCTCTCGTGTCTCAAGCATTCGCAGGCAGATTCTTTATCACTAAAGCCACCTGGGACGCCCAAATAGGCCATGAACCTCTACATGGGGAGTTGTGGCCCCTAGGATAGATGTCTGTAGACTATGTGGATGCTCTAAAAATGTTGGCTGATTTGATGCCTGTGTGTGAGGAAATGTGCACTGTGGAAAAGAGAGGAAATTAAGGCCTGTGCAAGGGGCTGGCCTCTGCCATGGGCTATTCAGCTGGCCACAGATCCTAAAATAGAGATTGTAGTCTGAATTAGAAAGTTGGAAGAAGAGCTAAGATTAAAGGGGAATGTATGATGGCTTATTACTCTGCAAGCTTTGGGGTTGGCAAACAAGATGGGAGAGTAGGATATTATGTCTGAGACCCCAGCTTGCCATTTTGCAAGGCTTGGCTGTGCTTAGGCACTCAGTCATGTCCTACTCTTTGTGACCCCATAACTGTAGCCTATCAGGCTCCTCTGTCCATGGGGATTCTCCAGGCAAGAATCCTGGAGTGGGTTGCCATACCTTCCTGCAGTGGATCTTCCCAAGCCAAGGATTGAGTCCAGGTCTCCAGAATTGCAGGCAGATTCTTTACCATCTGAGCCACCGAGGAAGCCCAAAAATACTGGAGTGGGAAGAATATGAAGAGTACAATCTGCATTGGGTTAAGGTTTGGGCACTGTGGCAAAGCCTGTGGGACCCTGAGAGGAGGGATTCTTTGGAAAGTGAGAAAAGCAAGAAGGAATATATGGTGACGATTGACAATGAAATGGACAAAACATTCCATACTGTCTGATCACCAGTACAAAAGAAAACTAAGACACAGCAGCAACAATCCCAGTCAGTGGGACAACTCCCAATTCAGGAAATGGTGATGATGAGAGAATGTACTCCCACTGAACATGTTAGTATAGTCGCCGTGTTCCAGCAAAAGGCCAAAAAAGCATGCAGGCATCGTTAGCAAGGCTATGGGATATCTGACGGGGTGGGGATGGTGTGGTGATAGCCTTTCTCTGACTTGGGGCAGGAGGCACAGAAAATGAGCAATATTATTGTGCACTCTGCTTCCAGGCAGCACCTGCATAGTGCTCAGGGGTTCAAGGTCTTCACTTCCGTATAGATTGCATTCGTCTAGCCTGCAGGAGGTTTGGCCCAATGAAAGGGATCTCCCTGGGCACATGGGGCCCTGTAAGTCTATAAAGGAGGTACAAAAAACTCATAGGGAGTTGAGAATGAGATAGTCTGTCTAAGTCCCTGTGTTTGAAGGCCCTTAAAGAACCGACCTGTCAATGCATAGGACATAAGAGATAGAGGTTCAATCCCAGGGTAGGGAAGATCCCCTGAAGGGGGGCATCTCAGTCCACTCCAGTATTCT
Source organism: Aepyceros melampus (assembly GCA_006408695.1). Taxonomy (NCBI): domain Eukaryota; kingdom Metazoa; phylum Chordata; class Mammalia; order Artiodactyla; family Bovidae; genus Aepyceros; species Aepyceros melampus. Next base: position 189,745 of record SJXQ01007455.1, read on the forward strand.
TGCCTGGAGAATCCTATAGACAGAGGAGCCTGGTTGGTTACAGTCAATAGGATTTCAAAGAGTTGGACGCAACTGAAGTGACTTAGCATGCACAATCAGACCACATTCATTTCAAGAATAAAAGCCAAGATATGCCAGTTCACACTCAACACCTGGTATAAATGCCAATATCCACAGTGAATCCAGATGTAGGACAAAACATATGATGTTGAGCAATCCATTGCTGATCTGAGGGGAAAATGACAGATCCTTGGAATGGGTATAGGCTGTGGGGAAGCCATGAGATAGAGAGGAAGCTAAAAGCTAAAACACCATCTTGGTTAGATTTTCACTATGGGATAATCTACTCTTTTTGTAATTATTTTATAGGTTTCTGTTATTCATATATTTTTTATTTCTGTAAGAAATTTGTCAACACAGTTTTGGGGAGATTATTATATCCTGTCATTTTATTGATAATAAATTATAATTTATCTAGCTATATTCCTTTATGTATGTTTTGAAAATGTATGCCTAAACATTTTTCTTGATTTTAATTGCCCTAAGTTTTTTGCCTGTTATATTAAAAAATTGCACTATTTTTCCATTATATAGTTCATACTTTAATTCTTGGTAATTTATTTTTTTCATTTTTAAACTAGCTTCCTGAGGAGAAAACTTAGTTGCTGTATTTTAAGTTTTGTACATCTTTTGGCAAAACGGCTTTTCCATTTTTTGGATGTGATTCTTTCCCTTTCATTCCATCATTATAAGAAGATATGTTTATAATTTAGCATTAGTTTTTGTAGATGTCTGCTTTTCTTGCATTGTCTTTAGGGAGAATGATTTGTAAGAAGGTGGATTTTGAAATTTGTTGACCTTTATTTTGTGACCTAATATATCATCAGATTTTCTTTATGGTTTCTGTGAGTTGGAAAGAAAATCAGTTATAGCTTTGTTGATTATAAGGTTATTTATATAAGTATTATATTTAGTTATTCCAATCCTCAGTATTTTGCTTATATTTTCTTTATTATAATTTATTATTATTATTATTATTTTTTACTTTACAGTACTGTATTGGTTTTGCCATACATTGACATGAATCCGCCACGGGTGTGCATGAGTTCCCAATCCTGAACCCCCCTCCCACCACCCTCCCCATTCTTGGTGTCAAAAATCAGCCTATAAGAGAATTCTGTATTAAAGTTTTGCAGATGCAACTTAGCTGCATAAGTTTTCAGGTCTTTAAAAAAATAAATAAAACACATGAATTTTGACATTTTAAAATTTCATGTTTAATCTTTTACTTGAAAGATGATTTTATCAATTCACAAAAATGATAGATAAATATGATGTTTATATTTGTCCTGTAATCTTAGTTTTTATTTTATCCTTGCCTTCCTTTGCACATACTTGTGTGGTTCCACATTTTAAAATTTAAAAATTTGATAGAGAATTTGTTTTGATAAATGCTTATGCTAATATTTAGATTATTTTTTCTTTAAATAGTTGGCCATCTGTATCAACCTATGATTAGCATTTTATTTTTATTCATTGCTTTTCAATAGGTCTTTATATAAATAATTATTCATTATATTTGTGTCTATTATTATTCACTCCCTGTATTGCTCAGTCACTAAGACTAATTTGACCCTCTACAGCTCCATGGACTATAGCCCACCAGGCTCCTCTGTTCATGGTATTTTCCAGGCAAGAATACTGGAGTGGGTTGCCATTTCCTCCTCCAGGAGATCTTCCTGATGTGGGGATTGAACCCGCATCTCCTGCACTGGCAGGCGGATTCTTTACCACTGAGCCACCTGGGAAGCTCTTTACTATTCACTAAATTTTATTAATCTGCATAATTTTAAACCAGTGTCAAACATATCTAATTATTACAACTTTAATCATCTTGTTATTAATTTTTAAATAATATTCTCATCTATCCAGTTATAATTTACTATTTATATAATATTTAATTTTTTTGTTATTTAATGATTGTTACATAGGTGCTTTGAGCTCAATTTAATAGATACAAGAACATTTTCTATTTATAATGTTTACAACATTGAGTATTTATCTTCAAGAAAAAAATTATGTTTCTATTCTTCATAGTTTTCTTTTTTTTATTTCTAGTTCAATTTAATTATCTAACCTAATCTTGCATACCCTAAGGTGTCACCTTCTTAACTATCATTACTATAAATGTTTCTTTTCTATATTACATTCTTTTAAAAAGTGATTGCTGGTATTGAGTGCTAGTTAGAGTGTTTATTTTTCTTTTAAAATTAATATGTTCACTCAATATAGTTGTATAATTTATTTCAGAAATTTCTCAAAGTTTGTAGGCCCAGATTACAACTTAGATTCAATTTAGATGATTTGTCAAATGAATATGTTTAAAAAAAAAAGAAGGAAAAAGAGATTGAAAATATTAATGTGACAAATTTTCATTATGAAACACAGAATTACAAAGATGGAGAAAGTTAGAACATGAAAGTGGATTTGAGTCTCAAAAAGATAGAAAGAATTTCTGTGAATGTAATTGACCTAGAAGAAAAAGAAGGAGTGATTAGAGATTACTGATGAGAATTTAGTGTCACATCAGGAGACACTAAGGAAGTGGGCAGAATGTAAATAAGCAGAAAGGGAACTGACTTTCCAGGAATTTGGTTGTCTCATCTCTGGAAACAATGAATTTACCAAGCATGATAGAACAGTTTGGAGGATACAAGAAGGCTGTCTCATCAAGTTTCTGATTGTTACCTTGAATTATTCTCATGGGTTTTACAGATGCCAAATTAAATCTTGTAACAAAATCATATTCTGCATATTTCTTTCCAATTACCTTACATCTTTTGTATTTCTCTACTTTATTTTTTGGGGGGGCTCCAAAATCATTGCAGATGGTGACTGCAGCCATGAAATTAAAAGATGCTTACTCCTTGGAAGAAAAGTTATGAGCAACCTAGATAGCATATTCAAAAGCAGAGACATTACTTTGGTGACTAAGGTCCGTCTAGTCAAGACTATGGTTTTTCCAGTGGTCATGTATGGATGTGAGAGCTGGACTGTGAAGAAAGCTAAGCACCAAAGAATTGATGCTTTTGAACTGTGGTGTTGGAGAAGACTCTTGAGAGTCCCTTGGACTGCAAGGAGATCCATCCAGTCCATTCTGAAGGAGATCAGCCCTGGGATTTCTTTGGAGGGAATGATGCTGAAGCTGAAACTCCAGTACTTTGGCCACCTCATGCAAAGAGTTGACTCATTGGAAAAGACTCTGATGCTGGGAGGGATTGGGGGCAGGAGGAGAAGGGGACAACAGAGGATGAGATGGCTGGATGGCATCACTGACTCAATGGACACAAGCCTGAGTGAACTCCGGGAGTTGGTGATGGACCGGGAGGCCTGGCATGCTGCGATTCATGAGGTCGCAAAGAGTCAGATACGACTGAGCGACTGAACTGAATTGAATTGAGACTAATGAAAAACCATTACTAATGAAAAACCATCATCATTATATGCCCAGTGTTTTTAATAGAAATACATCTACCCTAATATTTCATGAATATTCAAACACATTTCATTGTTCATTATTATTTTTAATAAGGAAAAATTTTATTCAGACAAGTATTTTATAATGTGTAATTGTGTCTGGGAACTGAATAATAGAAAAGACTTATGATGGGCTAGATTGAGGACTAATTTAAAGAATGAAAATAGTCATTACATTTTGCCACTATATAAATTCTACATGTATAGGAGAACAGTATGTCTTTTCCTTAAAAATAGAGCCTCTATATAATCCTACATTGCCACTCTTGAGTATATATCCAGAAAATGATCTGAAAGGATACATGCACCCCAATGTTCATTGCAGCACTGTTCACAATAACCAAAACATTAAAACAATCTAAATGTCCATTGACAGAGGAATAGATAAAGAGATGTGGTACATATATACAATGGAATATAACTCAGTCATTATAGAGAATGAAATAATACAATTTGCTGCAATATGGAAGGACCTATCGAGTCCATACTGAATTTATGAGGTCAGACAGAGAAAGAGAGTTCATACTGAATGAAGTAAGTCTGACAGAAAAAGATAAATATCATGTGACAGTCCTTATATGGGAAGTCTAAAAAATATGATACAATTTAATTTGTTTACAAAAGAGAACCAAGCTCACAGACTTAGAGAGGGAACTTAACGTTCCCAGGGAAGAAAGGGTAGGGGGAAGAGACAGTTTGAGATTGATATGTACACACTGCTACATTTAAAATGGATAACTAACAAGGATCTACTTGTAACACAGGCTACTTTACTCAATATTATGTAACAAATGGGAAAATAATTTGAAAAAGAATAGATACATGTATATGTATAAGTGAATCACTTGGCTGTACACCTGAAACTATCACATCATTGTTAATAATACTTCAATATAAAATAAAAAGTGAAAAAATAAGTTATATATAATTTTATACATAAACACACATGTAAATATATATAAATACATACGTGCGTGTGTGAACTATGCTGTGTGACCTCCTCTGCTTCATTGTTGTCCACTCTTAATACATGGAGAAAGTACACAGACATACATGTTTGCATGTATACAGTTAAATCTATATACATATATATATGTAGATATAATTAACACAAATCTTGTATTTCTTGTTTTGGCACTGATGTCAAACTTCAAGACAAATAAAATGGTAGGTCAATTATGAAATAGCCTAACATAATGACATAATTCACCAAATTGATTGCTGTTCAATTAAAGAATCCATCACTTTGTGCAATTAATTTTCTTAAATTGTCACTAAACTGTCCAATTTGCTTATTTCAGTTTATTTATTTGAACACTGTTAGATGAATGTTTTTTAAAACTCACAAAAATTGGAAACCAAGGTCAAATCACCATTATAACAAAATAGAAGACATCAGGTTTATAACTAGCAAAATATCTCCTGTGCTATCCTAAAACGTACCTCCCTGTCACAGATTGTGAATTATGTCATTTAGAAATTATTGAAAAATAGCACAAATATCAGTGGGAAAATGTTATAATGCCAAATTACATTAACAAGAAAATATTACAATACGTATATAAAGTTGAAATGTTTTCAAGTGGTGTAAATATATTTAATTTCAAATATTACTAGCTCAGATATAAAATAATAAAGTAAAAATGTATACAGTATTTAAGTATAGAACATATCCTTGATAATTTATAAGTAACATTTTTCCATAATTTTCTTTTGAAATAACTTGAACTAAAAAAGATAAAGCATCATTCAGATCTGAATGAGGATAAACAACATATCCCTTCTCTCTTCAACTGCATCTGTTTATCCTGCAATGCTCTCAAATAAGAGTCTCAGGAATCCAAGAACTATCCCCTGATTTTGGCTCAGAAATATAGATTGTCTGGATGAAAGAGGATTCAGGTTTTAGCAAAATCAGCAATGTACTTGAAGATTAGCCATTAGCTTCAAATACATGCCAACAGCTGCAGCTGGCCTTTAAAAGACTCACATGTTCATTTCATTTCTGCTCATTGATTTATCTAAAATGAGTGAAGAAGAATAAACAATAAGAAAAGGAGGACATGAGTATATTACAGTGTTTTTCACTGTTCTGGAGTTAAATTTAATTATTTTTGTCATTTAAGGGTCAGTAAATTTGCATGTAATAGTGAATATTTGGAACATATCTTAGAAACTTTCTCAGACAATAGTCTTCACATATTATGTACTATGTGTATATATGTACATATGTGTGTATGTTAAGTATGTTGGTGTATGCCATACAAGTATGTGAAAGGGGAGAAGGAAAAGGCAGCCCAATCCAATAGTCTTGCCTGGAAAATCCCATGGACAGAGGAGCCTGGTGGGCTACAGTCCACGGGGATCGCAAAGAGGCAGACACGACTGAGCAACTTTCACATACATATATACATTCACGTGCACATAGATATATGCATACACATACATATATATATACATATGCATATATACACAAATATCATTGAAAGTTTACAATTAATATGAAAAGTAGAAGCAATGTATTAAAAAATACATAATTTGCTGTTTCTCTTGACTATATATCAAGATTACATAGCTACCTACCTATATGTAGAGATGCTGATAAGTAACTATGATAGCTGGCTGTCAGCATTATTTTAAAATACCACATATAGGAATCCAAGGTGGCACCATCAGTAAAGAATTTGCCTACCAATGCAGGAGACACAAGGGGTGTTGGTTCAATCCCTGGGTCAGGAAGATCCCCTAGAGGAGGAAATGGCAACCCACTCCAATATTCTTGACTGGAAAATCCCATGGACAAGGAGCCTGGCTGGCTACAGTCAATGGGATCAAAAAAAAAAAAAAAAAGCCAGACACAAGTTAATGACTAAACAACAGCAAAGATCACTCTAGCAATGATAGCTATCCAACAGTGGATGGAAGGGTTTGGGACATAAGCCTAGAGACCTAGAGACGTAGAAGGATGTGACTGGGGACTGTTCTGGGGCTTCAAAGGGACACCTCTGTAGCTAAGCATGTTTAGAGAAAATCTGTAAAAAATACGTGGCATGTCATTTCTAAAGATGGGAAGGGTTTATAAGAGTGAGAGTTCACTCAATTGTTTATAATAACCTAAACACCTTTTTTCAATCTCCCTTGACATTATACTTCCAAATGATATCATTCAATTTGCATAAAATTCTTCCAAATGGCAATGTGTTGTCTTAAGAAACAGAAAATATGGAAATTCAAGAAGATATCTACAGTGTGTTTTGCAAATCTGTGAGTTGAATAAATTTTGAAATCATTAAAAATAAAGTGAGAAAATTTCCTCTTCTCACAGGATCTATCATTATGGGAACATCTGGCATTTGGAAAACAGATATTAAAATAAAATTCTTGAAATTTTCCAATATTGTGCACATTATATAATTGATCTTTTTAAGCAGATTTTTCAAGTTAGCTGTTCTTGTTTTCCTCTCAAAACATATTTTATATGATCAAAACTTTCTATGTTATATTAAAAATATTTTAATAAGAGAATTATAGTATAGTTTTTAAAGAAAATTAAAAGTATATTATTATATATAGTTATCTTCATGGTTTGAGAAATTATTTAAGGCAAATCAAAAATATACATCATATTCCCAGGAAGGAAATAAACTAAAATATCTCCACCAGATAACATCTTTTATCTTCTTGGAGAAGCAGCTGTGTGTTGTCATATATCTGTACTGTTTGAAAAACAAAATGCATAATTAGCGGTTATTAAGACAGTAAGGTTATTCCATGCACATGCCAATCTGTCCCCATGCAAGGGAATTCTTGCCTCATAGTAAAAACAGAAGCAACGTTTTATTTTAACAGCCATGAAAGACCATGTCCAATCATAATTTAGAGTGAGTTTTCTTCAAAGTCCTTAATTACAGGTCACTTCAGTGGTGCAGCAGATGGTAGAATGTGAAGTGGATAACAAGACACAAAGACAGGTAGCAGCCAGTTTGAGGGAATTTCTTCTAAGATGTCAGTCTTAGCATTTGGTGATATTGGGACCCTCAGGGCAAGATCATGGGTGGAGTCAATGCTAATCTTAAATCACTTAAGAACTGATAATTGCCTTAAGTCTAACAATCAAGGGCTGTTAGTTATCACCTTGAGTAAAAAGTACACAGAGTTGTCTTTTGTAAACTAAGTACTATTTCTCATTTTTTATAACTTTTTTTAGGAATCAACAACTTAAAATATATGTCTGGTGAACTAAAAATAAAGAAACGAAGCAGAAAATATTTGGAGAACTTAATTTGTATTAGCCAGGACATTATTGAACACATCAGTGTAAACCAGTATATATAATTCATACAGGAAAATATCTCATGATCTCTTTAAAATCCATTTCTGTTGGTTTGACTATCCTTGGAGATGAAAGAAAGATAGAGGCTAGGTTGTCCCTACTTTGAATGGAAGGACCCAAGTGCCTCTGGGATCTAGTAATAGCTTATTTTAAAATTCTAGAACTCGTCTACACCAAGATCCTCAAACTAGTCTAAATACAATAAAAAAGAGTCTATAAGGAAAAAAAAAAAAATAAAGTTAGATACTAGAATTGGGGGAAAAGATTCCTTAAGCAAAAGCAAAGCCAATAACAACCGGAGCAGAAATACAGCAGAACACTCTTAAATTTTTCTTATTTGCTACAGTGGATTAAATGGAGCTCCATTAACTAACCATGTCTAAAACTTTGAGAGTGAGCTACTGTCTGGCATGATTGAGGAATTTTGTAATGCTCCAAATTTCACTAGAGTAGCAATCAACATTTCAGCACAATAGTATGTATAAATACAAAATTAGAAAATAGATAGTTCTTTTGTATTTTAGAAGTAAGAATTTAGACTCTGTAGCACGTCCTTTTTATTTGGAATTGACTTTTTCCCCCCAAAAGTCAATGAGTAACATTATGTTCAAACAATATTGACAATACTAACAAACAAAATGTGTTTATAAGCTCAGGAAAAATGCTACTAATAATTATTTAAATATTTTATCACTAAAGGTGGCATAATTGGACTTAGAGAGGTAAGCAAATTAGATAGACCAAATAGATACCTTTGGGAAAAATACCTTAAACAAAAAAACAAACAAAAAAGACTCAATTTTCCTACTTTAGTCATACATTAAATTGATTTTAAAACAATGACATTATTGTGTTTTTATCTTAGATTAATATTCCTTTAAGAAAAACATAGACAAAGGACGAGGAAAACTTTTTTTTCCCCTTTAATTAGGAAGAAAAGTGAAACTGCTCAGTTGTGTCCGACTCTTTGCAACCCCATGGACTATAGCCTACCCGACTTCTCAGTCCATGGGATTTTCCAGGCAAGAGTACTGGAGTGGGTTGCCGTTCCCTTCTCCAGGGAATCTTCCCAACCCAGGGATTGAACCCGCGTCTCCCGCATTGTAGGCAGATGCTTTACCCTCTGAGCCACCAGGGAAGCCTGATTAGGAAGAGAGTATTGTCTAAGTCTCACAGTTTATCGCTAAGTGTGAGGATATTTAGTAGACTTAGTAAGGACCAATCAAAGGAAAAAAAAAACAAAAACAAAACCTACCTTGGCAAACTACAGTGCAACTGATCTAATACACACACACACACACACATATATATACATATAATATCCATATATAATAATTATTTTTATATTTCAATTACAGATAATGCAAATTTCATTGAATGTATTAGAATTCAGTTAACTTAAAACATTGTTCTGGTCTTATTATCTCAGAAAACTCAAGAATGCAATAGAGATAGAAAGAAATGATGTCTTTTTCCTTCTCTTAAAGATTCTTTGGCTAGTCTGATAAATGATGTAAGACAGATTAATGAAAGAAAAACACATTTAATTTAATTCTGTACATATAAGAAGCTCAAGGACAGTCAGGTTTATTTGGCATCCTCCGCTAAGGAGAAGGGGGCGGGGCCTGGGACTTCAAAAGCAAGTCCATTGGCAGCAAAATAAAAATGTTTTTCCTGCTCTCTTCAGGTTATCCCAATGTCACCTACCATGAGCAATAAAGTCTCCGGAGACACCATCTAGGAGGCAGTGCAGAAAGTTGTGAGGGGGAACCAGTGTGAGAAGTGGAAGCTTTGGAGACAGTGGGAGCTTCAGATCAGTCCAAAGAACTATGACCTTCAGAAGGACAAATGCTTTTGGGACATGCAAGGAAAGTTATGACCAACCTATTTATTTGGCATCCTCCGCTAAGGAGAAGGGGGCGGGGCCTGGGACTTCAAAAGCAAGTCCATTGGCAGCAAAATAAAAATGTTTTTCCTGCTCTCTTCAGGTTATCCCAATGTCACCTACCATGAGCAATAAAGTCTCCGGAGACACCATCTAGGAGGCAGTGCAGAAAGTTGTGAGGGGGAACCAGTGTGAGAAGTGGAAGCTTTGGAGACAGTGGGAGCTTCAGATCAGTCCAAAGAACTATGACCTTCAGAAGGACAAATGCTTTTGGGACATGCAAGGAAAGTTATGACCAACCTAGATAGCATATTGAAAAGCAAAGACATTACTTTGCCAGCAAAGGTCCGTCTAGTCAAGGCTATGGTTTTTGCAGTGGTCGTGTATGGATGTGAAATTTGGACTGTGAAGAAAGCTGAGCACCGAAGAATTGATGCTTTTGAACTGTGGTGTTGGAGAAGACTCTTGAGAGTCCCTTGGACTGCAAGGAGATCCAATCAGTTCATCCTAAAGGAGATCAGTCCTGGGTATTCATTGGAAGGACTGATGCTGAAGCTGCAACTCCAGTACTTTGGCCACCTCATGCAAAGAGTTGACTCATTGGAAAAGACCCTGATGCTGGGAGGGATTGGGGGAAGAAGGAGAAGGGGACGACAGAGGATGAGATGGCAGGGTGGCATCATCGACTCAATGGATGTGAGTTTGGATGAACTCCGGGAGTTGGTGATGGACAAGGCCTGGCGTGCTACAATTCATGGGGTCACAAAGATTCGGACACTACTGAGCGACTGAACTGGACTGAGCTGAAGATTAAGTCTTCTACATGCCTCAGGTTCTCTGCATGTGTTCTGGGGACCAGCACCACTATGACGAGGCCAAGGTTGTGGATATCCCCCACATGGACATGGTTAGACACTGAAGAAACCCAACAAGAATAAGAAACTGGTCAAGAAGATGGCCAAGAAGTATGATACCTTTTTTGTTTCAGAGTCTGATCAAACAGATCCCACATATCCTTGGTGGAGACCTGAACAAGTCTGGCAAGTTTCCTTCCTTGCTGATCCACAATGAGAATGTGGTGGCCAAAGCTGATTAAGTGAAGTCCACCATCAGGTTCTAGATAAAGAAAGTGCTGTGTCTGGCCATAGCTCTTGGCCACACAATGATGACAAAAATGATGTAAAAAATCCACTTAGCTTTCAAATTCTTGGTGCCACTGCTCAAGAAAACTTGGCAGAAGGTGTGAGTTTTGAACATTAAGAGCACCATGGGGAAAGCCCAGGGCCTGTACTAAGGTACAAGCTTAATAAACCGTACTCCCACCATTTATAAAACAACAACAACAGTAACATGATTTTCTTGCCATGTAGACATAATGGGACACAGAGAAAGCTTTGAACAAAGATGTGTTCCTAAATTCTACCCAGACTATCAAAACCAGCGTATAATCTTTGTAGTTATCTCTGGAGATTACTCTCTTCTTGGTATAGACCCTCCCTCTAAATTGTTGTAGGCAGTTAAATAAACTTCCAGACTCTTTAGTGTCTTAAAACTAATCAGCCTAAAATAATGCTCATAACAAAGAGACACATTTGGGGTGGCAGATTTTGCTCCCTACAAGATTCATATGGTCCTAAATTTGCATATACCTTACAGTTCCTATTTTATTAAGATATTATAAAATTTCTATCAAATTAAAAGCATCAAATAATGCAAACACTTTGAAAAAGAATCACTAATCATGTCTCAAAATTAAAATTAAAATTTTACTAGATGGATTTTTGTGTTAATACTAATCTAGCAAAGAAATCTCTGTTACAGAAAAATGTTAGTTACATAAAGCCACAGAGATAACAATAAATAAATACAGTTGCTACTGCTGCCTAGGAGAGACATTCAGCACCTCTGCATTGGTAAAGCTCTCCCACATACTATGAGGACTTCCCTGGTGATCCAATGATTAAGAATCAATGGTGCAATGCAGGGGATAAGGATGTGTTTCCCCGGTAAGTGAACTAAGATCCCACATGCCATGGACTTAAGCCCACATGTCACAACTAGAGACTATGTGAGCCACAATGAAAGAAACTGCATGAAGCAAGGAAGATCCCTCATGCAATCAAAAATAAATAAATAAATAGCCATTAAAAAGAAGACATGCTGTTTATTTAAAAGCAGTATTTATTCTGATTGGCTTGTGCTTTTTCTGAAATAGTTGTTAGCTATTTTGAGTATCTTTGCTGATTTTGGCAAACTGTTACCATGGGTTGACTTTCAATGTGTAGGCTGCCATATCCTGCTAGTTCAAGAAGTTAGGCACTGGGTCTGTGAGTGGCTTTATACTGTGGTCCAATAGGGGTATAATCCTCTTGACCACATAAGGAGAGTTTATACTTGAATTAAGACAGGAATGTTCATGAAGCCATTCCATGTTCCACGGGGTAGAAGCCATTGAGCTATCTCAGGTCCAAAAGAAGGCATAAGTTAAATCACTGTGTTTTGAAGGTTAGAAAGGAAAAGCAGAGTTCTTTCTCCTCCACATGAAGTTCCAGCATCTGCAGAGCTCATTCAAGTTTTCTTCAAATAGCTTACACATCTCCCTCAATTTAGCCTATGAAATTACCCATCCCTATAAAACTGACAACTACCACATGCTGGTGTCCCCTGCCTTCCAAGATGGCCCAACTCTTGTCTGTGGAGAGTGTGTCTCTTTGAATTAACCTTCTTTTGCTTTACTGTGGCCTGTTCTTGAATCCTTTCCTGTGTGAAGCCAAGAATCTACCCTCAGCGGCTGTTCCAGGGACTTACCTAAGACCTGGAATGTGACCATCCTCTCAGAGTGCACTTTTTTCCCTGTAACACTAGCCCCAAGACTTCTCATCTTATTTTGAAATAAGGACATTGAACATGTAGTTGGTTTAGGAATAAGGTGGTATGATATGATAATATAAGTGATCTGATACCTAATCTGATATGATAAGTGTTTTATAACGAGATGAGGATATGAAGACTGAGAAACCCTGGGAGAATGTTTAAAGGCAGAGACTGGAGTTATGCACCTGTAGGAAGGAACACCAATGATTCTGTCAAAACAACAGAAGCCAGAAAAGTCTCTACAGATTTCAGAGGGAGCGTGGCCCTGCTGATACCAGAATTTCAGGCTTCTAGGCTTCAAAACTGACAGAACACTTTTACATTGCTTGAGCTTCTTAGTTTGTGGAATTTCATCATGGCAGCCCTAAGAAACTATTATTTCTATCTAAGGAAATGTTCACCTAATTAAAACGAATGTTAAGCTGTTATATTTTATGCCAGTTACATTCCTAGGAAGATTGCTTTTTGTGTTGATTTTTCTTCCACAATAACAAAAGCACAAGATTATAATATAGAATCCATGTCTTCCTTTTTCTATTATGTTTTTATTTAGTTCAGTCTTTAAAATGCCTGAATTCATGTTCCTACACAAAAAGATTTCAGACAAAACCTCTACAGTACTCTTGAAAATATTTCAGGTCATGACATGCTTTATCAAGAAGCCAAGTATCCTACACTACTTCTTAAACAAAGACAAATAGTCATATCTAAAATGGTCTACTTACAAATTATTTGTATTAACAAAGACAAATGCAGTTTATTTCTTATTTTTCTATAAAGTGGCCTGTTACCTACTAGGCCTTTATTAAATATTTCTTGACTATGTGATTATATTAATATATGAATGGATGTAAAACAAAAAATAACTGTGGCAAGTAGCAATGAAATTGTACTTGAGATTTGCTTTATAAAGTTTATTTGCTTTATAAACTACATGAGGAAAAATTGACAGAGGCATTATCTGTTTTTAAGGTAATAGCATATTGCTTGGGATATAGAAAGGAGCTATTATTATTTTTCTTTTTGTCTCTTATTTTGCCATTGTAGTTATGTAAACAAATATACTTGAAGAAGGAAACAGTGTCATCTTCAAATGTTCTAGTACTTTTCTATCAAGAATAAGTGCAGATTCAGAAATGCCAAGCATTAAAGCACTAATAGAATCATCTGTAGTTAGGAAATAGGAAATTTCCCTCTAGATTTGACTCACGATTATGGTCATAAAATAGTTTGACCCAGAATCACTTAAGAAGTGCCACACAATGAAAGGATTATGTTAATTTGGATTATATATGGATGCAACTCTGGGAAAGCTATGTAGAGTGAAGGTTCTGTTGCTGAATTATAAGTTGTTGGGTGCCCAGGCTCCACAGACATTGAAAGATTTTCTATTTAAAGGTAGGCAGCTAAAATGATTTCATGCAAGTTTTGAGGAAACTATGAATGTTAGAACATATTATTCTCTATTATATTAGAACATGTATCCCAAATTTCAAGAAATCAGCTTCTGTTGTTTTATGAACAGTACCAGAGATCATCTCTCTGGCATTCAAATAAATTGATGAGATTTATCCTTTTGAATTCAGTCAAAATATATTTAGATGTGATAGAGGGGGAAACAACATAAAGGGTTTTAAAGAATATTTATATATATCCTTACATGCCTTTCAAACTATAATTCTGTTCCTCTTTATTTTTAAACTTTGAGTCATTTCTCANTCAGGTTTATTTGGCATCCTCCGCTAAGGAGAAGGGGGCGGGGCCTGGGACTTCAAAAGCAAGTCCATTGGCAGCAAAATAAAAATGTTTTTCCTGCTCTCTTCAGGTTATCCCAATGTCACCTACCATGAGCAATAAAGTCTCCGGAGACACCATCTAGGAGGCAGTGCAGAAAGTTGTGAGGGGGAACCAGTGTGAGAAGTGGAAGCTTTGGAGACAGTGGGAGCTTCAGATCAGTCCAAAGAACTATGACCTTCAGAAGGACAAATGCTTTTGGGACATGCAAGGAAAGTTATGACCAACCTAGATAGCATATTGAAAAGCAAAGACATTACTTTGCCAGCAAAGGTCCGTCTAGTCAAGGCTATGGTTTTTGCAGTGGTCGTGTATGGATGTGAAATTTGGACTGTGAAGAAAGCTGAGCACCGAAGAATTGATGCTTTTGAACTGTGGTGTTGGAGAAGACTCTTGAGAGTCCCTTGGACTGCAAGGAGATCCAATCAGTTCATCCTAAAGGAGATCAGTCCTGGGTATTCATTGGAAGGACTGATGCTGAAGCTGCAACTCCAGTACTTTGGCCACCTCATGCAAAGAGTTGACTCATTGGAAAAGACCCTGATGCTGGGAGGGATTGGGGGAAGAAGGAGAAGGGGACGACAGAGGATGAGATGGCAGGGTGGCATCATCGACTCAATGGATGTGAGTTTGGATGAACTCCGGGAGTTGGTGATGGACAAGGCCTGGCGTGCTACAATTCATGGGGTCACAAAGATTCGGACACTACTGAGCGACTGAACTGGACTGAGCTGAAGATTAAGTCTTCTACATGCCTCAGGTTCTCTGCATGTGTTCTGGGGACCAGCACCACTATGACGAGGCCAAGGTTGTGGATATCCCCCACATGGACATGGTTAGACACTGAAGAAACCCAACAAGAATAAGAAACTGGTCAAGAAGATGGCCAAGAAGTATGATACCTTTTTTGTTTCAGAGTCTGATCAAACAGATCCCACATATCCTTGGTGGAGACCTGAACAAGTCTGGCAAGTTTCCTTCCTTGCTGATCCACAATGAGAATGTGGTGGCCAAAGCTGATTAAGTGAAGTCCACCATCAGGTTCTAGATAAAGAAAGTGCTGTGTCTGGCCATAGCTCTTGGCCACACAATGATGACAAAAATGATGTAAAAAATCCACTTAGCTTTCAAATTCTTGGTGCCACTGCTCAAGAAAACTTGGCAGAAGGTGTGAGTTTTGAACATTAAGAGCACCATGGGGAAAGCCCAGGGCCTGTACTAAGGTACAAGCTTAATAAACCGTACTCCCACCATTTATAAAACAACAACAACAGTAACATGATTTTCTTGCCATGTAGACATAATGGGACACAGAGAAAGCTTTGAACAAAGATGTGTTCCTAAATTCTACCCAGACTATCAAAACCAGCGTATAATCTTTGTAGTTATCTCTGGAGATTACTCTCTTCTTGGTATAGACCCTCCCTCTAAATTGTTGTAGGCAGTTAAATAAACTTCCAGACTCTTTAGTGTCTTAAAACTAATCAGCCTAAAATAATGCTCATAACAAAGAGACACATTTGGGGTGGCAGATTTTGCTCCCCTACAAGATTCATATGGTCCTAAATTTGCATATACCTTACAGTTCCTATTTTATTAAGATATTATAAAATTTCTATCAAATTAAAAGCATCAAATAATGCAAACACTTTGAAAAAGAATCACTAATCATGTCTCAAAATTAAAATTAAAATTTTACTAGATGGATTTTTGTGTTAATACTAATCTAGCAAAGAAATCTCTGTTACAGAAAAATGTTAGTTACATAAAGCCACAGAGATAACAATAAATAAATACAGTTGCTACTGCTGCCTAGGAGAGACATTCAGCACCTCTGCATTGGTAAAGCTCTCCCACATACTATGAGGACTTCCCTGGTGATCCAATGATTAAGAATCAATGGTGCAATGCAGGGGATAAGGATGTGTTTCCCCGGTAAGTGAACTAAGATCCCACATGCCATGGACTTAAGCCCACATGTCACAACTAGAGACTATGTGAGCCACAATGAAAGAAACTGCATGAAGCAAGGAAGATCCCTCATGCAATCAAAAATAAATAAATAAATAGCCATTAAAAAGAAGACATGCTGTTTATTTAAAAGCAGTATTTATTCTGATTGGCTTGTGCTTTTTCTGAAATAGTTGTTAGCTATTTTGAGTATCTTTGCTGATTTTGGCAAACTGTTACCATGGGTTGACTTTCAATGTGTAGGCTGCCATATCCTGCTAGTTCAAGAAGTTAGGCACTGGGTCTGTGAGTGGCTTTATACTGTGGTCCAATAGGGGTATAATCCTCTTGACCACATAAGGAGAGTTTATACTTGAATTAAGACAGGAATGTTCATGAAGCCATTCCATGTTCCACGGGGTAGAAGCCATTGAGCTATCTCAGGTCCAAAAGAAGGCATAAGTTAAATCACTGTGTTTTGAAGGTTAGAAAGGAAAAGCAGAGTTCTTTCTCCTCCACATGAAGTTCCAGCATCTGCAGAGCTCATTCAAGTTTTCTTCAAATAGTTTACACATCTCCCTCAATTTAGCCTATGAAATTACCCATCCCTATAAAAACTGACAACTACCACATGCTGGTGTCCCCTGCCTTCCAAGATGGCCCAACTCTTGTCTGTGGAGAGTGTGTCTCTTTGAATTAACCTTCTTTTGCTTTACTGTGGCCTGTTCTTGAATCCTTTCCTGTGTGAAGCCAAGAATCTACCCTCAGCGGCTGTTCCAGGGACTTACCTAAGACCTGGAATGTGACCATCCTCTCAGAGTGCACTTTTTTCCCTGTAACACTAGCCCCAAGACTTCTCATCTTATTTTGAAATAAGGACATTGAACATGTAGTTGGTTTAGGAATAAGGTGGTATGATATGATAATATAAGTGATCTGATACCTAATCTGATATGATAAGTGTTTTATAACGAGATGAGGATATGAAGACTGAGAAACCCTGGGAGAATGTTTAAAGGCAGAGACTGGAGTTATGCACCTGTAGGAAGGAACACCAATGATTCTGTCAAAACAACAGAAGCCAGAAAAGTCTCTACAGATTTCAGAGGGAGCGTGGCCCTGCTGATACCAGAATTTCAGGCTTCTAGGCTTCAAAACTGACAGAACACTTTTACATTGCTTGAGCTTCTTAGTTTGTGGAATTTCATCATGGCAGCCCTAAGAAACTATTATTTCTATCTAAGGAAACGTTCACCTAATTAAAACGAATGTTAAGCTGTTATAGTTTATGCCAGTTACATTCCTAGGAAGATTGCTTTTTGTGTTGATTTTTCTTCCACAATAACAAAAGCACAAGATTAGAATATAGAATCCATGTCTTCCTTTTTCTATTATGTTTTTATTTAGTTCAGTCTTTAAAATGCCCGAATTCATGTTCCTACACAAAAAGATTTCAGACAAAACCTCTACAGTACTCTTGAAAATATTTCAGGTCATGACATGCTTTATCAAGAAGCCAAGTATCCTACACTACTTCTTAAACAAAGACAAATAGTCATATCTAAAATGGTCTACTTACAAATTATTTGTATTAACAAAGACAAATGCAGTTTATTTCTTATTTTTCTATAAAGTGGCCTGTTACCTACTAGGCCTTTATTAAATATTTCTTGACTATGTGATTATATTAATATATGAATGGATGTAAAACAAAAAATAACTGTGGCAAGTAGCAATGAAATTGTACTTGAGATTTGCTTTATAAAGTTTATTTGCTTTATAAACTACATGAGGAAAAATTGACAGAGGCATTATCTGTTTTTAAGGTAATAGCATATTGCTTGGGATATAGAAAGGAGCTATTATTATTTTTCTTTTTGTCTCTTATTTTGCCATTGTAGTTATGTAAACAAATATACTTGAAGAAGGAAACAGTGGTCATCTTCAAATGTTCTAGTACTTTTCTATCAAGAATAAGTGCAGATTCAGAAATGCCAAGCATTAAAGCACTAATAGAATCATCTGTAGTTAGGAAATAGGAAATTTCCCTCTAGATTTGACTCACGATTATGGTCATAAAATAGTTTGACCCAGAATCACTTAAGAAGTGCCACACAATGAAAGGATTATGTTAATTTGGATTATATATGGATGCAACTCTGGGAAAGCTATGTAGAGTGAAGGTTCTGTTGCTGAATTATAAGTTGTTGGGTGCCCAGGCTCCACAGACATTGAAAGATTTTCTATTTAAAGGTAGGCAGCTAAAATGATTTCATGCAAGTTTTGAGGAAACTATGAATGTTAGAACATATTATTCTCTATTATATTAGAACATGTATCCCAAATTTCAAGAAATCAGCTTCTGTTGTTTTATGAACAGTACCAGAGATCATCTCTCTGGCATTCAAATAAATTGATGAGATTTATCCTTTTGAATTCAGTCAAAATATATTTAGATGTGATAGAGGGGGAAACAACATAAAGGGTTTTAAAGAATATTTATATATATCCTTACATGCCTTTCAAACTATAATTCTGTTCCTCTTTATTTTTAAACTTTGAGTCATTTCTCACAGTTTCTGATAAACCAAATTTCTTCCTTCTTGCTTTTAGTGTAGGTATATATTTTATATACTATCAAGACATGGGAATTCTTTATAATTCTTAAATAGATGGGAATACCCTACCACCTGACCTACCTCCTGAGAAATCTATATGCAGGTCAAGAATCAACACTTAGAACTGGACATGGAACAACAGCTTGGTTCCAAATAGGGAAAGGAATGCATCAAGGCTGTATGTTGTCACCCTGCATATAGAGTACATCATGCAAAATGCAAGGCTGGATGAAGCACAAGCTGGAATCAAGATTGCCGGGAGAAATATCAATAAACTCAGATATGCAGATGACACCACCCTTATGGCAGAAAGTGAAGAGGAACTAAAAAGCCTCTTGGTGAAAGTGAAAGAAGAAAGTGAAAAGATTGGCTTAAAGCTCAACATTCAGAAAACTAAGATATGGCATCTGGTCCCATCATTTCATGGCAAATAGATGGGGAAATAATGGAAACAGTAAGAGATTTTATTTTCGTGGGCCCCAAAATCACTGCAGATGGTGACTGCAGCCATGAAATTAAAAGATGCTTGCTCCTTGGAAGAAAAGCTATGACCAACCTAGACAGCATATTAAAAAGCAGAGACGAGAGTTTGTGGACAAAGGTCCGTCTAGTCAAAGCTATGGTAGTAGTTCTGACTACTACTGCTACCACTGTTTTCCCAATAGTCATGTATGGATGTGAGAGTTGGACCATAAAGATTGCTGAGCACTGAAGAGCTGATGTTTTTGAATTGTGGTGTTGGAGAAGACTCTTGAGAGTCCCTTAGACTGCAAGGAGATCAAAGCAATTAATCCTAAAGGAAATCATTCCTGAATATTCATTGAAAGGACTGATGTTGAGGCTGAAATCCCAAAACTTTGGCTACCTGATGCAAAGAACTGACTCATTGGAAAAGACTCTGATGCTGGGAAAGATTGAAGGTGAGAGAAGGGGATGACAGAGGATGAGATGGTTGAATGGCATCACCGACTCGATGGACATGAATTTGAGTAAGCTCTGGGAGATGGTGATGAACAGAGAAACCTGGTGTGCTGTAGTCCAAGGGGTCACAAAGAGTCAGACACGGCTGAATGAATGAACTGAATTGAACTGAACTGAACTATTTTGTGTGTGTATCATTTCTTAATATCATTTCCTAGATGTACTGGATTTGATGTACAAAGGAGAGAGAATTGATACTCAATTGTCATTTTGAAAATAATAATGCCTAAAAGGTTCATTTCCAGGATTTGGTAAATGTCATTAACTGTGACTACTTGGACTTGTATCAGTATGTGTTAAAGCCAGTTTTAATTTGATTTGATTCTGATCCTATCATTTCAGAGGCATCTTCTCACCAGTTCCATCTCTTAGTATTTTAATACACACTCAAGTTGACTCACCAGAGGTGTGTCTTAAAGTACAGTGTTGTTTGAATTTCATACAGCACTAATATCAATGGAGAAGTCACAATTAAAAAGAATTACTCTTAACACAACTAGCTGATTTCATTATTGACGTCTATGCTTTTCAAGGGGTCTTGACTTTTTATGTTCAATTTAAATCTAATATATTTTGTATTTTCAAGCCAACAAGACAAAAGAATTTCTGTAGCTAATGAAATAAGATCTATTGATCTCACAGACATGTGAGAGAGAGGATGTGTAAGTTGACTCACCAGAGGTGTGTCTAAAGTACAGTGTTGTTTGAATTTCATACAGCACTAATATCAATGGAGAAGTCACAATTAAAAAGAATTACTCTTAATACAACTAGCTGATTTCATTATTGACGTCTATGCTTTTCAAGGGGTCTTGACTTTTTATGTTCAATTTAAATCTAATATATTTTGTATTTTCAAGCCAACAAGACAAAAGAATTTCTGTAGCTAATGAAATAAGATCTATTGATCTCACAGACATGTGAGAGAGAGGATGTGTAACTGACCACATTTTAAGAAGGTGATTTGATTTTCATATTGGGATATATTTGGGGACCAACTTTCAACAATAACTTATCCCTTGAGGTTCTTGGAATCTTGTATTTTTATTAGTGAAAGTTCCTGACAAACTGAAATGCAGAGAAACTTCTCCCATTTAAACACTTTACACATTTACAATTTTCTCTCTCTGTCTCAGACTAGTCAAGTTGTCAGACACAAATGAAAACAGACTTCCCTTTATGTAATGCTTTCTATGGTCCTATAAATAGTAAGTCTCCCTGCTTGCCAGTACATGGGAAGCCAACTATTGTTTTCTTTTAGAATCACTGTATGAAAGTTAATATTAACTGGACTATGTTGTAGTTCCTTTTAAAGATGTCTAACAAGGAGCCACCAAAATCCTTTTAGGGAAATTGACTGAGACAATTTAGATGCATCATTCATAAATCAGAAATAAAACTGCTTCAAAAGATTCCCAAATATGAATTGATAAAGCCTTGTTCCAGCACCATGATGTAGTTGGGTGGTTAGTAAGTGTTATGATCATATAATTTATTATCCAAACCTGCGTGTTTTGGAGTGAATGAAGGGAGTTATTAATTGTTCAGGAAAACAACCATAATGGAAAAGTCTTGGGCAAGCTTTAGCATATGCTTACCCAGTTTGCAACTTCTGTCAATATCAAGTAGTATCTGATGAGGTTTGTGTTTCAACAGACAAATCCATAAGGTATATGTTAATTAGTATATGTTTAATTAGCAGATACACACAGTAATATACAGATATTTTCTTATTCTAAAACTACTTGATTATTTTAAATCCTGAAAGATGATGCTGTGAAAGTGCTGCACTCAATATGCCAACAAATTTGGAAAACTCAGCAGTGGCCACAGGACTGGAAAAGGTCAGTTTTCATTCCAATCACAAAGAAGGCAATGCCAAAGAATGCTCAAACTACCATACAATTGCACTCATCTCACACGCTAGTAAAGTAATGCTCAAAATTCTCAAAGCCAGGCTTCAGCAATATGTGAACCAGATGTTCAAGCTGGTTTTAGAAAAGGTAGAGGAACCAGAGATCAAATTGCCAACATCCACTGGATCATGGAAAAAGCAAGAGAGTTCCAGAAAAACATCTATTTCTGCTTTATTGACTATGCCAAAACCTCTGACTGTGTGGATCACAATAAACTGTGGAAAATTCTGAAAGAGATGGGAATACCAGACCACCTGACCTGCCTCTTGAGAAACCTACATGCAGGTCAGGAAGCAACAGTTAGAACTGGACATGGAACAACAGACTGGTTCCAAATAGGAAAAGGAGTATGTCAAAGCTGCATATTGTCACCTTGCTTATTTAACTTCTATGCAGAGCACATCATGGGAAACGCTGGACTGGAAGAAACACAAGCTGGAATCAAGATTGCCAGGAGAAATATCAATAATCTCAGATATGCAGATGACATCACCCTTATGGGAGAAAGTGAAGAGGAACTAAAAAGCCTCTTGATGAAAGTGAAAGAGGGAGTGAAAAAGTTGGCTTAAAGCTCAACATTCAGAAAACGAAGATCATGGCATCTGGTCCCATCACTCCATGGGAAATAGATGGAGAAACAGTAGAAACAGTGTCAGACTTTATTTTTTTGGGCTCCAAACTCACTGCAGATGGTGACTGCAGCCATGAAATTAAAAGACGCTTACTCCTTGGAAGAAAAGTTATGAGCAACCTAGATAGCATATTCAAAAGCAGAGAGACATTACTTTGCCGACTAAGGTCAGTCTAGTCAAGGCTATGGTTTTTCCAGTAGTCATGTATGGATGTGAGAGTTGGACTGTGAAGAAGGCTGAGCGCCAAAGAATTGATTCTTTTGAACTGTGGCATTGGGGAAGACTCTTGAGAGTCCCTTGGACTGCAAAGAGATCCAACCAGTGCATTCTGAAGGAGATCAACCCTGGGATTTCTTTAGAAGGAATGATGCTAAAACTGAAGCTCCAGTACTTTGGCTACCTCATGCGAAGAGTTGACTCATTGGAAAAAACCCTGATGCTGGGAGCGATTGGGGGCACGAAAAGAAAGGGACAACTGAGGATGAGATGGCTGGATGGCATCACTGACTCGATGGAAGTGAGTCTGAGTGAACTCCAGGAGTTGATGATGGACAGGGAGGCCTGGCGTGCTGCGATTCATGGAGTCGTAAAGAGTTGGACATGACTGAGCGACTAAACTGAACTGAACTGAATAAGAAAATAAAACCCCAGACTTGACACTTCTTAACTCTATGGTCCAACTTATTTAACTAATTGATCTATATGGAAACACACATTAATATTGCTTAATAAATACTTTGTTAGGTGCTTAGTTGCTCAGTCATGCCCGACTCTTTTGGCCCCATGGACTGTGGCTTGCCAGGCTCCTTTGTGCATGGAAATTCTCCAGACAAGAATACTGGAGTGGGTTGCCATGCCTCCAGGCGGTCTTCCCAACCTAGGCTTTTTTTTTTTTTTTTAACCATCTGAGCCACTGGAGTGACCCTCTGAGCCACCAAGGAAGCCTGCCATAATATTTGGAATGCTTTGTCAGAAAACTAATATTGTTATAATATATAATAATAATATAAAACTATTGGTTTACTAAATTTGATTTTATCATTTATATTTAAGCAATGCAAAATAAGTACTATTTCCAGATGTTACAACCCACTCCAGTGTTCTTGCCTGGAGAATCCCAGGAATGGGGGAGCCTGGTGGGCTGCTGTCTATGGGGTCACACAGAGTCGGACACGACTGAAGTGACTTAGCAGTAGCAGCTTAGGAGCACACATTATGCACAAATTCTCATGTTTATGGATCAAAATTGTAGATGAATCTTTTACTTCTACCACCACTGCCAAAAGATTTTTCTTTTTTTTTTTAAGAAGTCCTTATCCAAGAAGTTAAACTTCTCTGGCACTTTATGTAGGTTAGTTATCCCAAATTATGGATCCAGGAACCTCAGTCTTAAGTACAATTCAGATTTAAAATTTATTTTTTTCTAAAACAATTGTAATTTAATAGACTGGCTGCCTGAAAAAGAACCCATGTGAATATATCTTTACTTCCTTTTCTAGTGCAAAAATTATTGTTCTGTTCCGAGCACATTTTAATAAGATGATAGGTCACTCTAACAGTTTCTGGTCTTATTTGTGAATTTTATATGACAAATATATTTATGATATTTTATAACTCAATGTATTTTCCCAGTTGTCCCAGTTAACCTGTAATCGTGTAACAAAAATGCTTGATTTGAAATCAATTACTATCAATGTGATTAATCAGCACCCCAAAGTAAAATTTATTCACAAATTAAATGAGTATTTTGATGTACAAATTTGTATTATACTTAATCCAATGTTAATTTTTTAAAAATCTTCATTATTTTAACAAGAAGCTTACCTCAGTCTTAAGTACAATTCAGATTTAAAATTTATTTTTTTCTAAAACAATTGTAATTTAATAGACTGGCTGCCTGAAAAAGAACCCATGTGAATATATCTTTACTTCCTTTTCTAGTGCAAAAATTATTGTTCTGTTCCGAGCACATTTTAATAAGATGATAGGTCACTCTAACAGTTTCTGGTCTTATTTGTGAATTTTATATGACAAATATATTTATGATATTTTATAACTCAATGTATTTTCCCAGTTGTCCCAGTTAACCTGTAATCGTGTAACAAAAATGCTTGATTTGAAATCAATTACTATCAATGTGATTAATCAGCACCCCAAAGTAAAATTTATTCACAAATTAAATGAGTATATTGATGTACAAATTTGTATTATACTTAATCCAATGTTAATTTTTTAAAAATCTTCATTATTTTAACAAGAAGCTTAGCTTATATGTAATGCTTTTACAAGCTTAGGTATTTTGAAATTTAATTATGCATTTTCCCTCTTTACAACCTATATTATGATCTAATCGAGTTTGTTTAGAAAAATCTATAATCATTTTATAAATGCCAATGGTTTTAGTTTATCCTTTGCATAGGTATGTTAATTAAAGATATGCTTGTTTTTTCTTTATGTTTTCTTTTCATCAATGTGAAAAATGCACTCTGATACAAGGTACAAAATTAGAATAAGACAGATTACAGGCTGAAATGGATTGTAAATCAACTTCTGTACTGTGAATATTTTATAGCAGGCATTTGCAAAGTAAAAAATCTGACATTTATACAGCAATGCATGCATAATTTCCCTCTTACATGTTATTTCCCTGAGATGAAAGTAATTTTAAAATGCAAGGTCAAAGAAATGATTACCCCTAACAAATAATAATAGAAGTTGAGGACAAGTATCAGGAAGCAGTTTGGCATTTTTCTGTTCTGTAGAGCATTAACATCTAATGTACACCTTAAGATAAGACTAAGAAAGTTGAAGTAGGAAATCTTTGCTGGAGATAACTTCAAAGTAGATAAATCATTCCCTTAATTTAATAGCTGTTTTGTTTCCGACCCAGACACAGTTGGAACTGCACTTGTGGGACTCCATTATCTCCTATATCTGATAAATGGTATGACCAGGACAACCTCAGTCTCCGCAGGAGAGACACTGAACAAATTGTCAGCATGATTTACATACAAGTTGTCAACAGCATCTGGGTTGCTCTGTGAAAGAATGATGGGTAACAGATGTTCTGGGAAATGCTACCATCTGCCCTTTCTCAAAATACATCCCCTGTGAAACAATACATTTGAATGGATGCCACAGCGATACCTTTCTTTTGAAAAACTTGAACATCCTCAATATTTCAATGTTACTTGTGGCCATCACAAAAGCAAAGGGGCTTGAGTGTAAATGCAATCAGCTAAGTAAGCTGACAGGTCCTTAAAAGGTCTTTAAATTTAGTCACATAGTTTGGAAAGAGAATGCTTGATGACTCTCTAGGGGGTATACTAGAAAAATTGTATCAGGAGGTCAGGAACTCTACTTGTGCTTATCTACTGAATGATGTTACACTAGTATATTATTTCATAAGTGATTTGTTGAAACTCTGCAGTGCTTTCATACCATTTTAAAACTATTTGCTGCATGCACCTGTTGTATAGATATAAACTTAGCAATGTATCAATGTGTGGAAGGTTAAGTGTGCAACAGTTGATCAGTACTAACAATAGTAGTGAGTCAAGGCTCTCAACAGGGAAAATTACCCACTTTCTTAATCCATTTCTCCTCAATATGAATTATTTTTTTAAATAAAATATTTCTTCTATAGAAAGGGTGACAAGATAGGTATTTGCTGGACTTGGCACCCAATGTGCAATGAAAAATTCCATTGAATTTAACTGTATTTTAAAAACCTACCAGTTTTGTATACTGAATTATTAATAAGAACATTATTTGTAAACATACAATTATGCAAGAAAACATTCACAATTTTTTTTCTCTGTGTATTTGTCTTATTTCAAATCCTAACGTATAGACTCCTTATGCTTGTGATGATAATACATGTTTTAAAAATAGGATAATAAAGGTTCATCCTAACAGGCACTTAATAATATATATGAAAATGATGTAGACTTTGCTTAGTTTACTATGATTTTTATTATAATGATCCTGAGAAATTTTAAGAACTAAATGCCTTTCAATATTAAATATTTTCTTATTTATGCTCTACATTTTATCACACTTAAATGTATCAAGATTCTCCTACAAATTTCTGCTTACTTGTTCAGTCATGCCTGGCTCTTTGTTTTGCATGGACTGCAGCCCACCAGACTCCTCTGTTCATGGAATTCTCCAGGCAAGACTACTGGAATGGGTTGCCATTCCCTTCTCCAGGGGATCTTCTGGACCCAGGGATTGAACCTGTCTGTGTTGCAGGCAGATTCTTTATTATTTGTTCTACGTGATGCTTACAGATTTGTTAGAGATGACAGTATTATGGTGGTGGTGGTTTAGTCACTAAGTCTGACTCTTGCAACCCCATGTACTGTAGCCCACCAGGCCACCAGGCTCCTCTGTCCATAGAATTTTCCAGACAAGAATACTGGAGTGGGTTGCCATTTCCTTCTCCAGTATTTTGGAAACCAGATTCACAAAAGTAGCTTAATCTTAATAATAATTCTGAGCAAAGGAAATATATATTTCTTTGGAATTGAATACATCATTGTGAGAAGATTAGGTTAGCCTGAGAGTGGAATCATCTACCCTCAGATGTACACAGGACGCTCATGGTTGGTCAGAATCTTGATATTAAAATAATTAAATTGTTGGACTTCCCTGGCAGTCCAGTGGTTAAGACTTGTGCTGCCAAGGTAGGGAGTGCAGGTTCCATCCCTGGTAGGAAACTAAGACCCCACATGCTATGTGGCACAGTCAAGAAAAATTGTTTTTAAATAATTAAGATCACACATATGCACACATCCAAACAGGAAAGAATAGCCAGCTAGTATGTAGGAACATACATATGAACCCCCTGAAAACTGGCCCAAGCCAATTCTCTTTCATGTTAGAATACTAGAAATAACTTACCTTCTTCACTTTTATATTTTAATTTCATTTTCTCTTCTTAGCTTTTCACCATCATCTTTGATAAAATCTACAAAGGAATTGCCAAAGATAGACAAATCTGATACAGATATCCACTGTGGATGCTTTGAAAATTTAATTTACATAAGTTAATATGTCAAATTAATTTCATAATTTTTGTTTGTTTACTTATTTGTTTTTATCAACAACAGAGATAGGAACTTCTTGATCATTCATTTATCTATGATAAATTTGGCTAATTTTTCTATTTTCACCCAGCCATAAGTTGCAGAATAAATGAGTCCTCAATATGTACAATTATAGTTTACAGCAGAGGGCAAGGATGAATGTTCCTTTATTAGAGATAACATACAACATATAGGAAATTGATTTTATGCTGACCAACATTTTCCACTCTTATCCCTGATATCCATGTTTTTTGCTATGTGACTTTGCAATTTCTCTCACTAAAAAACTTGAATCTGTTTCCCCAGTACCAAATTTTGAGGTCAGACAGGTAACTCACTTAGATCAATGGGATGTTAAAATATGTGATACATAAAGAGGCTTGAAAAATGCTCATGTGTGTTAATTTTTTCTCTTGTTTCTCTTGGAATGACATGGGAATTTACCTACTGGAGGATGACAGACCACACGGTCTTCCCAAAAGAGGCTATTGCAGGTCATCTGAAAGCCAGAAGACTCTACAAGCATTTGAGAAAACCCTACCTAAATTGAAAGATGAAATATACATGAACTTGCCCAATTAAAATCTGTGGAATCCCCCCAGATGTGTGAGTTAAATAAATGTTTAATGATACATGTCACTGAGATTTTGTGGTTGATTTCTACATATCATAATTGTGGCAGTAGGTAACTAATGCACAATTGCACAAGGCTATCCTTTGTTTGTTTTTATTGGTTTTTTTGCCAGCATAATATTTAAAAAATGTGATTTGAATGGACGTACTTAGAAAGGCATACATCTTCCAATTAACTGGAATCAATTAGATCCTACTGTTGTATGCTCAAATCACAGATTTTTGTTATTTGCTTGAATTTTGTAAACTTTTTCAGCTCTTGATCTTTAGGGTATTATAAAATATTCATTCTTTGTAAATTGTAAAGTATTTGACACAGACTTTGGTTTTATAAATCTAGTTGTCTATGAGCTTAAATGTCTCCAGCTTTTCTGCCAAATAAAAATATTTCAAGAAGTCACTCAAATACAGTTCATGTTGTTAACTTGTCTTGTAGGGTTTATTAATTGTCAGGACCAATGTGATATAGAAAACCCAAATAATGCACTTCCTAGCATTTTAAATAATAAAATAAGAAATTAGAAGACAAGAAAATAAGCAAAATCTGTCTCTGGTTGCAAGAACATTGAACAATATTTCATAGTTAAATTTTGCTTTCAGTAATAAAAAATCTAGTTCTGAAATTAGTTAAGTTTTCCAAATATAATCAAAAAGTTCAGGTAGTTTTGTTGGTATGTATTTAGGTAGTTAAAATTATTTCATTTCATTAATATTTTGTCATGTGTCTCTTCTAAAATGATATATTAGGTGATAGCATATCAAGCTAATAGACAGTCATAAACATATTGCATAGATAAATGTCTAATAATTTATATGATGCAAAATCCATCACAAATAGCTCCTTTCCAAAGCATTTTATTTTCCTGAACTGCTTTAAACTACATTGGTTCTTTTTTTTTTTTTTCCATTGCATTCCTCTATTCTTCCTTCTTTCATTTGATATGTATAGTTCTATACTGAGTATATTTCAATCATAAAAGATGATGCTGTGAAAATGCTGCACTGAATATGCCAGCAAATTTGGAAAACTCAGCAGTGGCCACAGGACTGGAAAAGGTCAGTTTTCATTCCAATCTCAAAGGAAATGCCAAGGAAAGCTCAAACTACCACACAAGTACACTCATCTCACACCTAGTAAAGTGATGCTCAAAATCCTCCAAGCCAGACTTCAGCAACATGTGAATCATGAACTTCCAGATTTTCAAGCTGGTTTTAAAAAGGGCAGAGGAACCAGAGATCAAAATGCCAACATCAGATGAATCATTAAAAAAGCAAGAGAGTTCCAGAAAGACATCTATTTCTGTTTTATTGACTATGCCAAAGACTTTGACTGTATGGATCACAATAAACTGTGGAAAATTCTGAAAGAGATGGGAATACCAGACTACTTAATCTGCCTTTGAGAAATCTGTATGCAGGTCAGGAAGTAACATTTAGAAATGGACATGGAATGATAGACCTGTTCCAAATATAAAAAGGAGTATGTCAAGGCCGTATGTTGTCACCTTGCTTATTTAACTTATATGCAGAGTACATCATGAGAAACGCTGGGCTGGAGGAAGCACAAGCTGGAATCAAGATTAGAGGGAGAAATATCAATAACCTCAGACATGCAGATGATACAACCTTTATGGCAGAAAGTGAAGAAGAATGAAAGAGCCTCTTGATGAAAGTGAAAGAAGAAAGTGAAAGAGGAGCTAAAAAGCCTCTTGATGAGAGTGAAAGAGGAGAGTGAAAAAGTTGGCTTAAAGCTCAACATTCAGAAAACGAAGATCATGGCATCTGGTCCCATCACTTCCTGGGAAATAGATGGGGAAACAGTGTAAACAATGTAAGACTTTATTTTTGGGGGCTCTAAAATCACTGCAGATGGTGACTGCAGCCATGAAATTAAAAGACGATTACTCCTTGGAAGAAAAGTTATGACCAACCTAGATAGCATATTGAAAAGCAGAGTCATTACTTTGCCAACTAAGGTCCGTCTAGTCAAGGCTATGGTTTTTCCTGTGCTCATGTATGGATGTAAGAGTTGGACTGTGAAGAAGGCTGGGCTCAGAAGAATTAATGCTTTTGAACTGTGGTGTTGGAGAAGACTCTTGAGAGTCCCTTGGACTGCAAGGAGATCCAACCAGTCCATTCTGAAGATCAACCCTGGGATTTCTTTGGAAGGAATGATGCTAAAGCTGAAGCTCCAGTACTTTGGCCACTTCATGTGAAGAGTTGACTCATTGGAAAAGACCCTGATGCTTGGAGGGATTGGGGGCAGGAGAAGAAGGGGATGACTGAAGATGAGATGGCTGGATGGCATCATGGACTCAATGGACGTGAGTCTGAGTGAACTCTGGGAGTTGGTGATGGACAGGGAGGCCTGGCGTGCTGCGATTCATGGTGTCGCAAAGAGTCGGACACGACTGCACGAAGTTGGACTGTGAAGAAGGCTGGGCTCAGAAGAATTAATGCTTTTGAACTGTGGTGTTGGAGAAGACTCTTGAGAGTCCCTTGGACTGCAAGGAGATCCAACCAGTCCATTCTGAAGATCAACCCTGGGATTTCTTTGGAAGGAATGATGCTAAAGCTGAAGCTCCAGTACTTTGGCCACTTCATGTGAAGAGTTGACTCATTGGAAAAGACCCTGATGCTTGGAGGGATTGGGGGCAGGAGAAGAAGGGGATGACTGAAGATGAGATGGCTGGATGGCATCATGGACTCAATGGACGTGAGTCTGAGTGAACTCTGGGAGTTGGTGATGGACAGGGAGGACTGGCGTGCTGTGATTCATGGGGTTGCAAAGAGTTGGACATGACTGAGCGACTGAACTGAACTGAACTACTCCTTGGAAGGAAAGTTATGATCAACCTAGATAGCATATTAAAAAGCAGAGACATTGCTTTGCCAACAAAGGTCCAGCTAGTTAAAGCTATGGTTTTTCCAGTGGTCATGTATAGATGTGAGAGCTGGACTATAAAGAAAACTGAGCGCTGAAGAATTGATGTTTTTGAACTGTGATGTTGGAGAAGACTCTTGAGAATCGCTTGGACTGCAAGGATATCCAACCAGTCCTTCCTAAAGGAAATCAGTCCTGAATATTCTTTGGAAGGACTGATGTTGAAGCTGAAACTCTAATCCTTTGGCCACATGATGTGAAGAGTTGACTCATCTGAAAAGACCCTGATGCTAGGAAAGATTGAGGGCAGGAGAAGGGAACTACAGAGGATGAGATGGTTGGATGGTATCACCAACTCTATGGACATGAGCTGAGTAAACTCTGTGAGTTGGTGATGAACAGGGAGGCCTGGCGTGCTACAGTCCGTGGGGTCGCAAAGAGTCGGACAAGAATGAGTGACTGAACTGAACTGAACTGAACTGAATACTAGTACCTTCAATGTGCTTGACATTTATAATGTCAAGCTGTACATGTCTTCTGCCTACAAGAAGGCTTTAGTCTATATAGGAGGTAGACTTCTAAACAAATTAACTCCTATCAATCTTATCTAAATCAGATATCTTGCATTGCTATTATTTTCAAGATAATGACGTTTTGTCCATTATGCACTTGATTATCAACTCATCAAGGTTAGTCCCTGTTTTATCCACAGATAAAATTGCTATTCAGTGAATTCCAAAGCCCTAGAACTGTGCATGACGTGCCTGCCCTGGCTCCATTTTTGGATGCCTCTCTGGAGTCCAGTTCACATCACCTGGCCTCTTTGATATCCCTGAAGTTGTGGTCCATAGTCCCTGAATCTCTGCTGTCTGCCCTGAGGTCTTCTCTGAAACTTCAGGAACTCACTTAGTCTAGAAAAACACACTCTGGATTGTGGAAGAGTTAGTGTCCGTGGGGACAATGCTCAAACAACTGGGGAAGGGAGCTAGTGAATAAATACTACAATTTATTGTAGTAAATAAATGTTGCAATTCTATTGTACAGTTCTTGGAGCCGTTCTCTTTATGCTTCTCAGAAAGTCACAGAGGACTCAAATTTGTAAGTAGTCTTTTCCTCCCTGCCTGCCTTTGCTCAGAGGTTAAAGCGTTTGCCTCCAATGCGGGAGACCCAGGTTCGATCCCTGGGTCGGGAAGATCCCCTGGAGAAGGAAATGGCAATCCACTCCAGTATTCTTGCCTGGAGAATCCCATGGACAGAGAAGCCTAGTACATTACAGTCCACGGGGTCGCAAAGAGTCGGACACGACTGAGCCACTTCACCTGCCTTTGCTCTCTGTTTTGTTGCCCCAGTTTGCTGGGTTCACTTCCACCTGCCTGCACCCAAATTTCTCTCTGGTCTCAGAAGAAATCAACTAAGTCACCTCTTTATAAATACTAATTTATATTTTTATATATTTTATACTCCATAAATATTCATTGATAAATAAATGGCTTCTCATTGTTTAGCCAAATTCTTTACAAAGTATCTAAATGAATGTCTTCAAACAATAGTGACACCATCACTTTCAAAACCCAAGGTTCCATTAAGTCCATGATTTGCTGATTATTAGATTATAAAATTAATATGGAGTATGACAATAGATAGACACAATTGTCTTTGACTATTAAGCAACTATTCAGTTGGCCAAAATTTCTATCAGTGTTGTAGTTCAGTCACTCAGTCATGTCAGACTCTGTGACTCCCAGGGACTCCAGCACCCCAGGCCTCCCTGTCTTTCACTGTCTCCCAGAGTTTGCCAAAACTCATGTCCATTGAGTCATAATACTGTCTAACCATCTCATTCTCTGGTGTCTCTTCTCCTGACTTCAATCTTTCACATCGTCAGGGTCTTTTCCAAAGAGTCGACACTTTGCATCAGGTGGCCAAAATATTAGAGCTTCAGCATCAGTTCTTCTAATGAATAAACAGGAATGATTTCCTTTCTGATTGACTGCTTTGATCTCCTTGCAGTCCAAGGGACTCTCAAGAGTCTTCTCCAACATCACAGCTTGAAACCATCAATTCTTTGGTGCTCAGCCTTCTTTATGGTCCAACACTCACATCTATATGAGACTACTGGAAAAACCACAGCTTTGACTCTACAAAACTTTCCTGGCAAAGTAATGTCTCTCCTTTTTAATATGCTGTCTAGGTTGGTCATAGCTTTTCTTCCAGGGAGAAAATGTCTTTTAATTTCATGGCTGCAGTCACTGTCAGCAGTGATTTTGGAGCCCAAGAAAATAAAATCTGTCACTGTTTCCATTGTTTCCCCATCCATTTGCCATGAAGTGATGGGACCAGATGCCATGATCTTGCCAAATGTTCTTGAGCGTTGAGTTTTAAGCCAACTTTTTCACTCTCCTCTTTCACTTTCATCAAGAGGCTCTTTAGTTCCTCTTCAACTTCTGCCATAAGTGTAGTGTCATCTACATATATGAGGTTATTGATATTTCTGCCTGCAACCTTGATTCCAGCTTGTGCTTAATCAATCTTGGCACTTCACATGATGTACTCTGCATATAATTTAAATAAGCACGGTGACAATATACAGCCTTGACATACTCTTTTTCCTATTTGGAACCAGTCCATTGTTTCACATCCAGATCTAACTGTTGCTTCTTGACCTGCATACAGCTTTTTCAGGAGGCAGGTAAGGTGGTCTGATATTCCCATCTCTTGAAGAATTTTTCACTGTTTGTGGTGATCCCACAGTCAAAGGCTTTAGAGTACTCAATGAATCTGAAGTAGTTGTTATTCTGGAATTCTTTATTTTTTTTCTATAAGCCAGTAGATGTTGGCAATTTGATTTCTGATTTCCTCTGCTTATTCTAAACCAACTTGTACATCTGGAAGTTCTCAGTTTAGGTACAGTTGAAGCCTATTTTGAAGAATTTTGAGAATTACCTTGCTAGCATGTGAAATGAGTGCAATTGTGCAATAGTTTGAACATTCTTTGGCATTGCCCTTCTTTGAAATTGAAATGAAAACTGACCTTTTCCAGTCCTGTGGCCACTGCTGAGTTTTCCAAATTTGCTGGCATATTGAGTGCAGCATTTTCACAGCATCATCTTTTAGGATTTAAATAGCTCAGCTGGAATTCCATCACCTTGACTATCTTTGTTTGTAGTGATGTTTCTTAAGGCCCACTTGACTTTGCACCCCAAGATGTCTGGCTCTAGGTAAATGATCACAGCATCGTGGTTATCTGGATTATGAAGATCTTTTTTGTACAGTTCTTCTGTGTATTCTTGTCACTACTTCTTATTATCTTCTGCTTCTGTTAGGTCCATACCATTTCTATCATTTATTGTGCCCATTTTTGCATGAAATATTCCATTGGTATCCCATGGTATAAGATGTCAGTAGCTTAACAAAAACCCTGAACAAATTTTTTGGCTGTTGCAATAATATGAGTTTCCTTTGTGTGTATGTGCTCAGTCATATCTGACTCCTTATGACCTCAAGGACGTGGCCCGCCAGGCTCTTCTATCCATGGAATTTTCCAGGCAAGAATACCAGAGTGGTTTGCCATTTCCTCCTCCAGGAGATCTTCCCAACTGAGGGATTGAACCTGGGTCTCCTGCATCTCCTGAATTGGCATGTGGATTCTTTACCACTCTGTTACCTGGGAAGCCCCATGAATATATATTACCTTTGTAAGATTCTAAAAGATTAACACGTATTTGTATTTTTCAAGATGCTATATTACTCCATTCATGGCTTAAACACTTTGAATTTCCTGTGTGAAACAGTATGTTTATGTTATGGATATAAATCTGGTTTTGAAAAAGTAATTAAAAAGTTAAGATGGGCATTTTATTTGGAGGGATACATATATAAAGGGAAGGTTTCTGGAGATTAAATAAATAACACTTAATATTTAATACACAATAAAATTTAATATTATAACAAAATGGAAATTTCTAGTGGTGTTCCCTGGTTTATAATATTAAAGTAATATTTCATTGGAATAAGTACAGGAAGTTTTATATGATATGAAATTGATCATAAAAATTTATAGATCAATTGTAAGATAAACCACATAGCAAATAAAATTCTTAAAGGATAAAAATATCCAAAGTTTCATTTCTGAAGCAGAAAAGTAACACAAGTGTGGCAGACAATTTTCTTTACTCTTGACATTTATTTACTTATATAATACAATTTAATTGTCTGTGCCTCTTAAAAATGGCTTATTTGCTGTTATTTAGAGAAAGTACATTTATTTCACCAATTACATTTTAAAGTTTGAAAATATATCTGCTTTTACATTTTATAAGTGTCAAGGAAATGATGTTAGCTTTTCTTAGTATGCTGTGTTTTAAGCTGTTTCCCTAATTTAATAAAATTTAGAATTTTAGAAACAGATTAATAATATTATCTTTGTCACATGTATATTTATATTGATATAAATGTATAAATAAATGCCTGAAATTTAAGATTCTATTTTAAATAGATTTTTTTTTTTTTGGTTTGGGTTTCTTGTTTTATTTGAAGTGTGCATTTCACAGTCAGTATTTCATACAGTGTATATATGTGAAATATTTTAATGCTTTTTTATCTCTGAGAATTTAGCTGCTACCTTATTTTTTTCATAAGGGACTGTTCAGTAGCATTGTGTGGTTGTTGTTTTGATATTATATCATATGGTACTTCTCTAAATGATTTTTCAATAAGTTGTTCATCTTAAAGATATTTTACTTCAGTTCTACTAAAAATTGAATGATTGTGTCACCTCAAGATTTGTATGCTGAAACTACACCACTAATGTGATAGCATTTGGAGGTGGGGCCTCTGGGAGGTGCTTAGGTCACAAAGGTAGAGCCCTCATAAAAGAGATTCATATGCTTATAAAATAGACCCAAAAACCCCTCCATCACTGAAGACAGGGCAAAAATACTGGTCTCTGAACCAGGAGGTCAGATCTCACCCTATCTTGAATTATCCAGTTCCTTGATCTTAGGCTTCCCAGTCTTTAGAATGGTGAAAAATCAATTTCTGTTGTTTATAAGCCACCCATTCTCTTGGTATTCTGTTAGAGAATCTTGACCAAGACAAGCACCTATAGACTTAAATTTTCTTTTTACTTTCATATTATATTTATATTATATTCTTTTACTCCCATATTATATATTTATATTTTTCATATTATATTACAAATATAAGTTAACTTGTTTAGCCAGTTTTTACAATTTATTATAATTACTGCTGCTGCTGCTGCTAAGTCGCTTCAGTCGTGTCCGACTCTGTGTGACTCCATAGACCGCAGTTCACCAGGCTCTCCCGTCCCTGGGACTCTCTAAGCAAGAACACTGGAGTGGGTTGCTATTTCCTTCTCCAATGAATGTATGCAAAGTTGCTTTACTCGTGTCCGACTCAGTGCAACCCCATGGACAGCAGCCCACCAGGCTCCTGTGTCCACTGGATTTTCTAAGCAAGAATACTGGAGTGGGTTGCCATTTCCTTCTTCAGTTATAATTGCTATAAACAATTAATTGATTAGTGCATTTTTGCACTTTTTTAAAAATTTGATTCTTGAGAGTGTGTGTTGTTTTTTTAGAATTTATTTAAATTTTATTTATTATGGCTGTGCTGGGCCTTTATTGCTGTGCACAGGCTTTCCCTAGTTGCTGCCAGTGGGCGGCATGGGGCTTTTCATTGCAGTGGCTTCTCTTGTTGCAGACCAAGATAAAAGCTCTAGAGCTCAGTAGTTGTGGCCCAGGTACTTTGTTGCTCCACAGCTCATGGGACCTTCCCTGACCAGAGATTGAACCCATGTCATTTGCCTTGGCAGGCAGATTCTTAATCACTGCTCCACCAGGGAATTTCTGCATTCCACTTTCTACTTTATAAGTGGACCAATGAGAATCTTTGCTAGCAGCATGGAGCTATGGCAGCTGAGGGAAAAAAAAAAATAAAGCAATGGAAGAATGTGCACACTATAGGGGAGAGAAGATAGAAACAGAAAAGAAATGTATAGAAAAGAAGAACTGGAGGAGAATGTAAACTGAGGGAAGAAAATGTCAGTGATCACATGTATAACTGACTCTATCCTCTCTTGTTCTGATGATTTTCACTTTCTCTCTGGTTGAGCCTGTTTAGGACATCAGAATCATCATTGCAGGACTCCAATAACTCCTCTTAGTTACTCAAGATTAGATAAATCCTATTTATCACTCTAAGCTTAAAGGTTATTTTTCCCCCCAACTTCTTTAAAAAAAAAATCAGTCTTATTAAGCTGCTCTCTGTATGTCAAAACATCTAGAATATCTGGGGAATTGCTATTCAAATCACATTTTTACTTTTTAAAATAATCAGATATGGCATCATGGGTATTCATTTCCAGTCTTGCGGTAATCTTCCTTTTCCTCTAATATCCCTGGATTCCACAGGAATATTTTCCAAATCATTTCCATCAGACGAAGAGGATTTGGCAGTTATTACAAGAGTTTACAAGTCAGCCTGACACAATAATATCACATTCTTAGGCAGGTGGTTTAGTTGCTAATTCATCTCCAAATCTTGTGACCCCATGGACTGTAGCCTGCTAGGCTCCTCTGTCCATGGGATTCTCCAGGCAAGAATATTGGCGTAGGTTGCCATTTAACTTCTTTCCTATTGGTGAATATTCATGGAAAGTTAACCTTAAAATTACTTTCCTATAGGTCTAAGAAAGTCCCTGGAGATCATTGTTTTTTGTTTGTTTAATTTGTCCAGTTACATCTCTAATACATTTTAATAATTTCTTATCAATTCCTTCTCCAAACTTTTGGGGTCCTGTATGTTTTAGAATGCAGTTTTTGGATTTTAACATATACATCAGCAGCACGTACATCACAAATGTGCCAAGATCTAGGGCTAAAGTCTGTAGTCAAATTTCTCTACTGCTGAACATGAATAGTTACAGCTTGTGGGCTAAATAAGGCTATATGAGACCAGTTTTGCTGCCAAATGAACTTGCACAAAACTTTCCACAGCAGTAACAATGGCAACTGCAGACTTTTGGTTTTCTAAAGTTTCAGAGTTTTGGAATTAGTAATAGGATATTGAGAGATGTATTGTTAAAAAGGAGACTTAAACGTTTCTTATTATTAAAACTTATTAAACTATTCTTATTATTTAAAGTGATATTTGATCATTCAAACTTAAGTAAACCTTTTCTGTAATGCAAATATATAGACAATTTAAATTCCTTTATGACTTTGACGTTCGTTGCGCATTAAAAAAAATAGAATCTAGACAAAGTGTCAGGTTATTTTTCTCATCTACACTGAATAGAATGGATTGAAATTTACTTTGCTTTCTGTTTTTTTTTCCCCCTTTGTATAATGTCTCTGAAATAGATTTTTACCTAAATTCTGTGTAAAGTAATGCAATCCAACAAGACCATTTAAGTATCTTGTGGTATATTGAATGGTATCTTGGGTTTTTAAGAAATGTATATTCAATGAATAAGTGTATTGCCAAAAAGAAAGGTGATATTGAATTAAAGACCCAATATTTTGGCAAAGCATCATTACCCATAGGAGTCTCATTAATGCTTTGGCACAAAAATTGGGTAAACAACATGAGGTTTAGCAAATCTATTTAGCCCCAGGGGAGGACTTTAGCATAGAGAGAACAATGTGGAACATCAGCTTTTACTGTGTTTTCCAAATGGTCATAGCTATTTTATAGAGATGAGGACACAGGTAGTATTGCATTTCTCAAGTAATATATTCACGTGTGCAGGCATTTCAATACCGGAGGCTTTAATATCACCACAACTATCCTCCCCAAACTATCCACACCAAAACAGAGAAGTATGCACATGAAACAGTTTCTTATAAAGAAGTTTTCACATTTAAAAATGTATTTTGTGTGTGTATATATATATATATATATATACTTTTTTTTTCCCTATGAATTCACTCACTACTAAGATCATGGCATCTGGTCCTATCATTCATGGAAAATAGATGGGGAAACAGTGTCAGACTTTATTTTTTGGGGCTCCAAAATCACTGCAGATGGTGACTGCAGCCATGAAACTTTTTTAAAAAACTTTTACTCCTTGGAAGGAAAGTTATGACCTACCTAGATAGCATATTCAAAAGCAGAGACGTTACTTTGCCAAAAAAGGTCCTTCTAGTCAAGGCTATGGTTTTTCCAGTGGTCATGTATGGATGTGAGAGTTGGACTGTGAAGAAGGCTGAGCGCAGAAGAATTGATGATTTTGAACTGTGGTGTTGGAGAAGACTCTTGAGAGTCCCTTGGACTGCAAGGAGATCCAACCAGTCCATTCTGAAGGAGATCAACCCTGGGATTTCTTTGGAAGGAATGATGCTAAAGCTGAAACTCCAGGACTTTGGTCACCTCATGCAAAGAGTTGACTCATTGGAAAAGACTCTGATGCTGGGAGGGATTGGGGACAGGAGGAGAAGGGGATGACAGAGGATGAGATGGCTGGATGGCATCACTGACTCGATGGGCATGAGTTTGAGTGAACTCCGGGAGGTGGTGATGGACAGGGAGGCCTGGCATGCTGCAATTCATGGGATCACAAAGAGTCGGACACAACTGAGCAACTGAACTGAAACATATCTTTCCAATTAAGATCTGTATTTTCTTTGCTGCTGGTGAGGTAGTACACTAATGTGCAGAATCTTGTTTTTTTTTTAGAACTGCATAAAATCACCCTTCTGGATGGAGGGAATTAGGACACTGTTCTACACCAGAGCACATTGAATTTTCAGCCATCATTTGCTCCCTTAGTTGGGAGCTGTGGGAGCTGTTTAAAAGTGATTCTTCTAAGTAAAATCTCTGTCTTTCTCTCTCTGTCTCTCTCTGTGTGTCTGTCTCTCTCTTTATATATCTATATATCTATCTCTCTCTTAATATATATATATATGCATACTTGAGTGTAGTATACGGAATGAATAAATCAATAGATGTTCACTACTAACTTCAAGCTACTTTGAAGTAAGAGATAATGCCATTACTACAATGTTTTGTTATGTTTCTCTTAGTCTACTGTTGTTTTATTTTCATACTCTGTCACACCTTAATGTTGAAATAAATGAAGACCTCCCAACTGAAATCAAACTGAGACCATTTATTAAGAACCTTCTACAGCAAAGAATTAGCCACAATCATTTGAGTTTGCCAGAGATTCAAAGGCAAGCAGGAGGTAGGGAAGCTTCATAAGGAAAAAAAAAGGACAAGAGTTCTGCTGTATTCTGAATGAAAGGTATTGTTGAAAGAAAGTTGGAGAAGGACTAATGAGAAGTAGGGGCATCTTTTGTGATAGGTTTGGGAAGCACATTTGATGTTCTATTGTTGGTCATAAGTTGAAAGTGGGGCAGAAACTTAAAAAGGGAGGAGGGATGCTGGCAGTCATTGATCATATCCTGACAATTTTGGATGGGTTTGTTCTGAGGCTGTGGTTTGGTTTCCTGGGCTGGTTGCTATGGAAATTGTGGGTTCAAGTTCTATTGTCATATGTGTTCTGGCCAAGCCCACTTGTATATTCAGCCTCTCATTAAGTATTTAATACATAGTGGTGACTACCTATGG
Organism: Aepyceros melampus; assembly: GCA_006408695.1. NCBI lineage: Eukaryota > Metazoa > Chordata > Mammalia > Artiodactyla > Bovidae > Aepyceros > Aepyceros melampus. The sequence goes on from SJXQ01007455.1 coordinate 230,466, forward strand.
CAAAAATTCCTACAGGTTTATCAAGTTTTGGGAATACAGCTCTTCATCTCCATCCCAACCAGCTTTGAGAATCATTGTCTTCAATCTTTTGTACTTAAAAAAAAAAAAAAAAACTAGGAAATGATGAAATAAAAATATTTTTTAAACAATTGTTTGAGTTTAGAGAGCTTTCAATATTCTATTTTTTCCCCCTCCAAGATCCCAAGAATCTCCAAAGAAGGTCTCTTTGCCAAAGGTCAGTGTTTTCTGAAAAAGGACAGTCTTATATCTTACGGATAGATACTAAGACTGCTTGACTAAGGCACCCTAAAAATCCCACTCATTTGCAAGTTTTTCTCCATTGCTTTGATGATTGTATAGCCCAAGAATCTACGGAATAGACATATACATAGTTTGCCTAAAGCAACATAATTAGTAGCTTTATAATTTAACTACTCAGACCCTAACAATGCATCATTCTATCTTTTACCATAGCCTGGGTACATGAGTGGGCTTTTCTGAGGGCTCAGACTGTAAAGAATCCATCTGCAATGCCGTGGACCTGGGTTCCATTCCTGGGTTGGGAAGATCCCCTAGAGGAAGGAATGGCAACCCACTCTAGTATTTTTGCCTGCAGAATCCCCACAAACAGGGGAGCCTGGCGGGCTACAGTCTATGGGGTCACAAAAAGCCGGACACGACTGAGCAACTAAGCACAACACACACGTAGATGAGCGCAGCAAAGAGAATAGATACAGAAATACTTGAGGAGTATTCATACAACATAATTTTAGTTGAGGTTTATAAAAACTTAGTGTTATGCTCAGAAAAGCAATGCCATTATTATTTTTATTTATAACTTAGATATTTGATTAACCAACTATATTGAGATACATGGGAAATGAAGCTCTATGAAATCCTGTACTGGGATGTACCCTATTATTTACTCCTGTTTCTACACCATATGGAATATTTTGCATCACAACCATTCAATAAATAAATGGTAAGGAGATGGATATTTGAAAGTTACTATTTTATTGACATTCAATAGTTCTTAACCAAACCTCTCCCTCTACACACACACACTAACGTGTCCTGCATAAATTATTCAGGGATATTATAATCTTTGGTAAACATGATTTTGATAAGAAAAAGCATGTAATTTTTATGCTAAAAAGAAAACGCTGATTTGGGGAGAAAATGTTTAATCTTGTCTTTCTCAATTTTATTCTTTCAGAATAAAGCTCATCCTTTCTGAATTTATTTTTCTTGGTTATCTGTTTTCCTCTACTTAATCTTCAAAGTAACAAATCCTTAATGTGTTGTGTTAATTATTTTTATTTGTGTATCAGAAATTTTTGTTTGATTTTTGCATTTTTTATTTCATTCAACATTTTGACAACTTAACATGTTTCAGACCCCACGTTGGATAATATAAGTCTGAAGAACAACTTCAGCCTTTAACCTCATGGAGATCTCAATTTCCATGTTTCAGTTTCTTTCAGGACAAAATTTAAAAAAAAGAAAAAAAGAATTTCTCACATAACCACAGAATTCCATGTTTTCTTACATACTCTTAGCATGATTTTGTCCTAATTAGAGCACTCAAACGTGTGGTTGTTTTAGTTTACTCTTGTTAGTTCTCTCTATTTATTAGCATTATAAAATTGGTGTAATAAATATATGCTCAACAATTAGAATCATTACTTGCATTTAGAAAATTTGGGTTGCAAGTGGTGCAGTCACACAAATATATTTTGAGATGAAAAGAATGAGGAAAAATAAAGAGTCTCCTAAAATATAACACCAAAAATATTTCTTAATTAGTTGGTGATTTTAACATATGTTCGCACATTCTTTGCTATGCTTCCCTCCGGGAGGTAGATTTAGTTATCCTCACATTGCATATAGGTTGGACTTAGTAAACTCAGTGTAATGAACAAAGGAGGCAACAGCTTTTATAAAATATAATTTTACAGTAGCAAAACCTGGCAGACACTGTTGTAACCAAGTGGTAAAGGTTAACATCACCAGATGATATTTAATATCATCTACTTCCCAACAGGCTGCAATCAGAAGGGTATTTCACTTCTCTGGCATTATCTCCAATATTCATAACATCATCTAACTGTGAGGAAATATTAGACAAACCAAGTGGAAAGACATTCTAGCAAATATTGGACTAGCTCCTTCAAAACTTCAAGAGTGTAAAAAACAAGAAAACACTGAGGAACTAAATGCAACATACTATTCTGGACCATGACTTGGAATAAAAAAAAAAAAGGACATTAGTGCAAAACTGGAAAAATATTAATAAAGAATCTAGTTTAGTTAATCCTACTGTAACAGTTAATTTTTTCATTTTGACAGCTATGCTGCGAGGAGGTAAGATGTTAACTTTAGGGGAAGCAGGAGAAGGGATGGACAAGAACTCTGTAAACTCTCTGTAACTCTTCCATAACCCTAAATCTATTTCAAAATAAGAGTTTTAATAATGAGCTCTGTCACTTTACTGAACACTGGCCAGTTTCATAAAAATACTATTGTTTTGTCAAATCAATTCTTCTTCAAATTGTCTCTTTACTTCTATGCTAATGTCAACTTGTGATTTTAAACTTTCTTATTTCTGTTTTATGTAAAATCTATACATTAAGAAATATAACAAGCATATTACTATTTGACAAAAAAAAAAGTCTCTGAAATTTGTGATAAGCTGATACTTTCCATTTTGCCTTTCTGTGGATGAAAGAGCACTGATCTAGGTGTCTAAAGACAGAATCTGGACCCAGATAGGCTACTTAAAAGCATGTGCTGATATAATTGTTCAACCTTTTTAGAATTCGAATTTCTTATCTGAATATGTAATTATGTTTATTTAAACTTAAGAGATAGCAATTCTGCCAAAAATAGTTTCAGAAATTAGCTGTATTACTTAAAAAGGAATAAGAGCTTAATTAAAATACTAGGTATTAATGAATATTAAAAACAAATTACATATTTATATACAAGAGCATAAAAGGATTTAAAATATAATTTTAAACATTATTTATAATAACAAAAATAATATGTAGGAAACAATTTCTGTATGAATTTTTTAGTAAATTTCATGCAAATCCTAAATAAATAAATAAAGTTTTTCATGAAATTTAACAATCTGATTTTGAAAGTTATTTAAATTTTTTAGTTTGTTTTGCTTTACAATACTGTATTCGTTTTGTTACACATTGACATGAATTAGCCATGAGTGTACATGAACTCCCAATCCCGACCCCCTCCTCCACCCTCCCGCCCCACACCCTCTCTCTGGATTATCCCCGTGCATCAGTCCCTATCATCCTGCATCCTGCATCAAACCTGGACTGGCAATTCATTTCGCTTATGATATCACACATGTTACATTGCCACTCTGCCAACCCATCCCACCCTCTCCCTCTCCCACAGAGTCCAAAAGGCCATTCTATACAACTGTGTCTCTTTTGCTGTCTTGCGTACAGGTTTATCATTACCATCATTCTAAATTCCAAGAGTAAAAACAAAGGGTTGCTCAAAATTTTTTGAATAATAAGAACTAGACGAGTGAACTTTTCCTGTCAGGTGTAAAAATTACTACAAAGTTATAGTAATTAAGAAGTTTTTTGTAACAACACACAAAATAAAATGTAGACCAACTGTACAGAGTAGAGACTGTAAAAGAAACATATTTATAAAAACATTGATCTATAATAGATATTGCCTTAGATTAAGCATATAATGGCGGATTCCGTAGTAGTAAGAAAGAAAGCTGATGATCCATATACACAAATATAATAGATTGTTACCACATTTCATGGACAAAAATTAAATACCAGAAAAATCAAAGTCAAAATTTGAAAAGAAAAATTACAAAACTTAGAAAAAACAGGACAAAAATTTTATCCTTATGAAGCCAGTATTAAAAATACAATATATAAAATATAAAAATATATGAAGGCTCCAAAAATGCAGGAAACTGTTGAACTAGTCAACCATTCTAAAGTTGAGTTTTTTGATCAAATAATAACAATAAAGGGAATGAAAATATATGCTACAAAATAGAAGACACTTGCTGAACATGTAATTATGGCATTCAGAATACATGAAGAATCATAGAAATCCATAAGAAAAAAAATGCAATAGAAAAAAAAGCCATAACATAAACAATTATTTCATAGAAATCCCATGTTTGTCTAATTAAACATTAGATTAATTGAGCATACAAAAAGATGTTCAAACTCATTGAAAGAAATGAAAACTAAAATCATGGTGAGATTCCATTTTACATCCTGCATTAGAACATTTAGCAATCCCATTACTGATGAGCATTTGAAATAAAAGGGGACACATACACAACCAGTGTGGAGACGAATTGCTCTAATCCTTGAGGACAGTCAGGCACCATGTCTATAAGTGTTAAACATTTCTAGGCCATACAATCCAGTGTACTATTCCCAGAATTACATGAGGACTAGCAGACCTTTTACAAGGCAGTTTACAGCAACATTGCCAAAAATAACGAGGATGATGTTGAGCAGGATAGCTACAACAATACTGTAGATGGATACTAGGTACCAGTGGTGAGGAGAAAAGAAATAAATCACAGAAAAGTAATCACATTTAGCTTAATACTTGCACAAGTGAGGAGAGGCCATGATAATAAATTTGTCCTGAAATAGCAATCACTTAACAAAAAGAAGGTTTATTTCTTCTTGTACAGTCGTATATGAGTCAAGCAATGCATTTGAGCATCTCTTCTCCATGACTCAGAAATATCAGTTGTTTCCGATTTATGGATTTACCACTCAAAATGTTGTCTTCATTGTTGCCACAAAAAGGGCAAATGCACAAAATAGCTTACTTTCTATACTCTGGTCTGGAAGGCACATGTGTCCTTTTGCCATTGGTCAAAAACAGTCAAGGGTCATAGGGAGATGTGGATGAATATCTGGCTATTTGGGAAATAATAAATGGAGCTATCTCAATAGCATTTTCACAAGATCAGTAGCAACAACAACAATCACAATTTACTCCTTAGGAATAACTAAATATGAGTTTGATTATAAGAATCAAAGAAAGAATATAAAATAAAAATATTGACCACATTAAGTAAGAAACAGAGCAACAGAACAATGGGGATCAGGAAGAAGAGAGAATTTTAGTAGTGCTTTATATTAGAAGTAATATAATTGGGTCACAGTATCTTTTTGTTATAAATAATTCTAGTATAACTTGCATTTAGGTTTCATGCTTTCTCTTTCATGGATAAAAAGTTTATAATAAACCTAAAGAACATCCATAATGTGGGTAATTTTAATTTTTTAAGAAATGGACTTTTCTTCATTAGAAGAAATATACAAGGAAGGCACTTATGCCACATTAAGCCATGAAATGACTCTTTAGTGGAAACCTATAAATTCCTTTTGTGTTATAAATTTTTAATATCTTTTCCTTGACTGTGTCTCTCCCTTCTTCTCTTGATTTATTAAACATATTAAATAGCATAAAATTAAACTTTATGTTACCCCTAAGTAATGGCAAATCAGTCCTAAGATTGATTTTGATAATCCACAAAAGTTGAGATTTGAAATATTTTATTCATGCCCTAAAAATTAGCTGGACTAAAGCTACATACATAAAAGTGCCCAGAAATTCAAGGCTGCAGCTTAATCTGGCCTTCGGGAGAATCCGAAGAAAATCGCATACTCAGAGGTTTTCCCCATCTACACCTTTATTTCAGAGCCCCAAAGCACAAAAGCTGGCTTCATGATTTATCATAACTTCTAAGTGATTCACTTCCTTTCTTCTTATCCTATAAGCTATTTACAGCTAATACGTTGGTGAAGTCAACCCCTGGTGATTTTGTGCTCCTTTGGGGAAGACAATTGTTAGTCTGCTGTGGTATACCAAAGGCAATTTCTGCACACCTAATATAATCTTTTAGAGTTTTTCCTGAGGTTTTGGAGTTCACTGCAATAGGACTTGCATAGTAACTAGCCTGCAAAATGGAGGGAGTGATAGGAATGTACTTCCTAATAAGACTCTTGCAGAACAGAAAGCCTAAGATATAAATAGAGGGGAAGTTTCTACTGGGTTTTACCTACCAGAAGAGTTTTCTCAGTTTCTGACACTCACCGCCTGCTCCCAAGTGACACTATGTGAGGAACAGAGAAACCCAGTTCAGAGAAAGAAAAGAGAAATGCCTTAGAGAAGATTCTATTTTCTGTCCTAGGAAACTCAGGGATTTTTTTTTTTTTTTTTTTTTTTGTGGATTGATGGAAATTCCTGAAATCTCAATGGCATTGACCTTCTTGGCACCAGAAAAACCAATGAAACACTTTCACCACACAAAAATGAAAGAATTAATTTTGGATATTTATCCCAGAGGCAAACAGTAAAATTGAAGAGTGAAGGATAATGATCAAAGAATTGCTTCTATCATTCACTTTCTTATTAAGCAAATAACATTGCATTACCTATTTCTGTAAAAATAGCCATATCTCATAAATATAGCCCCTTCTGACATTAAAATGAGTGATTATTGCACATATCTGTGACAAATATAACAGCTTAAATCATAAAAAATACATAGGTAAAACAGCAAATGTTCTTTTTCTGATGACTTTAGAAGATACATCATAGTTTTATTAAGAAATAATCAATTCCTCAGAATTAATTAAAAAACTTGTGGTTTTGAGTAACACAATATTCTTGGAATTTTTTGTTTATTCATTGATAAATTTATTTATTGATAGAGCACTTGATATATTCCCAAACTCAGTAGCTAGTGGGCTTTTAGTCAACACTGCTTTAAGATAACATGTACTAAAGAAAAAAAGCATCAACAATTTGCAAACCAAAGAGGAATAAATATTAGAAGAGAAGCAACTAGAGATAGAAAATTCAATGCTCCCATTAAGTTTTTAATACTTTATGTTATAGGAATGAAGAAAATAGAATAAAGTTTTACTTTATTGTAAATATCAAAACATAGAAAGTGAGTCATTTATATTTTGAGGTGATAATTATAGATAATTATCTATAATTATAGATAAAAATGAGGTGATAATATATAAAAAAATATATTTTCTTTTTATATTGTATGAAATAATTTCACTCTGTTAAAAAATAATTGTTTACATTTTGATGAACTAAGCTCATGCTATTTATTATTTCTAATAAACATTCATTTTTATTATTCAGAGTCTTTGTGATATTAAGAATAAGTACTGCTAATGATACACATTTGTATAAATTCAAGCAAAAATTTAATAAGAAGCTAGAAGTAATTTCTACTTTCTGAATCCTTTATGAATGAATAATGATAAATATAAAGCAAGCAAGGTGAACACATAGACAAATATTCTATTTAGACAAGAAAGCTATCAGAACATGGTAGAATTAAATTTAGTCATAAAAATTAAAAATGAATATTGATTTTGAATTTCATATAAGAGCATTAGAGAAGCATGAGTGTTTACACGTGATGTTTACATGTGATGTTTAATGTGACATCACAGAAACAAATACTCATTACTTAGTTGCTGTTGTTGTTCAGTTGCTCAGTCATGTCCCACTCTTTGTGATTTCATGGGCTGCAGCATGCCAGACTTACCTGTCCTTCACCATCTCCTGGAGTTTGCTCAAACCCATGTTCATTGAGTCATTGATGCCATTCAAAGATCTCGTCCTCTGTCTTAGTAGGAAGTCAATTCATAATGCCTAAATTTGAAAAATCAAAATGTTGTTTGAACTTGGTACTTAGAGGTATCATCATAAACATACAAACTATTAGTTAAACAAATTGGAAAGAATCATTACTCTAGAGAAGTATGGGATATGCAAAGGAAAACTATATTTTTCCTTAAATAATTGGATTAATCAGTAATACAAAGGCAATTTAAAAAATAAAAGCAAAGAAATGGTAATGGACCAGTTATAAGAAATTCATATTAAAGAGCTTTGCATGATAAAATTTGGATTTTACTCTGAAGGACTATAGAACAAATCCAAGAGTTTGGAGTAGGAAAGTGAGATACTTTTTCTCAAACTGTCATGAAAAACTTCAATATTTTTCTAACTTTAATATTATGTCATGATTTCATTTCCATTACATTAAGAAACTATTTGATGTTGGTGCATGCTTTGGTAAAACACAGACACATATTTTGTATATGTTCTCATTTCACACACACACACACAAACAAAATGAAAATCTGGTGTATGTAAATTGGTGTCCATACAATTAAAAAATTTAAAAATAATATCAAATGCAGAAAAGATATAGGAGTCCAGCTGTCTTCTATGAAACGAGATATTAAAGACATTTGCCAAAATGTAAGCCGTTTTAAAAATTAATAAGCCGCTGAAGTGATTTAGAAGCTGTTCCTTGGTGGCTCAGATGGTAAAAAGAAAACTGCCTGCAATGCAGGAGACCCAGGTTCAACCTCTATGTAGGAAGATCCTGTAGAGTAGGAAGTAGCAACCCACTCCAGCATGCTTGCCTGGAGAATTCTGTGGACAGGGGAGCCTGGCGGGTTACATTCCATGGGGTTGCAAAGAGTCAGACAGGACTGAGCGACTAACACTTTTCACTTTCATCTGATGGAAAATAAGGAAAACCTGTAATGACTGAGAAGCTCCTGGAAGGCCTCTGTGAGAGAGCAGCTTGATATTAGGAATGAAAGGAAAACAGGAGCAGCATGTTGTAACCTCCTAAAGGACAAATAGACCATCAAGGCCTCTGGGCTTTTTTTTGGTATTGATTATAATTTTTTTTTAATTGTTCTTAGAGGTTTGGTTTCAGAATTCCTTTCCATTCTTAAATGTTTTAAAATACTTAAAAAAAAGATGTTATTGGGTAGCCTAAGAAACTTTTTAAAATGTGTGTGAATGTATGCTAGGTTGCTTCAGTCTGTCCCACTCTTTGTGACCCCATGGACTGCAGCCTACCAGGCTCCTCTGTCCATGGGATTCTCCAGGAAAGAATACTGGAGCGGTTGCCATGCCTTCCTCTAAGGGATCTTCCCTACCCAGGGATTGAACCAGGGAACCAGCATCTCCTGTGGCCCCTGCCTTGTAGGCAGATTCTTTACAGCTGAGTCATCAGGGAAGCCCTTTTAAATGTAGCAATGTTTACTAATGTTTACCATTTTAAAAACTGAATTGGGGCATTTGTTAGAATATTTACACAATAACTTGTTTGAGAAAACAATGGTAAATCATTGCATGTTAACATGTTTCATGAAACTAAAAAAAAAAAAGCACTTTATGAAAAAGTCAGCTTTATTTTACATTTTGGCAAATGTCTTTAATATGTGACTTCATAGAAGGTAGCTGGATGCCTATATTTTTTTTTCTGATTTGAACTGTTTCAGTACAGAGTTTGAATTAGCATGTATGAGGAAAACTGGGCCCCATACTTTTTTGTGTGTGACAAAATAAGATGTTAAAAGTGAAGAGTAAACTTTTCACATAAATATTTTTTTTTATTGTTGTTGTTATTATGCCAGTATTTGCTGCATAATTAGGCCTCTCAAGATGGCCATTCTCTTGCTATCTGTGTATACCCTGATAGACCAGTGCCTGCTACACCCACCCCGCATGCAAGTGACTGACCCTGCTACATGCTGGTCCCAGGCCCCAGTTAATGATTGTTCTTATCAAAGAGGTGGTAAGGGGTGCCCCTCTGCCAGTTTTCATGGTGATTGATGAGCCAACCCTTTGTCAATTCCCCCATAGCTGGCAATCTCCTCCCTCCACCCACTGAGCAACGCTTATAAGCATGTCCTGCCCATCATCATGCAAAAACGAGCTGTTGATTCATATAAGCTCCCTCATCCATAAACCACTGATGTCTCTGTTGCTGACTAGAGGCTCTTTCTTAGATCTTAAAGTTGGGCAAGTGCAGGCCTTTCAGGCCTGTTGGTTTCAGCCCAACGCTTGTTAATGCCATTTCTTGAAAGTTAGTTGTAACGTGTGGAATCTAAAAGCAATTGATTCTATTATTTTTCACTTTGTTATATTAAAATCTCATACTTTGCACTTTGAGAGTATCTTTTATCATGCAGGACTTTATAACACCATGCATTATTCATTTGGAAAGTATCCGTTTACTAATTGTGCAGATTATCCAAAATTTAACACATTGGGTGAAATTTATGTATATCTAAAAATCACATTTTTAATTTTAGTTCTGATTTCATTAGAAAACTTGTAATTGTCAGAAAGCTGTCATGTTCATAGCTACACATACAAGTTCTCCAAATTTACAATTTTTTCCTTGGAGCTTGAATGTCATCATTCACATTAGGTAGTATGAACTGATTTCTTTGAAATGGCATACTCACTGCATGCATTTTAAAGAAAATATGCCAAATAACCAGCCTGAAAACTAGAAATTTTCTTTTTTTAAATTAATTTATTTTTTAATTGAACAATAATTGCTTTACAGAATTTTGTTCTTTTCTGTCAATCCTCAACATGAATTAGCCATAGGTATACATATATCTGCTCCATTTTGAACCTGCTTCCCATCCCCTTCCCCATCCCATCCCTCTAGGATAATACAGAGCCCCAGTTTAAGTTTCCTGAGACACACAGAAAAATACCCGTTGGCTTTCTATTTGACATATGGTAATGCTGTTTCCGTGTTACTCTCAACATACATCTCACCCTCTCCTCCCTTCTCTTCATGTGCCTAAGTCTATTCTCTATGTCTATTTCTCCATTGCTGCCCTGCAAATAAATTCTTAGTACGATTTTTCTAGATTCCATATATGAGTTAGCATACAATGTGTATCTTTCCCTTCCTGATTTACTTCACTCTGTATAATAGGCTCTAGGTTCATCCACCTCATTAGAACTGATTCAAATGTGTTCCTTTTATGGCTGAGTAATATTCCATTGTGTATATGTACCAACACTTCTTTATCCATTCATCTGTTGATGGGCATCTATATTGCTTCTATGTTCTAGCTATTGTACATAGTGCTGCAATGAACAATGGAACACATATGTCTTTTTCAATTTTGGTTTCCTCAAGCTATATGCCTAGGAGTGGGGTTGCTAGGTCATATGGTGGCTTTATTCCTAGTTTTTAAAGGAATCTCCATACTGTCTTCCATAGTGGCTGTATCAATTTATATTCCCACCAACAGTGCAACAGCATTCCCTTTTCTCCACACCCTCTCCAGGATTTATTGTTTGTAGATTTTTTGATGATGGCCATTCAGACTGATGTGAGGTGATATCTCATTGTAGTTTTGATTTCCATTTCTCTAATAATGAACTAAGATCATGGCATCCGGTCCCATCACTTCATGGCAAATAGATGGGGAAACAGTGGAAAGAGTGGCTGACTTTATTTTTCTGGGCTCCAAAATCACTGCAGATGGTGACTGCAGCATGAAATTAAAAGACACTTACTCTTTGGAAGAAAAGTCATGACCAACATAGATAGCATATTAAAAAGCAGAGATATTACTTTGTCAACAAAGGTCCATCTAGTCAAGGCTATGGTTTTTCCAGTGGTCATGTATGGATGTGAGAGTTGGACTGTAAAGAAAGCTGAGTGCTGAAGAATTGATGCTTTTGAACTGTGGTGTTGGAGAAGACTCTTGCGAGTACCTTGGACTGCAAGGAGATTCAACCAGTCCAACGTGGAGGAGGTCAGTCGTGGGTGTTCATTGGAAGTACTGATGTTGAAGCTGAAACTCCAATACTTTGGCAACCTGATGCGAAGAGTTGACTCATTTGAAAAGACCCTGATGCTAGAAAAGATTGAGAGCAGGAGGAGAAGGGGACGACAGAGGATGAGATGTTTGGATGGCATCATCGACTCAATGGACATGGGTTTGGGTGAACTTTGGGAGTTGATGATGGACAGGGAGGCCTGGTGTGCTGTGGTTCATGGGGTCGCAGGGAGTGGGACACCACTGAGCAACTGAACTGAATGAGTGATGTTGAGCATCTTTTCATGTGTTTGTTAGCCACCTGTATGTAGAAATGTAAATGATTTCTGTATATTGATTTTTGTATCCTACAACTTTGCTAAATTCATTGATTAGCTCTAGAAATTTTCTGATACTATCTTTAGGGTTTTCTACATGCAGTATCATGTCATCTGCAAACTGTAAGAGCATTACTTCTTTTTTGATTTGGATTCCTTTTTTTTTTTTCTCTCTGATTGCTGTAGCTAAGACTTCCAAAACTGTGTTGATTAATAATGGGGAAAGTGGACACCCTTGTCTCGTTCTTGATTTAGGGGGGATGCCTTTAGTTTCTCACCACTGAGAATAAAGTTTGATGTAGGCTTATTATATATGGCCTTTACTACATTGAGGTTGGTTTCTTCTATGCCCATTTTTTGAAGAGTTTTAATCATAAATAGGTGCTGAATTTTGTCAAAGTGTTTTTCTGCATCTGTGAAACTATCATGTGGTTTTTATCTTTCAATTTGTTAATATGGTGTATCACACTGATTGATTTGTGTATATTGAAGAATTGTTTCATCCCTGTAATAAACCAAACTTGATCATGGTATATGAGCTTTTTGAAGTGATAAAATTTTGTTGAGGATTTTTGTATCTATGTTCATCAGTGATATTTGCCTATGGTTTTATTTTTTGTGTGTGTTCTCTTTGTCTGGTTTTGGTATCAGGGTGATGGTGGCCTTGTAGAATGAGTTTGGAAGTGTTCCTTCCTCTTCAATTTTTTGAAAGAGTATTAGAAGAATAGGCATTGGCTCTTCTCTAAATGTTTGATGGAATTTCCTGTGAAGCCATCTGGTCCTGGGCTTTTGTTTTTTGGGAGATTTTGATCACAGCTTCAATTTCAGTGCTTGCAATTGTGTTGTTCATAATTTCTATTTCTTCCTGGTTCAGTCTTGGAAGACTGGACTCTTTTAAGAATCTGTCCATTTCTTCTAGGTCATCCATTTTATTGCCATATAGTTGTTCATAATAGACTCATAATTATTTGCATTTCTGCACTGTCTGTTGTAACCTCAACTTTTTCATTTCTAACTTTGTTGATTTGATTCTTCTCTCTTTTTTTCTTGATGGGTCTGGCTAAAGATTTGTCAATTTTGTTTATCCCCTCAAAGAACCAGCTCTTAGTTTTATTAATCTTTATTATTGTTCCTCTCATTTCTTTTTCATTTCCTTTTGCTCAAATGTTTATGATTTCTTTCCTTCTGCTAATTTTGCATGTGTGGTTTTGTTGTTGTTGTTGTTCTTCTTCTTTTTCTAGTTGTTTTAGGTGCAAAGTTAGATTGTGTATTCAAGGTTTTTCCTATTTCTTGATGTTGGTTTGTATTGCTATCAACTTCTCTCTTAAACTGCTTTTGGTGACTCTCATAAATTTTGAGTTGTAGTATTTTCATTGTCATTTGTTTCTAGAATTTTTTTGATTTCCCTTTTGATTTCTTCAGTAACCTGTTGATTATTTGAAATGTATTGTTTACTTTCCATATGTTTGTGATTTTTACAGTTTTCTTTTTTTTTTTTTTCCCTTGCAATTGATATCTAGTCTCATAGCGTTGTGGTCAGAAAAGATGCGTGATATGATTTCAATTTTCTTAAACTTACTGAAGTTTGATTTGTTATCCAAGTTGTGGTCTATCTTGGACAATGTTCCATATGCCCTTGAGAAGAAGGTGTATTCTTCTGCATTTGGAAGGAATATACTGAAGATATCAATGAAGTCCATTTCATCCAATGTATCATTTAAGACTTGTGTTTCCTTATTAATTTTCTGTTTTGATGATCTGTCCATTGGTATGAGTGGGGTGTTATAGCCTCCTACGATTATTGTGTTATGGTCAATTTCTGCTTTTATGTGTGTTAGTGTTTGTATTATGTATTGTGTTGCCTCTATCTTGGGTGCATAGATATTTACAATCATTATGTCTTCCTCTTGGATTGATCCCTTGATCATTAAGTAATATCCTTCCTTATCTCTTGTAATCTTCTTTATTTTAAGGTCTATTTTGTCTGATATGAGGATTGGTACTCCAGGTTTCTTTTGTTACCCATTTGCATGGAATATATTTTTCCATCCTCTCACTTTCAGTCTGTATGTGTCTTTAGGTCTAAATTTGCTTTCTTGTAGACAGCATATATATGGGTCTTGATTTTGTATCCATTCAGCCAGCTTGTCTTTTGATTGGAGCATTTAATCCATTTACATTAAAAGTAATTATTGATATATATGTTCCCATTGTCATTTTCTTAATTGTTTGGGGTTGATTTTGTATATCTTTTTTTTCTCTTGTATTTCTTGACTATCAGCTCAGTTCAGTCGCTCAGTCGTGTCCGACTCTTTGCAACCCCATGAATCGCAGCATGCCAGGCCTCCCTGTCCATTACCAACTCCCGGAGTTCACTCAGACTCATGTCCATTGAATCCGTGATGTCATCCAGCCATCTCATCCTTGGTTGTCCCCTTCTCCTCCTGCCCTCAATCCCTCTAGCATCAGAGTCTTTTCCAATGAGTCAACTCTTCGCATGAGGTGGCCAAAGTACTGGAGCTTCAGCTTTAGCATCATTCCTTCCAAAGAAATCCCAGGGTTGATCTCCTTCAGAATGGACTGGTTGGATCTCCTTGCAGTCCAAGGGACTCTCAAGAGTCTTCTCCAACATCGCAGTTCAAAAGCATCAATTCTTTGGCTCTCAGCCTTCTTCACAGTCCAACTCTCACATCCATACATGACCACAGGAAAAAATCATAGCCTTGACTAGATGGACCTTAGTCGGCAAAGTAATGTCTCTGCTTTTGAATATACTATCTAGGTTGCTCATAACTTTTCTTCCAAGGAGTAAGCATCTTTTAATTTCATGGCTGCAATCACCATCTGCAGTGATTTTGGAGCCCAAAAAAATAAAGTCTGACACTGTTTCTACTGTTTCCCCATCTATTTCCCATGAAGTGATGGGACCAGATGCCATGATCTTCATCTTCTGAATGTTGAGCTTCAAGCCAACTTTTTCACTCTCCTCTTTCACTTTCATCAAGAGGATTTTTCTAACATTTGTTTTAAAGCTAGTTTGAATTTAAAGCTGGTACTGAATTCTCTTAACTTTTGCTTGTCTGAAAACCGTTTGATTTCTCTATCAGTTTTGAATGGGATCCTTGCTGGGCACTGTAATGCTGGTTGTAGGTTTTTCCCCTTCAGTTCAGTTCAGTTCAGCCACTCAGTCGTGTCCAACTCTTTGTGACCCCATGAATCGCAGTACGCCAGGCCTCTCTGTCCATCACCAACTCCCAGAGATCACCCAGACCCATGCCCATGGAGTCAGTGATGCCATCCAGCCATCTCATCCTCGGTCGTCCCCTTCTCCTCCTGCCCCCAATCCCTCCCAGCATCAGAGTCTTTTCCAATGAGTCAACTCTTCACATGAGATGGCCAAAGTACTGGAACTTCAGCTTTAGCATCATTCCTTCCAAAGAAATCCCACAGCTGATCTCCTTTAGAATGGACTGGTTGGATCTCTTGCAGTCCAAGGGACTCTCAAGAGTCTTCTCCAACACCGCATTTCAAAAGCATCAATTCTTCAGTGCTCAGCCTTTTTCACAGTCCAACTCTCACATCCATACATGACCACTGGAAAAACCATAGCTTTGACTAGACAGAACTTTGTTGGCAAAGTAATGTCTCTGCTTTTCAATATGCTATCTAGGTTGATCATGACATTTCTTCCAAGGAGTAAGGGTCTTTTAATTTCATAGCTGCAACTGTTATGCCTGAAAGTCCAAATCCCAAGACCGACAAGAACAAGACCTCCACGACAATGCAAAAGGCAAAAAGGGAAATTTATTTCTGACTCGAGTCAGGGCCCCGCCACATCCAACGCAGTGGAGTAAGACGAGAGGCCCCGACCTCTGGGTTCGAGCAATATGTATAGGATTATAACAAAGGTAGGCAGCTGGCAAACTTAGATTGGTTGCATGGGTTACTTGTTAACTGCTGATTGGTCAGTTTTGCGCGGGCACGGGCTTTCCTGAAGAATTTCCATCTTTGTCTCTATAGGCCACCTCTAGGCTACTAAGCTTACAATGATTGGCTGAGCGGTGTGCGCACGAATTTTGAACTTCGCATCTCACCCGGATTGGCTCAAGGTTTGGCACAAATGGGGACTTTTCTGATTGGTTTTAAGGGTATAATTCCTGGAAGCATGACTCAGGTTATATTTTTGGGTCTGGTGTAGCTCGCTAAGCCTGTCATGGCCAGAGTCTGATCCTAACAGCAATCACCATCTGCAGTGATTTTGCAGCTCAAGAAATAAAGTCTGACACTATTTCCACTGTTTCCCCATCTATTTCCCATGGAGTGATGGGACCAGATGCCATGATCTTCGTTTTCTGAATATTGAGCTTTAAGCCAACTTTTTCACTCTCCTCTTCACTTTCATCAAGAGGCTTTTTAGTTCTTCTTTGCTTTCTGTCATAAGGGAGGTGTCATTTGCATTCTGAGGTTATTGATATTTCTCCCAGCAATCTTGATTCCAGCTTGTGTTCATCCAGTCCACCACTTCTCATGATGTATTCTGTGTATAAGTTAAATAAGCAGGGTGACAATATACAGCCTTGTCATACTCCTTTTCCTATTTGGAACCAATCTTTTGACCACATCCAACGCAGTGGAGTAAGACGAGAGGCCCCGACCTCTGGGTTCGAGCAATATGTATAGGATTATAACAAAGGTAGGCAGCTGGCAAACTTAGATTGGTTGCATGGGTTACTTGTTAACTGCTGATTGGTCAGTTTTGCGCGGGCACGGGCTTTCCTGAAGAATTTCCATCTTTGTCTCTATAGGCCACCTCTAGGCTACTAAGCTTACAATGATTGGCTGAGCGGTGTGCGCACGAATTTTGAACTTCGCATCTCACCCGGATTGGCTCAAGGTTTGGCACAAATGGGGACTTTTCTGATTGGTTTTAAGGGTATAATTCCTGGAAGCATGACTCAGGTTATATTTTTGGGTCTGGTGTAGCTCGCTAAGCCTGTCATGGCCAGAGTCTGATCCTAACAGCAATCACCATCTGCAGTGATTTTGCAGCTCAAGAAATAAAGTCTGACACTATTTCCACTGTTTCCCCATCTATTTCCCATGGAGTGATGGGACCAGATGCCATGATCTTCGTTTTCTGAATATTGAGCTTTAAGCCAACTTTTTCACTCTCCTCTTCACTTTCATCAAGAGGCTTTTTAGTTCTTCTTTGCTTTCTGTCATAAGGGAGGTGTCATTTGCATTCTGAGGTTATTGATATTTCTCCCAGCAATCTTGATTCCAGCTTGTGCTTCATCCAGTCCACCACTTCTCATGATGTATTCTGTGTATAAGTTAAATAAGCAGGGTGACAATATACAGCCTTGTCATACTCCTTTTCCTATTTGGAACCAATCTTTTGTTCCATGTTCAGTGAGGAAAGGAAAGAAGGAAAAAAAGAAAGAATACATATGCAAAATTACATAGAGGTAAATAAAATTTGTATATATTAAAGATTAACTGTACGATAAAGAGAATTGCAAGAAAAACAAACAAGAATAAACGTAGAAAAATTATAATAGGTTTTAAAAATTAAAAAATTGAAATGTTAAAAAGAGGGAAAAAGAAGAAGAAGAAGAAAACAAAAAACTCCACAGAATGCAAAAGCCCAACATAGAGGAGAGGTTTATAACAATAAAAAATGTGACAGAGAAAAAAAAATTCAAAAGCTTAATTAGATTGAATAGTCCCAATAAAATTGACAACTACAATGAGGGTGTGGGGAGGAAGGAAAGAAAAAAGACAAAAAAAGTTAAAAAAATCAGAAAGAATCTATAGAACAAGTCAAAACATAAGAATAATAAATGTTTTTCTTGAGTCACTGCATTCAGAGTCCTCTCCCTTGCTGGAAGTCACAGTCCACCTCAACTCCATAGGATGCCTTCCAATACTGTTCTGGTCTCTGGACCTGCTGTGGGGGCAACTCAGATTCTAATCTGGTCCTACTTCTTTGTGTTCTTGCCTCCAATGTCCACAACTATCAGAACTAGTGCATTTTCTTTTGTGGAAGCTCCCAATATCCTTTTATCTATTCCACAGACACAGAGTCTGCCTAGTTGATCGTATCAATTTAATTTGCAGCTTGTACACTCAGTGGGAAGGTTTTGGGTTTTCCTCCTTAGCCACATGGCCCCTGGACTTCAATTGTGGTTTTATTTCCACCTCTGCATGTGGGTTGTCCACTGGGGTTTGCTCCTGAGGCTGCCCTGGAGGACTTGGGTCTGCCCCAGGGAGGGCCAGGTATGGGGGTGGTATAGTTGCTTGGGTTTCAGGGGTTCTGGCAGCACCATGTACTCAGGGGAGTTGGTGGCTAATGCAGCAGGAAATTCAGTGCTCTAGAAGGGTAATGCAGCCAGTATTGACCACTGCACTCCAGTACTGAGGTACACTCAGGGAGAACCTCCCTGACAGAGAAGCTTGGCAGTCCACAGCCCACAGGGTTGTAAAGAGTTGGACACGACTGAAGCGACCCTGCATGCATAGATACAAGACTCCTTTTTGCCTGTGGTGGCTCTGCCCCAGCGGGGGTTGAGCATGAAGGTGGTGCAACTATTTGGGTTGCCAGAACCTTGGTGGTGCCACCCGTGCAGGAACATGGAATGCCTCAGCTGCAGGAGTTATGTCCTATCAGGGTCTTTTTTTGAGCCTCTGGTAGCTGGTGATCCAAAGGCCTCTCTGGCCAGTCTTTCTCCATAGTTCCACCTGTTCAGGCACTTAGAGGGCTCCCTTGCCTGGGGACCTTCTCTGTTGTTCGGTGCATCAGGCACATACATGGGCCTGTCCCCCCCCCCGCCCCGGGCTGGGGTCCTACTCTGAAGATCTGAAGTGCCTGCACATCAGGCACTTAAAGGGGCACCCTGGGTGGGGTCCTACTCCGCAGTTCAGTGCATCACGTGCTTGATGGGTCAGCTTTTCTGTTGTTCAGCTGCCGATGCTGGAGTGTGGGGAGAAAGAGGCTATGGTGATGGCTCCACCCACTATATATGACTCAACAGTATCGCCTTGTTTGCAAGGCTGCTTCGCTTTCCTCCACAGGCATTTCCCACCACAATCTCCTCCCTCACATCCCCTGGATATGTCTCTCTGCAGTCAACAGTAGCCCTCACCTGAGGACTGGTCCATAATCCCTAAACTCTGGCTCTCAGCCACTGTGCCTTCCAGGGGATCCATGTCCCTGTCTGGGGTATGTATGGCTGTGGCAAGGACAGTCTGATTCTCATTTCATTTAGGCTGCCACAGATCAACTGTTTCACTCTCAGCCTGAAATGTGTCTCCTCTGACTCAGACAATTGCCCCTTTTTGGGATCAGATCCCTACTTCAGTTCCCCCACCCACTGAGAGCAGGTCCAGTCCTGCTAACACTCCTGTTTTTCCCCCTCGTTCCATCACCCTACTGAGTTTTGCATGATTCTATATATTCTTTTCTGCTGGTGAGGTACTCCTGTCCGCTCTCAGCTGGTGTTCTGCATGCCGTTCTGTGTCTGAAGGCATATTCCTGACGTATCCATGGAAAGAGATGTACTCCACACCCACCTACTCTTCCCCCATCTTTTTCTCCCAGAACTTTTCTATTAGACAGTCTTTCAAATTAGAATGCTTTTCTTTGGGAAAAAAAAAAAAACAAACAAACTGATAGCTGAGCTGCAACTGATACAACTGGTTTTCCTTCAGATAGCTGTGGTGACTTATACAAATTCCTCATTTCTTCACTTAAAATATTGAAAATAATGCATATTCAAGTATCAAGATTA
Source organism: Aepyceros melampus (assembly GCA_006408695.1). NCBI lineage: Eukaryota > Metazoa > Chordata > Mammalia > Artiodactyla > Bovidae > Aepyceros > Aepyceros melampus. Next base: position 250,257 of record SJXQ01007455.1, read on the forward strand.
AATAAAGTTGGTAATTTTTAGGGATTTTTCAAGAGTATTTTAAAGTGAAATGCTGAGTGGATAATGGCAAAGAATTCAGTGACTAGGAGTCCAGTTTGATACCGCATTTAGAACTAATACAAACTATATAAAAGTGCTAAATATTCTTTCTAATTATGTTTAGAATTAATTGAGCATAATTTTTTCCAAATGACTTAAATAATGAAATATTCTAGAATAAATATAGCATAGTATCTATTTTCAGATATGCATATATTTTTTTCTACTTAAAGAACAGGACATATTTTACTCTAAAAAAAATGAAAATGATATTTTTTAGTTTGGAGAAGAAATATTTTTGACCTCCATTACCAATCAGCACACATATGAAGAAAAATTATACTTTCTCTCATAATATATGTCAGAAAAATGTACTTATAATAATGGAAAACTGTGGACTGCATATTTTTATAAAGAGTTTTGTAAAGGATTTTACTAATAGGATTATTTATGATGATAAAAGGTAACTTTTAAATTTAATTTTTGCCTAATACAGAAAATGTAAAATTATCAAATGTATTGTTTACTATGTTATTTTGAAACCTTTTAGTAGTTCTTTTTCTTTTATGGTAGACTAATTCCTAATAATGAGTACTTAAAGGGTAAGTTGCAGGGGACATATACTTCTAAATTTTTAATCATTAAGACTACTTGAAAGAAAGCTTAAATTTTCTTTTGTGTTTTATTAACTTTTTTCCAGGTATCATATTTAAAAGTAGCAGATAAAATTGTAAAAGAAGTCTAGGTTAATATATACTTCATATATTAACTAGATTTCTAAATTGCCTTTGCAGGATAAAGAATTATAGTCTACTTCAAACAGAAGGTGTACCTAAAATTACTCACCTAATCTTTAATTCAGGTCAAAGTTTTAATCTCTAGTTTTCTTGGCTGAAAATCCTTTTTACTATTTTGCTATTTTCTAAATCCAGTTGAATCTTCAATAGAAAATCAAATGTCTTGTCTTTAAAACATATTTATTTGAAATTTTCTCAAACCAATATACCTTTACTGCAAATACAAATATAAGAGCTATTCATTTCTTAAAATTTAGAGTTAAACATAAACATTTAAAAGTAAAATAAAAATAATAAAAATGTAGAATAGCAGAAGATATTTGAATTTCCTTAAAATTAGAATTGACTACTGTAATATCTTCCAGATGATTATCTAACTCTTGTGAGGTAAGCAACTTCCTGGACAGTAATGAAGCTGTAACATTTTCAATTTTCTCCCAGCTGGACAACAACTTGCATCAACAGCTGCTCCATCTTTGCCTAGGGGCCATTGAAGACCTGGATTTCAAAAGAGACAAACTAGCTAAGAGCAATGAATTGATGAAACAGCCATTTGAATTTGGACAGTTATTTACTTCCTTACTTAAACAAGCAGGTTTAGACTCAGTTTTTGTCATGGAAAGTTTACTTTTTTTTATTTTAAAAGCATAGTCTCGTAGGAATTTGATATTGAACAGCTAGGAAATTATGCATTGAATGTGTATATATATCTATATATGAATTATAAGCTAGCTTGGGTTTTTAGAAGGTCAAGCATCAGAAACATTTTTAAGATAGTCATCTTTTCTCAGACATGTATTTTTCCCATATGTTTTAATAATAACTTGATATAATATCCAACATTTAGAGCTTTGGCCTGGACCTTGGTGTCAGTGATAGCCAATGAGATGTGAAGAATCAGAATAGAGATAGGGAGACCCAACTGTTGTGATTGACAAGGGGTCTTTGTGAAATCTTAGAACAAAGAAGGATCTTTGAATATAGTTTTACACTCTTCCAACTGAACTATTTCATAATCAGTTCAGTTCAATCACTCAGATATGTCTGACTCTTTGTGACCCCATGGAATGCAGCACACCAGGCTTCCCTGTCGATCACCACTCCTGGCCCTTGCTCAAACTATGTTCATCTAGTCAGTGATGCCATCCAACCATCTCATCCTCTGTTATCCCCTTCTCCTCCTTCCCAGTATCAGGGTTTTTTCCGATGAGTCAGTTCTTCACATAAAGTGACCAAGTAATGGAGCTTCAGCCTTAGCATCAGTCCTTCCAATGAATATTCAGGTCGATTTCCTTTAGGATTTGACTGGTTTGATCCCCTTGCTGTCCATGTGGCTCTCAAGAGTGTTGCTCAATGCCACAGTTCAAAAGCAACAATTCTTTGGTGCTCAGCTTTCTTTATGGTCCAACTCTCACATCTATACATGACTACTGGAAAAACCATAGCTTTGACTATACAGACGTTTGTCAGTAAAATAATGTCTCTGCTTTTTAATATGCTGTCTAGGTTAGTCATAGATTTTTTTTCCAAGGAGCAAGAGTCTTTTAATTTCACGGCTGCAGTTACCATCTGCATCTTGGAGCCCAAGAAAATAAAGTATGTCACTGTTTCCATTGTTTCCGCATCTATTTGCCATGAAGTGATGGGACCAGATGCCATGATCTTAGTTTTTTGAATGCTGAGTTTTAAGCCAGCTTTTTCACTCTCCTCTGTCACGTTCATCTTGAGGGTCCTCAGTTCCTCTTTGCTTTCTGCCATAAGGTGGTATCATCTGCATATCTGAGGTTACTAATATTTCTCCCACCAATCTTCATTTCATCTTGTGCTTCATCCAGCCCAGCATTTCACGTGATGTACTCTGCATATAAGTTAAATAAGCGAGGTGACATATATAACCTTGACATACTCCTTTCCCAATTTGTAAACATTTTGTTGTTCCATAATAACATAACATAGTAAAATATACACTTCCTTCCTCCCCCTTCCCATTCCTTCCTGATGAAGTCACAGACCTAACATAGTAGCTATTATTTTCTTCTTGTTAGTGCTTATTAGAATGGTCTACTAAAATCCCAGGTCTAAGGTCAAAAAAAACAAGCTTCAGTTCCTACATCTGTAAAATAAGAATGTTCCAAATGAAACTATTGGTGTTAGAAGTAAGAACATTAATTACTCTTAAGGCAGTCTTGGTCAAGTTCTGTTTCTTAATCTGAGTCTGATTAAATATTTGAAATACTTTTGTAATTATAAGTCAATATTAATAAAGGAAACTAACACCTATTAAACCCATATTAGAAATCAAGTTAGGCTATGTACACAAAAGAAGTGGTTTATTTCATTCAGAAGATATAAAAGAAAGGGGTCAGAAAATTGGCAAATGAAAATTTCAAATCTTTATTTAAAATTAAATAAAAAATTTTAAAGCCAGTTATGACACTATGATTCAGACACAACCTCATTTTAGAATGTAACCCCTTCGTTCCCTGCACCTATGTACAGGGCATGCTTAGTCTCTAAGTCATGTCTGACTCTTTGCGACCCTAGGGACTGTGGCCTGCCAAGCTCCTCTGTCCATGGTATTTCCCAGGCAAGAATATTGGATTGGGTTGCCATTTCCTTATCCAAATCATTCAAGTAGTTACCACTTATTCCATCCATCATCGAATCCTCCCAATAAGCCCACGGCTAGCACTGCTTATGGTTCCCATCTGAGTTTTACAGATGGGGGAACTAAGGCACAGGGATAGATAGGGGTATATAGGTATAACAGAAAATGCTATAATATGTGAGATAAGAGGAACATAAGTTTCCCCAGAGGGAACCTTTGGAACATGGAGGAACTGGTGAATTGTGAGTTATAAGTTTAGTGGTGCCTTAGCACACCTGAGAAGCTAGACAGCTTTGCAGGCATTCGTGATTACAATCACTTCCTCAGAAAAATCACCCTTCAGCAGAGGCAAAAAGAGAGAGGAGATGAATAGAACAGTGTAGGAAAGAAGTCTGATGCATGGTAAAAGCCATTCAGGGAGTAAAGATGAGATTTTTTTTTTCCCAATGGAAATCACAAATAACAAAGTTGTTTTTGCCTTATTGTTGTTAAGTCACTAAGTCATGTCCAACTCCTGATGACCGCATGAACTAAAGCATGCCAGGCTTCCCTGTCCTTCACTGTCTCCCAGAGTTTGCTCAAACTCATGTCAATGATGTCATCTAACCATATCCTCTTCTGTCACCTCTTTCTCTTCCTGCCTTCTTGGGGCCACACCAAAGTGACAGCCATGACTGCAGTAGCTGTGGCTGGTGCTAACTGTGAGTATCAGCAGTACAGAGCTCCTGAATATTTCTTTTCAAAAGGCTGGCAGCAGAGTTATTCCTTGTGTCCTCCATGATACCCCAAAACAAAGATTAATTGCCATGGAAACCCTGGTGAAATGACATACTTAGATAGATAAATATATAATTTGATAGATAAATAGACTGGTAATGGATATTTGCATTTAGATATTTGGGAATGAATCCAAAGGGATTCTGAATAAAGGCTCTTGTGCCGCATTTTCCAACACTTTAATTTGAAAGCAGTTTTTAAATTTCTCCTAGACTCATTATTTCTTTTGCGAGGGGTGGGGGGAGTGGGGAGAGGAAGTAAGGAGCAATACTCTTTAGAAACTTTTGCTAATAAAAGAAGGACTTTATAATGGGTCTGCTTTGTGGACAGAATACTGAAGCATCCAGAATAGCACCATAGGGGTTCCCAGAGTCCGGTTTAACAGATTATATGTAAGACTATATACATGTGGGAAGAACTTAGGTTATTTTGGAAGAAGAGCTAAGATCATAGTTGAGAAGCATGTGTGATATTTGGCTCTCACACAAGTGAGAGTTTAGAAGGTGGGTAAATATTAGATGGCATCACCCATTCAGTGGATATGAATTTGAGCAAACTCAAGGAGATAAGTGAAGGACAGAGGAGCCTGGTGTGCTGCAGTCCAGAGTCACAAAGAGCTGGACACGACTTAGTGACTGAACAACAACAGTACATATGTCAGATGGGTCAGGAATCTTCACAATGAGTCCGGAGAGGCCATGCCTAGAGATTATAATTCTAGACTTGCAATTACATGTGATTCTAGGAAGGCAGGAGTTGCAGTACAAAGGAATCATTCCAGATTCTACAACTGTAGCATTAATAAATTGCTTTCAAAGGTCAGATTTATACTAATGATAAAATTATGAGCTGAATCTTGATCTCCTGTAAAGAAAACTTCCCTAATGTGTCAAGAGTGAATTCCTGAAATGAAGATACGTTTTTCCAAGCTAGTCAGCCCTTTGAGTCAAGCGAGGTCTGGTGCTAAGAGGAAGTGGAGAAGGGAGTAAGTGTGTGTACTTCACAGAAAAGGGAGGAAGAGAGATCAGTTTAACTTATTTTGCTGCTGTAACCCTGGCACTCATGAAAGCATTAAATAGGAGGGCCAACTTATTTAAACCAGTTATTTTGGGAATGAAAATGGATACTATTAATAATTAGGGTGGACAATGGTTGTAAATTGGGCACACTATCATTAAGGCAATTTTTGCGTGTATCAGCTGGAATATTCAGGACATGGAGAACACAGTTCATTTGTTCATTCAGTACTTGAGTTCTGTGTCCTCTGGACCTTTTAGCACTGTCAGAGTTGTAGGGACAACTGCTTCTCTGGCTTTATAGCTTCCTGAAGTTTCTCCCTGGTTACATTTACATAGGTCTGATTTTCAACATAGTTGGGAATTTCTTGAGAAGAGACTATGGCCAGTGTAGAATGTGACATAGAAATCTATGTATTAAAGGTGAAATCAGAAGAAACATTAGAGAGAAGGGAAGTAAAGATTGGAGTTAAGTCTCAAATTCACCTTCTTTTACTCTTTCCATTTTGTGGTGGTGGTGTTTTCAGTCACTCAGTCATGTCTGACTCTTTGCAACCCCTTGAACTACAGCATGCCAGACTTTCCTGTCCTTCACTGTCTCCCACAGTTCGCTCAACCTCATGTCCATTGAGTCAGTAATTGAAAAGAAATATTATAAGGATGAAACATCAAACTATAGAAACATGTTAGCTTAAACATAGTTTACTATTTTTTTCATCAGTAAATTGTTTTAAAAAGTCCTTTGTTAATATTTGGACACTGACCACCATAATTAAATGGCTTTAATTTCACCTGTGTTTTCATCTATTTGAAAAGAAAAATAAGATTTAATAAACTATTTAAAAAGTTAAAATATATAAGGATGATTTTTTCACAATATTTCAGTCACCCATTGCAAGCATTTATTTTTTTTCCCTGAACATAGCAAAGGAATATATGCCAAAATACAGGAGTGAAATTTACCAGATGTCCAACAGCCTCAAGCCACACAGATATTGGTCAAAACTTGAAAATTCACAGATGTAAGACAGTCTGTTATTCTGCTCCAAGTGCTATTTTCATTCCAGTAAAGCCACTGAAATGTATGACATCAGATAAATCTATTTATATTTTAAATTTATAATTTTGATTAAATGAAGGCTTGCAATTTATAGTATGTAAGCATACTTTCATTAATTCTATTTATGCCATTTTATATTTAGTCATATAAATAGAATAAAATATTTCATAGGCAAAATAACAAATGTAGATATTTTCAGCTAAATAAAATTTATTAATTCAATTCTTAAATCAGCTTTGTTTTATATAATGTGTTTTATAAAATATAATAAAATACATTTATAAAATTTTAAAGTAAAATTGGTAACTGTTTATTGAATACCTACTCTGCAGCAGAAATTGTACTAGATACTGTGCCAGAAAACAGAATCTCATAGATTCCCTCCCCACCTTTTTCTTTTATAAATAAAATAATAATGTATTTTGCTTGTTACATTAACACTTAAAGGACTGAGAAGAATTGTGAGTATGGAGATAGGCTACTGAAGGAAGCCATCTCACTGAAGAGATCCCTTTATATCTGGATCCAAGGAATGAGATGCTGGTCATGTGAGGATCAGAGAAAGGAACATTACAGGCTGAGGAAACATCACATGCAAAGGCCCTGAGGAAGGAAAGAATTTCTTATATATGAAGAATGTAAGGAAATATATTGGATACAGTTAAAAGACTGTGATCAAGTTTAGAGTTTATCTAGGAACAATGAGAAAACAGTATGCTTTAACAGTATGTGATTAAATGAGCATTACTATCATATACTATTCTGTTGGGGGGAGAGTAAATGACTGAGAAGGAGTAAATCAGTTAACCTGGTTAGGAGACAAAATAAAGGTCAGAAAGGGCAAACACCTAACAGAAACAGAAGAGACTGAAGAGGTGGTACTAGAAAAAAAAGTCTTATTTACCCAGATAACCATGATGGTGTGATCACTCACCTAGAGCCAGAATCCTGGAGTGTGAGGTAAAGTGGGCCTTAGGAAGCATTACTAGAAACAAAGCTAGTAGAGGTGATAGAATTCCAGCTATTCCAGCTATTTTGAGCTATTTCAAATCCTAAATCATGATGCTGTGAAAGTGCTGCACTCAATATGCCAGCAAATTTGGAAAACTCTGCAGTAGCCACAGGACTAGAAAGATCAGTTTTCATTCCAATCCCAAAGAAAAGCAATGCCAAATAATATTCAAATTACCATACAACTGCACTCAGTTCACATGCCAGCAAGCTAATGTTCAGAATCCCTCAAGCTAGGCTTCAGCAATACGTTAACTGAGAACTTCCAGAGTACAAGCAGGATTTAGAAAAGGCAGAGGAATCAGAGATCAAATGGCCAACATCCATTGGATCATTGAAAAAGCAACAGAATTAAAATAACAACAACAACAACAAAAGTCTACATCTGCTTCATTGACTATGCTAAAGTCTGACTGTGTGGATCACAACAAACTGAAAAACTCTTAAAGAAATGGAAGTACTAGACCAACTTACTTGCCTTCTGAGAAACCTGTATGCAGTACAAGAATCAACAGTTACAAACAGACATGAAACAATGGACTGATTCCAAATTGGGAAAGGAGTACCTCAAGGCTGTATATTGCCACCTTGACTGTTTAACTTATATCCAGAGTGCATAATGGGAAATGCTAGGCTGGATGACTCACAAACTGGTATCAAGACTGTGGGGAGAAATATCAACAACCTCAGATATGCAGATGATACCACTTTAATGGCAGAAAGTGAAGAAGAATTAAAAAGCTGCTGGTGAAGGTAAAAGAGGAAACTGAAAAAGCTTGCTCAAAACTCAACATTCAGAAAATGAAGATCATGGCTTCCAGTCCCATTATTTCATGGGAAATAGATGGGGAAAGAGTAGAAACAGTGAGAGATTTCATTTTCTTGAGCTCTAAAGTAACTGCAGACAGTTACTGCAACCATGAAATTAAAAGACACTTGCTTCTTGGAAGAAAAGATATGACTAACCTAGACAGCATATTAAAAAAACAGAGACATCACTTTGCTGACAAGGTTCTCTATAGGCAAAGCTATGGTTTTTCCAGTAGTCATGCACAGATGTCAGAGTTGTACCATAGAGAAGGCTGAGTGCCAAAGAATTGATGCTTTCAAACCAGTCAATCCTAAAGGAAATCAATCCTGAATATTCATTGGAAGGACTGATGCTAAAGCTGAAGCTTCAATATTTTGGCCACCTGATGTGAAGAGACAACTTAATGGAAAGGACCCTGATGCTGGGAAAGAATGAGGGCAAGAGGAAAAGGGGGTGACAGAGGATGAGATGGTTGGATGGCTCATAGAGTCAACAGACATGAGTCTGAGGAAACCCCAAGAGATGGTGAAAGACAGGGAAGCCTGGCATGCAGCAATTCTCATGTTACAAAGAGTTGGACATGACTTGGCAACTGAAAAACAACAACAAAGAGATGATTGCAACTAAGACTAAGGTGCATTCATGAAAATGCATTAGATGGGAAAAAGGAAAAAAATATGTAGCTGCACTTAGGAGATGGAATTGATAAGGCTTTTGAATGACAGAATGGTTATCAAAGAAATGGAAATGTACAAATGAAACTCAGGTTTCAAGCCTGAATAAGCGGACTGTGTGGTTTTACTTACCAAGATAGAGAAGATTAAATTGAAGGAATCATAGTATGTTCCAGCAAAGGGAAAATTGGAAAGAGCGGAAAAGAGATACTTTATGCACGTTAATTTTGAGGAATCAAGGAGGCATCTATTTAGAAATGTGAGCACAAAGTTGGATGGGTTTGGGATCAGAGATACATTCTATTCTGGATCTATACTTTTGGGAGTCACTGTGATAGGGCAATATTTAAATCCATAGGAATTGGCGATATCACTCAGAGAGAAAATCTAGAAAGAGAAGAGGACCAAAAAATTATCTATGAAATATAGAATGTTTATAGACTGAATAGAGGAGAAAGACCAAACATTTGAAATAAATCATATAACTAACATGAAAAATATGAAGAGAAGAAAATAAATATTTATCAAACATTTGATATGAAATGTGTTGATACATATTATCTCATTAATTTTTTAAGTCTATTTTTAAATTGCATGTTGTTGTACTCAACATATTATACTAAGAAAAACTGACATTTATATAGATCTCATCAGGTCCAAGGGCTTCTTAGGTGGCCCTGTGGTAAAAAATGTGCCTGCCAAGCAGGAAATGAGAGTTCAGTCCCTGGGTTGGGAAGGTCCCCTGGAGAAGGAAATGGAAACCCACTCCAGTATTCTTGCCTGGAAGATCTCATTGACAGAGGAGCCTGGTGGGCTACATTCACAGGGTGTGAAAGAATCAGATTTGACTTAGTGACTAATACAATAAAGTAGCAGGCTCTGATGGAACAGGGGAAGATATTTTAGGGGCTTCCCAGGTGGTGCTCAGAGAAGGCGATGGCACCCCACTCCAGTACTCTTGCCTGGAAAATCCCATGGACGGAGGAGCCTGGTAGTCTGCAGTCCATGGGGTCGAGAAGAGTTGGACACAACTGAGCGACTTCACTTTCACTTTTCACTTTCATGTTTTGGAGAAGGAAATGGCAACCCACTCCATTGTTCTTGCCTGGAGAATCTCAGGGACAGTGGAGCCTGGTGGGCTGCCGTCTGTGGGATTGCTTAGAGTCAGACATGGCTGAAGCGACTTAGCAGCAGCAGCAGCAGCAGCAGGTGGTGCTAGTGATAAAGATATACATGTGCATTAAATTCAAAATACACATCTAATCATTAAGAAACTGTGATAGAGAAGAAAAATCTGACTCCATACTAGATCTATTCCTTTTACTGTGACCTCTGTGCTTTGATGCCTGTCCTTAGTCATACTAACTCTACTCCTTTTATGAAAGAATATGTTGCCTATATCCTGAAATATACAGAATAACCTTTTCTCATGACTCTGACCTTCAAGAGAATCCAATCATACAGTGATAAAAAGTTGCAGAACAGAAAATAAAATTTGTTCTGTTGAAGGTTTACAGGAACATCATGTGACAGCTGCAAGAACACAGGATTCCTATACCAAGAAGTCTGCAAAAATTTGGGGCATACGTGGCTCATCTACTTGCATGACTCTGAAGTAAATTTTTTTCTTCTCCAAACTCCAATGTGTTGGTTTATTTGGCCTCGGGTTGCATTGAGCACACAACTAGCATTTGGTAACAAAATGAATGCATAATTAACCAGAAACAACCTTTGGACCTCTGCCTTTAACCACAGTGTGATACAATCTTCCTATATGACAGCTTTGGTGAAGGAAAACTGCAGAAAGAACTGATTATTTCACAATAGGGTATTTCTAGAAGAAGGGTTTAACCATCAGACATTGCTTGGAATATTGTCACAATGTGATATCATGGTTATGGAGTCCTGATAGAGGGATTTCAGAGAGGCCAGAAAATACTACAAAGAAGAATACAAGGACCAACTGTATTCATGTGTTTTTCTTCCTTTCTGTAATTATTGAACTAATTATGCTTTAAATTAGTCCTTTTAGTTGTCCTGTAGATCCCATCCCCTCTGACCTATTCAGCAAGTTCATTCCAGTGATCATCCCCTTCATCTTTCAAATCATCAAGTGGAACCATTCCCATAGCACCAAACTGCAATTTATCCATATTCAAAGAAAAAGAAACAAAATTCCTTTGATCCACATATCTTTCCAAAGTAAGTGTTTATCTTGATTTTTAAAAATTTTGTTTTGAATATACTCCAAAGGTCTTTGTTTCATTTTGTTTATCTCTAATGTCATTTTGCCAAAGTAAACAATAATTTCCATCTTGCTTTATTAAACGTTCAAGTCTCAGTTCTCATGTAACCCATCAACAGCATTTGGCACAGTTGATTACTACCACATTTTGAAACAGTTCATCCACTTAGTATATCACCAGTTTCGCTGGCTACTCATGCTTGTTTCCTTTTGTTTCTTCTTATTCCCAAGCTCTTAACCTTGGTATGCCCAAAAAACCTCTTCTCTTCCATACTACACTTACTACGTGGGTGATCTTATCATGCTCCATAATCTTAAATACTACTTGTATCTCATGAGTTCCAGGTCTATATGCTGATCCTTTAAAATCCAGATGAATACAACTATTCAGAAAACACTTACATGTGGGCATCTACTAGGCATTTCAAACTTGCCATGTGCTTAGCCCCACTCAGGACCTTTCCATTTCAGCATTATCCTTCCTTCACCCAACCAAACCCAATGAACCCATTCTTACATTTGATTAGGTGAAAAACAGAAACAAAAACTCAGGTTGATATTTGATTTATAATATCTGATGTTTGATTTATGTGTTTAAACCATCAGCAAATCCTATAGACCTGACCTTAAAATATGAGTGTCTGCTTACATGTGAATTAGAAAGACATTGAAATAATTAAATAATATGCTATTAAAAACTAAGCAATTGTACAGTGAAATTTAATACAGGTTATTACTTTCAGGTGAGATAAAAAGAGATAGAGATGAACATATAACTGTAAGCTTCCTATAGCTCCAAAAAAAGCTACCCCCCAAAAAAAAGAATCACAAGCATAATGACTTAGACCATAAGTTCTGGAGGTAAGAGGCCCCACATGGGTCTCATATGGATAAAATCCATTTGTTGACAGGTTATTAACCCTCCAGTTTCCTTCTGGAGGCAAGAAAGAAGAACCTACACTCTTGCCTATTTTTAAGTTTCTAAAAGCTGAAACTCCAGTACTTTGGTCACCTAATGCGAAGAGTTGACTCATTGGAAAAGACCCTGATGCTGGGAGGGATTGGGGGCAAGAGGAGAAGGGGATGACAGAGGACGAGATGGCTGGATGGCATCACTGACTCGATGGACGTGAGTCTGAGTGAACTCCGGGAGTTGGTGATGGACAGGGAGGACTGGCGTGCTGCAATTCATGGGGTCGCAAAGAGCTGGACAGGACTGAGTGACTGAACTGAACTGAACTGAGAGGTTGCGCATATTTTTTGCTTTCTGTTCTCAAAGCCAACAATCCCATCACTCTAACCTCTCCTGTTACCATGTTCCCTTCTCTGATCCTCCATCTTCTCCTTTTCACTTATAAGGACAATGTTGATTACATTGGTCCCACTCGGATAAACCAGGATATATCCCCATCTTAGGATAATTAATAACATTTTCAATGTCTCTATGTAAGGTAACATATTCACCCATTCCTGGGATTAGGACATGGGTATCCTTGGGATTCTACCATATTTTTCTGCCTGTTCCCAATACAGTAAGCCAATTCACTGGGTGGAAGGTAAACACCTGGCAGAGTTCCACAAGGCTGCCACCTCTAACTGCTTGAGTCCAAGCATCAGTGCTGTCCCTGATGCATGGCCCATATGTGAAATAAATATTAATATTCATTTTAGAGATTTTTTTCAATGTAATCAAATGGTGCACATTTTTCAAAAATAAAATAAATCTGGAAAGTTCAATAATTTCATGCAATACAAATAAAATAAGTAATGGTATAATTATAACTAGAAGACTCTTTGGAGGGGAAAAAAAAAGTTTAAATCTTCCATTGTAATGTCTGGAAAGCAAAACTTCAGAAAAATAAGTGGCCTGTCCATGACTGCAAAATTAATCAATGACACAATGGAAACAAGAATGATGGCTCATTTCTACCTTTAATGTCTGGGCAATGTTCTTAAATTGAGCTACTCAGCAGCCTGCAAAGAATAAATGTAACATAAATCTATACCCTCAGCTCCTAACACTTTCTTTTTATTTATCTCTGTTACTGTGAATTTTCCTATGAGATTATCTTACATCTATACTTTCCTGATGGAAAATTGGAACATAAAGAAAGCTGAGTGCCAAAGAATTTATGCTTTTGAACTGTGGTGTTGGAGAATACTGTTGAGAGTTCCTTGGACTGCAAGGAGATCCAACCAGTCCATCCTAAAGGAAATCAGTCCTGAATATTCATTGGAAGGACACATACTGAAGCTGAAACTCCAATAATTTGATCACCTGATGTGAAGAACTGACTCATTGGAAAAGACCCTGATGCTGAGAAGGATCGAAGGCAGGAGGAGAAGGGGATGGCAGAGGATGAGATGATTGGATGGTATCACTGATTTAATGGACATGAGTTTGAGCAAGTTCAGGGAGTTGGTGATGGACAGGGAAACCTGGCGTGCTGCAGTCTATGCGGTCAGAGCTGGACACGACTGAATGAGGGAACTGAACTGAACTGATACTTTTCTGAAAAGGAGGTGAGAACTTTCAGGATATTTGCATGATCTTACCTACACATGCTGAAGCTGAAACTCCAATAATTTGATCACCTGATGTGAAGAACTGACTCATTGGAAAAGACCCTGATGCTGAGAAAGATCGAAGGCAGGAGGAGAAGGGGATGGCAGAGGATGAGATGATTGGATGGTATCACTGATTTAATGGACATGAGTTTGAGCAAGTTCAGGGAGTTGGTGATGGACAGGGAAACCTGGCGTGCTGCAGTCTATGCGGTCAGAGCTGGACACGACTGAATGAGGGAACTGAACTGAACTGATACTTTTCTGAAAAGGAGGTGAGAACTTTCAGGATATTTGCATGATCTTACCTATTCAATATGATGTGATAATAGAAATAATTGTATTTAAAACAATAGTTTCTCCCTTTTTGAAAGAATTAAGTGATTGCTTACTGTCAGATGTTTTCTGTTTAAGAAGCTTATTTTAAATAATCATTTGGAAGGAGACAATTAATGGGTTTATGTTTGAAGTGCTATTGTGAGATGATTATAATTTAAATGTGTTTTAGCCTTCTAATCTTAGATGAGGCAGAGCCTAAAGATAAACAATTTGAAGTCTATGAAATTGACTTGGGACATTTTAGATGGCAAGATACTTTTAAGTTCTATTTCAGTCATGTTTATTATCTCTGAATATGCTTGAAGTTCTGCTTTTATTTTTGATAAACCTACCAATTTAAATTGACAAAGACAAAGTAATTGTATAATTTAGTTTGTTGTGGTTATTGGGTTAGTTCCTTCCCTATATAAGAGCATGACTCAAAGAAGTCTGTGATGGCAAAAACTTAGCGGAGGAAGACAACCAGTTATTCTGTTGTTTCATAATGGCAGCTTTTTATCCTCCGACCCAAGGTCAATTGCATTGTCTTTGGTGAAAGATAGAGTACTATTGCTAAGAAGGATTTCTACTGGGCAGCAATTCTGAATCTATTTCCTCTATGAAATGTCAATAGCTTTCTAGGACAAAATGTAGTTTTTCTAGAAACAAAGGTGAAATTGGTTTGAAAATGTACTCCACAAATCAATCCCTTTCAATATAAAACATTTGAGAAAGAAAAATTAACAAGTAACCCAATATGCTGTTATGTTTCCATCTTTTTATTTTAATTTATCAAACATATTACATTTCTCCAAAAAAACCCAATTTAGGGAAGCATTGATGTTCTTCTAATGGTTTTAGAGTCATAAAACTTGTAGTAAAAAGTCAGCTGCTGTGAACCTGGAAATTCCTGAAAGCTAGCAAGTGATAAAATCCTCTGAAAGGACAGACTCCTAGGATAAAATATGCTATGCAGCATTACAGAAAACAAACCAGAATATTAATAACATTGCTTATATGTGCATTCAAAATAATATACCTAGAGATGATATTTTAGAATTATAATAAAATGCATATTTATCATTAATGGTAATATCAAGTTCCACCTTCCAAAATTTTTTTATCACTAAATTTTACAAAAGCTTCTTTTGCTGTTTAAAAAATGCAATTCTCTTTAAAATCAAAGCAGTAAAAATATAATCCAACTGAAATAGATTTTAATTTTCCTTATAAAGATCTTAATCTCTATAATTTTCCCCATAAGTAGCATTAGTAGCTAGTCAATTTCCTGAAAACTTTTTGCAATGCAGATATTCACATGCAATAACAAGTTCTGTTATAAAAGAGCAAATTCCAAAATACATATTTTTATTTACATGCATACATGAAAGTGAAAGGTGCTCAGTTATGTCCAACTATTTGGAATCCTATGGACTATACAGTTCATGGATTTCTTCAGGCCAGAATACTGGAATGGGTAAACTTTCCCTTCTCCAGAGGATCTTCCCAATCCAGGAATCAAACCCAGGTCTCCCACATTGCAGATGATTTCTTTTACCATCTGAGCCACAAGGGAAGCCCATGAATACTGGAGTGGGTAGCCTATCTTTCACCAGCAGATCTTCCTGACCAAGGAATCAACAGGGGTCTCCTGCATTGCAGGCGACTCTTTACCAACTGAGCTATCAGGGATGCCCAGCATATATATGAAAAGGTACTCCAAATGGGTAGTGGGGAATAGAAGGAAAGGAGGCAAGTAAAGAATAGGCAGAAAAGAGAAAATCCATAAGTAATACTGAATTGTCTCTGCAAGAGGGCAGGTTGAAGGCAATAGAAATAGCTCAGATGATCATGGTTTCTTTAGCAGCACTGATAAGACTATTCTGAAGATGGGCAAGTGATTGAGCAGTGAGTCACCCTCCTACAGGACACACAGTGCCACCAAGATGATCCTCCTGGAATAGCAAGAGCTGTTTGGATGATCATCTAAAGTTCTAACCACTGATTAGAGAAATTCTGGACTTCCTCAGCTCTGGGATTCCCAAGTGTCAGAAGCCCCTTGAAGGTCCAACTACTTAAATCATTGTCTACAAAAAGCTGTCCTATGAACATATTCAGATGTAGAGCTCCTTATACACCATGGCCTGATCTGAGCTAAAGGACAGAATTCTACTTTTTAAACTGGAACAGGAAGACCCTGGGTGTGTGTGTCTCACTTTCAGTGCCAGTTGGATCTGCAGTAATGTCAACGCAGACATAGAGCCCATGGAGGATGCTTTGCTCAATTCTTCTAGAAGAAATTGGATCTATTTGCAAAAGACATCTAACCCTTTCTGGAAGAAAGAACAATCATCAGTCCCCATTAGAGAGAGACAATATCAACATGTGCTTACCAAACTGAGGATTGACCCACTTTTTCTGCTTCCATAGAACTCAACTACTTCAGGCTTACAGAACAGACTCCAGTGAATGCCCAGTTCAATAATCCTTTGTTCACACCTGCTTCAAGAAAACCTTTAATTTTCCTCTTCTGTCCTTCCTACCAAAGTCAGCCGTGTTCCACTGTGCTGCACAATGATATGGCTCCATATTATCTTTGAGAGGCTCTGTTCCCTAACCTCTATTCAAAGAATGAGGATCACACAGGCCTCTTGCAAAAGCCAAATCATCATAAGCTTCTTGAGGCTGACTCCAGTACTCCCATTGCCAGAAAACAGTTGTGTTCACCTTTCAGACAGTAAAGAATCTGCCTGAAGTTCAGGAGACCTAGGTTCAATCCCTGGGTTGGGAAGATCCCCTGGAGAAGGGTACAGCAACCCTCTCGAGTATTCTTGCTTGGATAATCCCCATGGACAGAGGAGCCTGGTGGGCGATAGTTCACCAGGTCACGAAGAGTTGGACAGAACTGAATAAGCATGTACCTTGTAATAATAACTGAGTGTCGTACTTCTACACCAAGCAGTTGAAGGACTCTGTTCCAAATCACCTATGTAGGGTTCACTTTCTCTCATCCTGATCTGTCAAGTGAGTCAGCTGGAGAAGCTGAAGGGCTATGATACATGCTCAAAAATATTTCTGGCACCATCAAAGATGATATCTAAGATGACAGGGTAGAAATTCACCATCAATTCTCAATCCTTTTGTTGTATATGAGTTTCTGTCACAACTTGTAATGACTTTTTTTTTATTATTCTAAGTAGAAATGTTAACCTTATTTATTCAAACATTGTAGGCTGAGAAATGGATGTTTTCCTTGGTGAGTAAAAAGAAAGATAGCAAGAGCTCAGCAACTGTAACCATTTCATTGACGAAATGTGTTTTTTGTCTTTCAGGGGAAGACACAAAAGACACAGGAACACTGTCTGTCTTCCCTCTGATTATATCTCTATATCTCAATTCATTTGATCCAAGGAAACAAAGAATAATGATGTGAAAACAAAGAATAATATGTGAAAATAATGATGTGAAAATATGGACATATATTATATAAATATTAAGGCAAAATTATTTATAGACTATTTCATCTTGGTCTTATGCAACACACACACACTCTTTTTTTTTTTTTCCATCCACAGAAAACACATTTATAGAAGTAGGATTGACCTACTCACAAAATTTTTGCTTTGGCTTTCTGTCCTCATTATGTTAGGCTTGACTGGCCTAGAGGTTTTTGTTCCAAAGGAAAGAATATTCCTGCAAGAAACAGAAAAATTATTCCTTTAAACTATGAGATGATATTGCCTTTTGCCTCTTAGGAATTCAAATGCCATTGAACTAACAGTCCAAGAAAAGCGTTACTGTATTTGTGGGGGAGACTGATTTTAGCTATGAAGTAGAAATTGGTTTGCTACTACCACAGTGGCACTAAGAAGCACTTTGTCTGCAAAGTAGATCCTCTAGGGTGCCACTTATATACTAAAATTATCCTAAAGTTAATCATGTACACCCGTGGTGGATTCATGTCAATGTATGGCAAAAACAATACAGTATCGTAAAGTAAAATAAAGTAAAAATTAAAAAAAAAGTTTATTTAAAGAATGAATATAACTTTTCAGGAACCTTTGAACTTGA
This sequence comes from Aepyceros melampus, assembly GCA_006408695.1. Lineage (NCBI taxonomy): Eukaryota > Metazoa > Chordata > Mammalia > Artiodactyla > Bovidae > Aepyceros > Aepyceros melampus. Next base: position 268,249 of record SJXQ01007455.1, read on the forward strand.
TGATATCATAGGCCAATATTTTGCTAATGCTTGTTTAATACTACATAGCTGATTTTCATTTCCGCAGTCCAAAAGGAATTAAATTTCAGAAACATTAATACTATGTTACTATCTGGAAATGACTATTGGAATTTGTCACATGGGATATGTTTCAAGGCATTTGAAATTTTCATAGTTTATATCTGAGAAAACTATATCTGATCAAGACATCTAAAGAGGAACTTGAATTTATCATTGATGATTTTGTGATGATAGGGTAACAAAAACTACTGGATGTCTGGATATCAAAAAGAGGATAGCACAATTTGCACCATTTCATATCATACAAAGAAAGAATCCTGAAAGAGCTGATAAAATACTCTACTTCAGTGTCTATACTCCATTATATGGGTCATTAAAAGCTCCACATTTGTGATTTATGAAATAATGAGATACGAATCAGCTGAAAAGACCAGAGGATGTTGGTGATGGTTTCATATACATCAAAAAATAAAGAAAAAGAGGCAGAGACAAGTTATCTTTTTTATACTCAAGGACATAATCACCAAAGTGGCCTTTTCTTTTATCATGGTGAAGTGTCTATACATGGTCTGATGAGTAATGATGACAAGTATTCCATTCATTTCTGGGACCCTGCTAACTCACTTCATTAAATGTATTCAGCTAATGAAGCTGAGGTCACAGGATCAATCCCCCTATGGTCTTAATATTTTCCTAACTGCCATCACGCAGAATCATTTAGAGAATTTAGACTGGAAATATATAGGCATTCAGTCTAGCTAGGCATCTTAATTAGGTCAATTCCTTGCCATCAGAAAGAGCATCTTTGTGAAAGCATTTTATATAAAAGCTTTTTAAAAACAATTTGTTTCATTATATACCATTTAAACAACTATGTCCTCCTAGTTTATATTTAGTTTAATATACTGATCTAAATACCAAATTATTCCATTAATAGGAATTATACGGTCACAGGAAGATGTAATTGAAGCAGCAAATTTATCCTATTTTCTATTGTGCCTTTTGCTTAATTTTTTATTTGACCTTCAGATGGTCAAAATACAGTAGTCAAAACCATATTTAGGAACAAATTTATGTTTTCAGCATGTGTAGTATGTATCATTTTTGCCTCAATAAGGTCATAGGAATAATAAATAGAGAAAACATTCATAGGTTTGCATTTTCATCCACTGCTGCTGCTGCTGCTAAGCTGCTTCAGTTGTGTCCAACTGTGCGACCCCTTAGACGGCAGCCCACCAGGCTCCCCTGTCCCTGGGATTCTCCAGGCAAGAACACGGGAGTGGGTGCCTTTGCCTTCTCCATTTCATCCACTAGTTTGTGAAATATTAAGGCAAAATTGTTTATAGACTATTTCATCTTGGTCTTATGCAACACACACACACACTCTTTTTTTTTTTTTTTCCATCCACTAAATTTTGGAAAAATTTTAGTAACAGAACTTCAAGCCTAAATATCTACAGTTTTGATACACATAATGCATTAATTTATAATTAAAACATTGCTTGGTTATTTAAATTTTTTGCACTATATAACAGTGCATAAGAAGTAACAAGGTAACATAGGGATTGTGGTAAAGAATAGCACTGGTGGTAAAGAATCCGGCTACCGATGCAGGAGACATGGGCTTGATCTGTGGGTTAGGAATATTCCCTGGAGTATGAAATGGCAACTTACTCCAGTATTTTTGCCTGAAAAATTCCATGGGCAGAGGAGACTGGCACCCTACAGTTCATGGGGCCACAAAGAGTCAGACAGCTGAGCACACACAAGCAATGATATGTAATGAAGGGCAGAAAAAGTAAGTTTAAGATATAGTTATTGGAGTTAGACTGCCTGGGTTTGTGTACTGGTCCTATCACTTACCAGTCATGAGACTCTAGTTTTTCTTGTTTTTAGTATTAATACTTTACTTCCCTAATGGCATTTAGACTTGTACATACCTCTAAGTCTTATTATGGTGTTTAAAGGAGTCATAGGTTGGAAGCATATAGGGCCACGTTTGGCACAGGATAGCGTCATATATTTTAGGTAAATGTTTTCTATCATCATCATTGTCATTATATGATAAAAATGGCTATAACTATTTTATAAAGAATGTGAACTGTATGGAAGTGAAAGTGAAGTTGCTCAGTCGTGTCCAACTCTTTGGGACCCCATGGACTGTAGCCCAACAGGCTCCTTCATCCATGGGATTTTCTAGGCAAGAATACTGGAGTGGGTTGCCATTTCCTTCTCAAGGGGATCTTCCCGACCCAGGGATCGAACCCGCGTCTCCTGCATTGCGGGCAGACACTTTACCATCTGAGCCACCAGGGAATCCCATGTGAACTGTATAGTTTGTTAAACGACTAACTCTTGCCACATATATAAAGTTGGAAGTCTATATGGTTAAAAAAAAAGTTACTTTATTTAACTGTTTAATTGCTTACAAACAATTTGTACTTAAGAACAAAGTATACAAACAGGTTTTGCCAAAGTGGTGAATTAACCCAGGGATGCCAGCCAACTTCTTGCTGGAAAAGTGAAAGCTATTGATGTAAAAAAAAAAAAAAAAAGAAAATCTTAAAAATGGGCTTGAAACAACAGATGATACTCAGTGCGTATTTCAGAGACCTAAAAAAAAATTATAATATACCAGCTTTGTATTTGGAGGACAATATTGATATTAGTAGGTACTGGAGATCTCTCTTCCATTTTATGACCTACTCTGGAAAGAACTAGGCTGCTAAGAATGTTTCTGATCAAAGAAGTTCAAGCTCTGCAGTTTTCCCATAAAGATACAGTTTTTTGTCTTAAGTATTAGTTGCTAAAAACTCAAAAACCCTGTGACTATTCAATAGTATAATGCAGTACAGTGATGTTGACCAAACTAATTGAGAGAAACCTCAAAATATCAGGTACAAATAGCAAGCTGATTTAAGACTCAGTATATATATATTTGTGTGTGTGTGTGTGTGTGTGTGTATAAATTTATACACATACATATTAAAAAAAACCTCACACAATCATATACATGTGTATTTAACAATTTAACACCTTATATACAGGTATTCCATTGTAATTTAATCCTCTGACCTCAGTAGACATCTTTACCTTCTAACTAAATTCTCTCAACCTAATTCCCCCATTGGTCACCATTTGCCTTTATTTATTTATTTATTTATTTTGGAAAAAGTTCATTTAAGATACGCTGCTCAAATCCTAATTAACTCTATGTTAATTCATAAGATCCAGGGTTGACAGAATTTTGCTATTTTGTGGAAAGAATTTTCTTATTTCATGGAAGAAGGAAAATGTATACAGTTGGTTAACAGCAGATGAGGTGGTAAAGTAGCTGCAATGTTTTAACACTGATACATTAATACAGATCTCAAAGAGAACAAAACCTAAAGCATACTAGGTGTTTTCATGCATCCCATTTTGCTAAAGACAACTCTCCTCCATCCTTTGTTTTCTCTGCTGATTCACAATAACACTGTGGAGAGAATTTGCTACTATAAATTTTCCATTTCTGTACTTAAATCAGGCTCTTAATCTCATTTCCTTTTATTATATTCCCATTGTACTAACAGAGAATCTATGTGGGTAATTTAGAAACTGAGAAGACTTTCCTGGATAAGTCTAAAGCTACCTGATTTTCCTCTCAGTATGGTACAAGCATCTTAAGCTTCCCTGATGCAAATTATGCAAAGAATCAAACAATTACTTTTTGTTATCTCTTGTGTACACCAGCTAAAGCCAAACTGACCCATCTGCTTGTTTACTGTTTTCACTACCCTTATGAACTTAGCATGATTTTAATTTTATTTGTTCAGTTCTATAAATAATTGGGGTCACTAAGAGTCGGGCACGACTGAGCAACTTCACTTTCACTTTTCACTTTGATGCATTGGAGAAGGAAATGGCAACCCACTCCAGTGTTCTTGCCTGGAGAATCCCAGGGACAGAGGAGCCTAGTGGGCTGCCATCTATGGTGTCACACAGAGTTGGACACGACTGAAGTGACTTAGCAGATAAATAATTATGGGTACATATTTTTAAAAAAATGAACTTGAGAATATCAGTATGTTTATCACTGGTTTTATTCCTCACTTGAGTCCTAAAAATCATCTACAGACTTTCCTTGAATAGAAAGCTCTACCACATGTGGTTACATTTCCAAGTGCTATTTATTCCATTTGCAAATAGCTTTTCCCTCTATATTATCAGTGCATGGGGTGCAAACCCATTATCAGGGTAAATGGAAGTGGTGTCTGCAGAGTGCAGCCTTTTACAGAACTTCAAGCTTACTTGTTCAAATGCTGAATTCTTGGTATGCTTCACATTTACATTAATAAAAAAGGCAAAGAAGTCCACATATGCATATATATGCATATATATATATAAGTACATATATATATGTATCTACAGTATATTCCTGTACTTCTATAAATTTTACATAAATTACCATTTGCATTTATAAAATTTTGAATGTATTGCATACCTTTCCTTCTTTTGACCAAAATCTTATCATCAAAGGCTCCTGTTGATTAGTCTTGCTAATTTATCAAGTTTGGACTAGGATATGGGAGACAGTTTTAGTACTATGGGTCAATACCAAGTATCAATATTAAAATTATGGCATTCATATAGGCAGAGATGTTGGACAAAATAAGAGTGAGTCAGTCAGAAGAAAAAGAAAAAAAGGCAAATGATAATTAGAAAACAAGCAGCAAGATAGTAGAAATAAATCTTAAATTATCAGTAACTACAACAAATACCAAGGTTTAAAGTAATTGGCTAAGAGAAACTATAACTTAAAAATAATTCATTGTATTATTTCTATAGACACATTTCCAAAATAAAAGACATAGAAAACTTAACAATAAGATTATATAAGAAAGTGGGCTAAATAAAAAAAGAAAAAAAAACAATGAAACTGATGTTTTGATGTAATCAATATTGACATTTAGCATAAAGAAAAATGTACAGATCAAAAGTATATTATATTTGCAGCCAAAGATGGGGAAGATTTATACAGTCAGCAACAACAAGCTGACTGTGGCTCTGATCATGAACTCTTTATTGCCAAATTCAGACTTAAATTGAGGAAAGTAGGGAAAACCACTAGACCATTCAGGTATGACCTAAATCAAATCCCTTATGATTATACAGTGGAAGTAAGAAATAGATGTAAGGGACTAGATCTGACAGACAGAGTACCTGATGAACTATGAATGGAGGTTCATGACATTGTACAAGAGACAGGTATCAAGACCATCCCCATGGAAAAGAAATGCAAAAAAGCAAAATGGCTGTCTGGAGAGGCCTTACAAATAGCTCTGAAAAGAAAAGGAGAAGTGAAAAGCAAAGGAGAAAAAGAAAGATATTCCTATTTGAATGTAGAGTTCCAAAGAAGAGCAAGGAGATAAAGGAAAGCCTTCCTCAGTGATCAATGCAAAGAAATAGAGGAAAAGAACAGAAAGGGAAAGACTAGACATCTCTTCAAGAAAATTAGAAATACCAAGGGAATATTTCATGCAAAGATGGGCTTGATAAAGGACAGAAATGGCGTGGACCTCACAAAAGCAGAAGATATTAAGAGGTGGCAAGAATACACAGAAAAGCTATACAAAAAAAGATCTTCATGACCAAGATAATCATGATGATGTGATCACTCACCTAGAGCAAGACATCCTGGAATGTGAAGTCAAGTGGGCCTTAGAAAGCATCACTACAAACAAAGCTAGTGGAGGTGATTAAATTCCAGTAAAGATATTTCAAATCCTGAAAGATGATGCTGTAAAAGTGCTACACTCAATACGCCAGCAAATTTGGAAAACTCAGCAGTGGCCACAGGACTGGAAAAGGTCAGTTTTCATTCCAATCCCAAAGAAAGACAATGCCAAAGAATGCTCAAACTACCCCACAATTGCACTTATCTCACACACTAGTAAAGTAATGCTCAAAATTCTCCAAGCCAGGCTTCAGCAATATGTGAACCGTGAACTTCAGATGTTCAAGCTGGTTTTAGAAAAGGTAGAGGAACCAGAGATCAAATTGCCAACATCCGCTGGATCATGGAAAAAGCAAGAGAGTTCCAGAAAAACATATATTTCTGCTTTATTGATTGTGGAAAATTCTGAAAGAGATGGGAATACGAGACCACCTAACCTGACTCTTGAGAAACCCTAATGCAGGTCAGGAAGCAACGGTTAAAACCGGACATGAAACAATAGACTGGTTCCAAATAGGAAAAAGTGTACGTCAAGGCTGTATATTGTCACCCTGCTTGTTTAACTTCTATGCAGAGTACATTGTGAGAAACGCTGGGCTGGAAGAAACACCAGCTGGAATCAAGATTGCCTGGAGAAATATCAATAACCTCAGATATGCAGATGACACGACCCTTATGGCAGAAACTGAAGAGGAACTAAAAAGCCTCTTGGTGAAAGTGAAAGAGGAGAGTGAAAAATTTGGCTTAAAGCTCAACATTCAGAAAACAAAGATCATGGCATCTGGCCCCATCACTTCATGGGAAATAGATGGCGAAACAGTGGAAACAGTATCAGACTTTATTTTTTGGGGCTCCAAAATCACTGCAAATTGTGACTGCAGCCATGAAATAAAAATACTCTTACTCCTTGAAAGGAAAGCTATGACCAACCAAGATAGCATATTGAAAAGCAGAAACATTACTTTGCCAACAAAGGTCTGTCTAGTCAAGGCTATGGTTCTTCCAGTCGTCATATATGGATGTGAGAGTTGGACTGTGAAGAAAGCTGAGTGCTGAAGAATTGATGCTTTTGAACTGTGGTGTTGGAGAAGACTCTTGAGAGTCCCTTGGACTGCAAGGAGATCCAACCAGTCCATCCTAAAGGTGATAATTCCTGGGTGTTCATTGGAGGGACTGATGCTGAAACTGAAACTCCAATGTTTTGACCACCTCATGCGAAGAATTGACTCATTGGAAAAAACTCTGATGCTGGGAGGGATTGGGGGCAGGAGGAGAAGGGGACGACCCAGGATGAGATGGCTGGATGGCATCACCAACTCAATGAACATGAGTCTGAGTGAACTCTGGGAGTTGGTGATGGACAGGGAGGCCTGGTGTGCTGCAATTCACGGGGTCTCAAAGAGTCGGACATGACTGAGTGACTGAACTGAACTGAACTAATAGATTTCTATAAAAAGAAGAAACAGATCCACAAATTTCCCTCATGAGAACTTCCATCTACACTCTTTTTCCAAGAATAACCAGTATTTGAGCTTCCAACGCTATGAATTCACTTGGCCTGTTTGTATACTTTTTATGAATGGAATCACATAGTATGCATCATTTGATGTCTGCTTTTATGGCTCCAATTTTTTGTTTTCAATATTTACCCAGCTTTTTTCATGAAACTGAGGCTTGTTCATTCTCATGACTCTCTCATGTTCTAGTGAATTAGTTATCTATCCCTATAAACTGAACTATCCCAAAACATCAAAGCTTAAGGAAAGAAACACTTATTATATTATAGTTTCTTATCTTAGGGATCTAGACAGGATTTAGCTTAGTCCTCCTGGTTCAGGGCTTATCACAAGGCTGCAGCCAAAGTATAAGCCAAAGTGACAGTCAATTCAAAAGTTTAAAGGGGAAAATCTGAATCCAAGCTAACTCACATGGTCCACTCTGAATGTTGGGCAGAGGTATGGGTTCCGTGTTTCGTGAGCCCCTGTATAGACTAATTCATACCATGGCAGCTGGTTTCCTCAATGTGAGTGTAGAAGAGAGAGAGAACACTTAGGACAGAAGCCACAGTTTCATGGTCACTTAATCTCAAATCTAGATTGCTAGGAGAAATATCAACAACCTCAGATATGCAGATGATACCAGATGCAGATGACTGTGGTGCTAGAGAAGACCTTGAGAGTCTCTTGGGCTGCAAGGAAGTCTAACTGTCAGGCGAGTGTGTGCTCCTCAGTTCTGTCTCATCACAACAAAGATTTGGTGTGACGGACATTAAAACCCTCAGCATGTCACAGCTCCCAGATCTCGAATACACCGTGTTATAGCTCTTAGACAAATCAGTGTTACAGCTCCGTGTTACAACTCTATTTTATTTAGATAATAACAGGAAAATCCATCCTCGAGGCGTGAGGACATGCTGACCCAAAGATGTGAAAAGAAAGTGGGGGAGCACGCCAGCATGCGGGAGAGAGAGACACTCCCGGCCAGTTGGCTCTCTTTTTATATGTCTTTTCCTCTCCATGGGTCTGCTTTATGCAAATTGGGCTAGCCAGGAGTGCTGTTTATTCTACCTGAGGTCCTCACTCCAATCCTCAGACCTTCCTTTGTTCTATTTTCACAAGCTTTTCCCTTCCTTGTCTTTTAGCCACCACCATTCTGGACTCCTGTTACCTATTCCAACTACCTAACAAAACTATTCAAGGAAATCAATGCTAAATATTTATTGGAAGGACTTCTGCTGAACCTGAAGCTCCGATACTTTGGCCACTTGATGCGAAAAGCCAACGCATTGGAAAAGATCTTGATTCTGGGAAAATTGAGGGCAGGAGGAGAAGAGGATGACAGAGAATGAGATGGTTGGATGGAATCACTGACTCAGTATATTATATTAATTATCAGAATATAATCAATCTGATTTCTATATTGACTATCTGTGTTGGCCATGTGTAAAGTCATCTCTTGTCTTGCTGGAAGAGGGTGTTTGCTATGACTAATGGAAAAAAAAGATAGTATATGTACAAATAAATGTGCATACAGATATGTATATATGCATAAATGTGTATATATACATATATATACACATTATATGTATATTATATATCTGTAAACACATTTATTTACTCGTATAATATCTTTGCTCTCCCCCACTTGGCTCAGTGACATTCAGGAAATTACTATTCTCTCCACACCTCATGACAGTGCCACGTGTACACACATGGGACTATTCCTGGACTCTCTTATGTTCCATTTGTCTATTTTCTTGTCTTTGTTCCAATAACATGTTATTTTAGCTATCATAACTTTTTGATATTTATAATATCTAGAAACATCTGTATTTTATTTTCAGGATTGCTTTCTTTATCCTTATATTTTGCATTTTCAAAAATATTAAAAGTAACATCAGTTCAGTTCAATCCTTAGTCGTGGCGGCTCTTTGCGGCCCCATGAATCGCAGCACGCCAGGCCTCCCTGTCCATCACCAACTCCCGGAGTTCACTCAGACTCACATCCATTGAGTCAGTGATGTTATCCAGCCATCTCATCCTCTGTTGTCCCCTTCTCCTCCTGCCCCCAATCCCTCCCAGCATCAGAGTCTTTTCCAATGAGTCAGCTCTTCACATGAGGTGGCCAAAGTACTGGAGCTTCAGCTTTAGCATCATTCCTTCCAACGAAATCCCAGGGCTGATCTCCTTCAGAATGGACTGGTTGGATCTCCTCACGGTCCAAGGGACTCTCAAGAGTCTTCTCCAACACCACAGTTCAAAAGCATCAATTCTTCAGTGCTCAGCCTTCTTCACAGTCCAACTCTCACATCCATACATGACCACAGGAAAAACCTAGCCTTGACTAGACGGACCTTAGTCGGCAAAGTAAAGTAACATCAATTTACCTCAAATTCTTCAATTAATTTTACTGATAATTACTTGAGTGTCTCTGATATTGTGTTTTTTTTTTCTTGTTTGTTTGTTTTATTGTCAAAATTCTTCTGTAGTTTTTTGTTTTGGTGACTTTTATTCTATTTCTCAATCATGATGATCACAGGTGATTCTTTTCATTTTCTCATTCTGATAACACAGTTTGTGGTTGATCATGGCTGCTATCTTGATCATTATACACACACACATACATCATGCATGTATGTGTTTGCCAACTATTTATGAAATTTATAAAGGAGAGACTTATAGAGGACCTAGTCATGAATAGTTATTTCCTATTGGCATGTAGAAAGGAGACAGTCTGGTTGTTTCATCTATGCATTGTTGGTGCTATGAACTCATTTAACACTCATGGCTAGGTTTTGGTATTCTCCTGTTGAACATAAAAAAATTTACAGAACATCAATCAGAGCACTATTAATTACTCATGTCTGAATACATACTGATTTCTTTATACATGTGAGATTTAAAGTTTACTAGAGGAAATAATTTGTTTTGTAATTGAGAATTTGTCATTTTCCAGATTAATTAAAAAACATGAGCTGTTTATAGTTTACACACTTCTAAGGTAACAGTTTCATTAGACTTTGTATTATTTCAAAAGATCTTAATGAATCAATGCTTAATGAAAACATTATCTGAGTACTAGTGTTGATGAAAATATCAACATACTTAATAAAGGAATCAACATTTCATCAGATTTAATTTGTTTCATAAATATACTTGCCCTTATTACATTGAAATTTCTAATAAGTTAATATTCAGCTTTGAATATCTACTAGTTAATGTCCCTAGAATGGATTATTTTGCAAGAAATTAGAAAAATGCAAATATTAAATGGCAAATAAAATGCAGTATATTTATAAAGATGCCTTTATGGGCATTATCTAATGTATGCAAGCTATCATATTAATATATTTTGTTTCTCAACCCAAACTGTTTTCATGGGATTTATGTGCCTTATACTATTTATGAAGTTTAATATGATTCAATATAATAAAGGCATTTGCATTTTCACAGCATCCTTCAGTAGATTTTGTGCCAAGAGGCTTACATTGCCTTGTAATTCATTTGGTTTTTAGCAGTCTGTGGACAGGATATTTAATGGCCTGGCCTTCCTACTCGGTGGCACTTAACTCTCTCAGACACTATGCACTTAAAGAATGAAAAGCCAACTGTCTTTATGACAGAAAGTATCACTGCATTTCACACTCTCTGATGAATCATCATATAAATTTCTTTTACACTCTTTTACCATACAACGAACAAAATCTTAGACCTCATCACTCTGTCAATTATTGTGACACTGCTGCATCATTCTGTTGCAAAGAGAAAAATCTTAAAGTTTTTTTTTAATACAAATTTATTCCAATTGCTTATTTACTTTCATATCATCTATAAACCAGTCAAGTTGAAATTTCATTGTCTAAGGTCACTAATAATAGCATTATTTTTTCATTTTTCTTGACTTCTCTATGATTTTGATATGATCGGCAATTCTCCCCTTTAACATGACCCCTTTTCTCTTGGTTTCTGTGACTCAACTTTTGTCTTCTTGTTTATCTTGGGATTGCTGCCCTTAATTCTTAGTCAGATAATCAACTTGTCTTGCTCATGACAGTTTTCAAAGTTTGCAAACTTCGTGATGATTTCCCTTCTCTTCCCACTTTATACTCTCTTCTAATTGACATTCACTATTTCATGTCTTTCATCTGTAATTTGCTGACCTCTAAATACACAGCTCAGTTGCACATCTCTCCTGAGAAATTCAAGCTCAGATATTCAACTATCTTATTAACTGCTCTACCTAACTATATTATGAACTTTTCTTATCTCACACATCAACAGTAAAATCTTAAGGTTTTCCTGAAACATATTCCTCCCTAGTGTTTACATTAATGTAGAAGCCTCTACTTCTGTATTCATCTGTCTTTATTCATATCTATAAACCATCAAGTCTTGCTCTTCTTGCATCTAAAATATGTATACAGCTTACTTTCTTGATCTTAGCTAAAATAGCAACAAAGCCATAAATGTATCTGCAGCCAGACTGCTGCAACAGCTTCCTAATAATTTATTCCACTTTCCTATTACTCTCCTCACAAACCATAGTGGATTGACAGGTTATATTGCAGAATCCATTTCTCTTTTACTTATTTCTAGGAAAGATATGGAATTTCAAATCTTGCAACTTTAGAGAGATCAGTGTCAATCTCATTTAAGGGTGAAGGTCTACTTGGCTTAATAAAATTCAGACTAACACACTCCTGTAGGGAAAGGTTTGTTTAAAGGTTCAGTGAATGAGAATGGTTCTGCATATCAGAATCAGTGATATTCCATTCCGGGAATATGGCCAAGGTGTACACTGAGTTTGTGATTTTAGTTTTCTGCAGGGTACTACTCTTCTTGTTGTTGTTTAATCACTAAGTTGTGTCCAGCTCTTTGCAACCTCATGGACTGCAGCACACCAGGCTTCCCCATCTTTCACTATCTCCTGAAGTTTGCTCAAATTCATGTCCATTGAGTCAATGATATGAGTCGAGTATCTCATTCTCTGTTGCTCCCTTCTATCCTGCCCTCAATCTTTCCCAGCATCAGGGTCTTTTCCAATGAGTTGGCTCTTTGCATCAGGTGGCCAAAGTACTGGAGCTTCAGTTTCAGAATCAGTTCTTTCAATGAATTTTCAAGGTTTATTTCCTTTAGGATTGAGTGGTTTGATTTCTTTGCTGTCCAAGGGAATCAAAAGAGCTTTTTCCAGCACTGCAGTTTAAAGGCATCAATTCTTCAGTGCTCAGCCTTTTTTATTGCCCAGCTCACACATCTGTACATGACTACTGGAAAAGCCATAACTTTGACTATACAGCCCTTTTCCAGTAAAGTGATATCTTTGCTTTTAAATATGCTATCTAGGTTTGTCATAACTTTCCTCCCAAGGAGCAAGAGACTTTGAATCATGGCTTTATTTTGTGAGTGCATGTGTGTTTGTGCACATTCACACACACTCTGTTATGTTTGACTCTTTGTGGCCTCATAGACTCTAGCCCACCAGGCTCCTCTGTCCATGGGATTCTCTAGGCAAGAATACTGGAGTGGGATGTTATACCAATCGCAGCACGCCAGGCCTCCCTGTCCATCACCAACTTCCGGAGTTCACTCAGACTCACGTCCATTGAGTCAGTGATGTTATCCAGCCATCTCATCCTGTGTTGTCCCCTTCTCCTCCTGTCCCCAATCCCAATGAGTCAACTCTTCGCATGAGGTGGCCAAAGTACTGGAGTTTCAGCTTTAGCATCATTCCTTCCAAAGAAATCCCAGGGCTGGTCTCCTTCAGAATGGATTGGTTGGATCTCCTCGCGGTCCAAGGGACTCTCAAGAGTCTTCTCCAACACCACAGTTCAAAAGCATCAATTCTTCAGTGCTCAGCCTTCTTCACAGTCCAACTCTCACATCCATACATGACCACAGGAAAAACCATAGCCTTGACTAGACGGACCTTAGTCGGCAAAGTAAAGTAACATCAATTTACCTCAAATTCTTCAATTAATTTTACTGATAATTACTTGAGTGTCTCTGATATTGTGGGTTTTTTTTTCTTGTTTGTTTGTTTTATTGTCAAAATTCTTCTGTAGTTTTTTGTTTTGGTGACTTTTATTCTATTTCTCAATCATGATGATCACAGGTGATTCTTTTCACAGTTTGTGGTTGATCATGGCTGCTATCTTGATCATTATACACACACACACACATCATGCATGTATGTGTTTGCCAACTATTTATGAAATTTATAAAGGAGAGACTTATAGAGGACCTAGTCATGAATAGTTATTTCCTATTGGCATGTAGAAAGGAGACAGTCTGGTTGTTTCATCTATGCATTGTTGTTGCTATGAACTCATCTAACACTCATGGCTAGGTTTTGGTATTCTCCTGTTGAACATAAAAAAATTTACAGAACATCAATCAGAGCACTATTAATTACTCATGTCTGAATACATACTGATTTCTTTATACATGTGAGATTTAAAGTTTACTAGAGGAAATAATTTGTTTTGTAATTGAGAATTTGTCATTTTCCAGATTAATTAAAAAACATAAGCTGTTTATAGTTTACACACTTCTAAGGTAACGTTTCATTAGACTTTGTATTATTTCAAAAGATCTTAATGAATCAATGCTTAATGAAAACATTATCTGAGTACTAGTGTTGATGAAAATATCAACATACTTAATAAAGGAATCAACATTTCATCAGATTTAATTTGTTTCATAAATATACTTGCTCTTATTACATTGAAATTTCTAATAAGTTAATATTCAGCTTTGAATATCTACTAGTTAATGTCCCTAGAATGGATTATTTTGCAAGAAATTAGAAAAATGCAAATATTAAATGGCAAATAAAATGCAGTATATTTATAAAGATGCCTTTATGGGCATTATCTAATGTATGCAAGCTATCATATTAATATATTTTGTTTTCTCAACCCAAACTGTTTTCATGGGATTTATGTGCCTTATACTATTTATGAAGTTTAATATGATTCAATATAATAAAGGCATTTGCATTTTCACAGCATCCTTCAGTAGATTTTGTGCCAAGAGGCTTACATTGCCTTGTAATTCATTTGGTTTTTAGCAGTCTGTGGACAGGATATTTAATGGCCTGGCCTTCCTACTCGGTGGCACTTAACTCTCTCAGACACTATGCACTTAAAGAATGAAAAGCCAACTGTCTTTATGACAGAAAGTATCACTGCATTTCGCACTCTCTGATGAATCATCATATAAATTTCTTTTACACTCTTTTACCATACAACGAACAAAATCTTAGACCTCATCACTCTGTCAATTATTGTGACACTGCTGCATCATTCTGTTGCAAAGAGAAAAATCTTAAAGTTTTTTTTTAATACAAATTTATTCCAATTGCTTATTTACTTTCATATCATCTATAAACCAGTCAAGTTGAAATTTCATTGTCTAAGGTCACTAATAATAGCATTATTTTTTCATTTTTCTTGACTTCTCTATGATTTTGATATGATCGGCAATTCTCCCCTTTAACATGACCCCTTTTCTCTTGGTTTCTGTGACTCAACTTTTGTCTTCTTGTTTATCTTGGGATTGCTGCCCTTAATTCTTAGTCAGAAATCAACTTGTCTTGCTCATGACAGTTTTCAAAGTTTGCAAACTTCGTGATGATTTCCCTTCTCTTCCCACTTTATACTCTCTTCTAATTGACATTCACTATTTCATGTCTTTCATCTGTAATTTGCTGACCTCTAAATACACAGCTCAGTTGCACATCTCTCCTGAGAAATTCAAGCTCAGATATTCAACTATCTTATTAACTGCTCTACCTAACTATATTATGAACTTTTCTTATCTCACACATCAACAGTAAAATCTTAAGGTTTTCCTGAAACATATTCCTCCCTAGTGTTTACATTAATGTAGAAGCCTCTACTTCTGTATTCATCTGTCTTTATTCATATCTATTAAACCATCAAGTCTTGCTCTTCTTGCATCTAAAATATGTATACAGCTTACTTTCTTGATCTTAGCTAAAATAGCAACAAAGCCATAAATGTATCTGCAGCCAGACTGCTGCAACAGCTTCCTAATAATTTATTCCACTTTCCTATTACTCTCCTCACAAACCATAGTGGATTGACAGGTTATATTGCAGAATCCATTTCTCTTTTACTTATTTCTAGGAAAGATATGGAATTTCAAATCTTGCAACTTTAGAGAGATCAGTGTCAATCTCATTTAAGGGTGAAGGTCTACTTGGCTTAATAAAATTCAGACTAACACACTCCTGTAGGGAAAGGTTTGTTTAAAGGTTCAGTGAATGAGAATGGTTCTGCATATCAGAATCAGTGATATTCCATTCCGGGAATATGGCCAAGGTGTACACTGAGTTTGTGATTTTAGTTTTCTGCAGGGTACTACTCTTCTTGTTGTTGTTTAATCACTAAGTTGTGTCCAGCTCTTTGCAACCTCATGGACTGCAGCACACCAGGCTTCCCCATCTTTCACTATCTCCTGAAGTTTGCTCAAATTCATGTCCATTGAGTCAATGATATGAGTCGAGTATCTCATTCTCTGTTGCTCCCTTCTATCCTGCCCTCAATCTTTCCCAGCATCAGGGTCTTTTCCAATGAGTTGCTCTTTGCATCAGGTGGCCAAAGTACTGGAGCTTCAGTTTCAGAATCAGTTCTTTCAATGAATTTTCAAGGTTTATTTCCTTTAGGATTGAGTGGTTTGATTTCTTTGCTGTCCAAGGGAATCAAAAGAGCTTTTTCCAGCACTGCAGTTTAAAGGCATCAATTCTTCAGTGCTCAGCCTTTTTTATTGCCCAGCTCACACATCTGTACATGACTACTGGAAAAGCCATAACTTTGACTATACAGCCCTTTTCCAGTAAAGTGATATCTTTGCTTTTAAATATGCTATCTAGGTTTGTCATAACTTTCCTCCCAAGGAGCAAGAGACTTTGAATCATGGCTTTATTTTGTAGAGTGCATGTGTGTTTGTGCACATTCACACACACTCTGTTATGTTTGACTCTTTGTGGCCTCATAGACTCTAGCCCACCAGGCTCCTCTGTCCATGGGATTCTCTAGGCAAGAATACTGGAGTGGGATGTTATACCCTCCTCCAGGGTATCTTTCCAATCCAAGGATCACACCTGCATCTTTCATGTCTTTACCACTAGCGCCACCTGGGAAGTCCCATTTTAGTGAAGACAACTCTAATTCCTAGGTGATACAATGATGTAAAAATAGTGTACTCTTTTGCTCCTATTTTTACACCATTGTACAACCTAGAAATCAGAGTTGTCTTATATAACACAGAGGAGAGATCACCACACTTGTATGCCTAGTATCTTTACTGCCTTCCCAGTGGGCTAAGAATAAAATATGAACCCTTTACTTTGGCTGAAATGGCTCATATGGATATAGATTCAGAACAAGTCAGTAGAGAAGTACTAACTGATGCTGGGTTATTGAATGTATTAAGTGACAGAAACACTGATTTGTAAGCAATGAATATTCTTAAAATGTGAATATTAAAATATGGATATAAGAAGATTGTAAAAGGATAATGAGTATGAAAAACAATAGAGGTAGTAAGGAAACACAAAAGGGTATCTTTATGAAGATGAATAAGAAGGATGAAGAGGAAGAGAAGATGAGACAGAAAGGGTGATAGAGCTGCCTTTGACTGTGTGGATCACAATAAACTGTGGAAAATTCTGAGAGAGATGGGAATACCAGACCACCTGACCTGCCTCTTGAGAAACCTGTATGCAGGTCAGGAAGCAACAGTTAGAACTGGACATGGAACAACAGACTGGTTCCAAACAGGAAAAGGAGTACATCAAGGCTGTATATTGTCACCCTGCTTATTTAACTTTTATGAAGAATACATCATGAGAAAGGCTGGACTGGAAGAAACACAAGCTGGAATCAAGATTGCCTGGAGAAATATCAATAACCTCAGATATGCAGATGACACCACCCTTATGGCAGAAAGTGAAGAGGAACTAAAAAGCCTCTTGATGAAAGTGAAAGAGGAGAGGGAAAAAGTTGGCTTAAAGCTCAACATTCAGAAAACAAAGATCATGGCATCCGGTCCCATCACTTCATGGCAAATAGAAGAGGAAACAGTGGCAACAATGTCAGACTTTACTTTTGGGGGCTCCAAACTCACTGCAGATGGTGACTGCAGCCATGAAATTAAAAGACGCTTACTCCTTGGAAAAAAAAGTTATGACCAACCTAGGTAGCATATTCAAAAGCAGAGACATTACTTTGCCGACTAAGGTCCATCTAGTCAAGGCTATGGTTTTTCCTGTGGTCATGTATGGATGTGAGAGTTGGACTGTGAAGAAGGCTGAGCGCTGAAGAATTGATGCTTTTGAACTGTGGTGTTGGAGAAGACTCTTGAGAGTCCCTTGGACTGCAAGGAGATCCAACTAGTCCATTCTGAAGGAGATCAGCCCTGGGAATTCTTTGGANTATGGATGTGAGAGTTGGACTGTGAAGAAGGCTGAGCGCTGAAGAATTGATGCTTTTGAACTGTGGTGTTGGAGAAGACTCTTGAGAGTCCCTTGGACTGCAAGGAGATCCAACCAGTCATTTCTGAAAGAGATCAACCCTGGGATTTCTTTGGAAGGAATGATGCTAAAGCTGAAGCTCCAGTACTTTGGCCACCTCATGCGAAGAGTTTGGAAAAGACCCTGATGCTGGGAGGGATTGGGGGCAGGAGGAGAAGGGGACGACTGAGGATGAGATGGCTGGATGGCATCACGGACTCAATGGACATGGGTCTGAGTGGACTCCAGGAGTTGGTAATGGACAGGGAGTCCTGGCGTGCTGCAATTCATGGGGTCTCAAAGAGTCGGACACAACTGAGCGACTGAACTGAAAGCTTGAGAAGGAACGTAGGTGGCGCCAAGGTAAAGAATCCTCCTGCTGATGCAGGAGACACAGGAGACGCAGGTTCCTGTGTCTGGGTCAGGAAGGCCCCCTGGAGAATGAAATGGCAACCCACTCCAGTATTCTTGCCTGGGAAATTCCAAGGACACGGGAGCCTGGTGAGCTGCAGTCCACGGGGCCACAAAGAGTCGGACATGACTGAACACACACACACACACAGAGAGAAATTTGAGAATAGCTGATCTGGAACTATTCCTGGTAGGCATAAGATGGAAGAGAAATCTTAGAAAACAGAGTGGAGGATGTAGCCTTAGGAGAAAAGATAAATGAAATGACAAGCAGATGTTTAAAAATGCCAATATCTTCTGCACTCAGGGCCTTTACTGGTAGCTGACAATAAGGAAGCCAAGTTTCAGTGACATTGTTTGTAGCTAATGATCATGCTTCACTCTCACTGTTGATGTGAGTTTTTGGTACACTTGCAGGTAGTATTTATTTGCAGAAAAGTTGATCAGAGTGTTTTACTTCTTAATTTTAATAACTGACACTATTAAAACTATAAGGATACCTTGTTTTACTGCATTTATTACTTCTCACAGATAATGCATTTTTTACAATTGGAAGGTTTGTGGCAACCCTGAATTGAGCAAGTCTATCAGTGCCATTTTTGTAGCATTTGCTCACTCATTGTCTCTATGTCACATTTTGGTAATTCTCACAGTATTTCAAGCCCTCCACAAGCAAAAACGATTACAACTCTCTGAAGGCTCGGATGATGGTTAACATTTTTAATAATACAGTAATTTTTATTTAAAGTGTATGTGTTGTTTTTTGCCACAATTTATTGCACACTTAACAGACTATAATATAGTATAAATATAATTTTTATACGCACTGAGAAACGAAAAATTTGTGTGGCTTTCTTTTTTGTGATATTCACTTTATTGCAATGATTTGAAATCTAGCCTATAATATCTTCAAGGTGTGCTTGTACAATTTATTTTTAAAATATGGTTTTGTCATAGGCTTCTGAGTGAAAATTACAAATGGCATTATTCTACTTGTAAGTATAGCAAATGTTAGCAATGATTCTTAAGGAAACTTTGAATAATGTTTGATTTCATTTACAAATGTAAACACCCTTCTAATTAACATCAACTTAATGGACCAACATTTAAACATTTAATATTCATTTTTCCCTGTTTAGATTTTCAGTCATCTCTCTAAACAAAATCTTTCTGAATCTAAACAGTTGTATACATTTAGTACCATAAACTTAAAAATGGCTGATCACAAGTTCTCTTAAATATCCTAGTATTTTCATGAAATTTTTAAATTTTCAGTGCAACTTAGTTAAACTTTCTAAAATGAAGTTATTTTTAAAAAACAAATTCTTGTAAACCTTACAGGTATATAAAATCTCAAACTACATTTACCTGAAAATTTAATGCTACAGTTTTCATTCTTTTAAATCTTTCTCAGTGTACCAAATTTTAAATTGCCTTGGGGTTAAAATACAGCAACCCACTCCAGTATTCTTGCTTGGAAAATTCCATGGACAGAAGAGCCTGGCGAGCTACAGTCCCTCTGCCGATTCACAGAGCCGGACATGACTGAGCAACTAAACGCATGCACACACACCCACACACACACAGAGACACAGACACAGACACAGACACACTCTAATTGAGGAGAAGCATGGAGACAACATGAGGAAGTGCTCTGGATGAGGGGTAGGCGCAGCACTGCAAGCCAAGGGAACACTGCAGGTGTTTTAAGTTATTCCAAGAAAAATGGACAGGGCCCCCCTCTAGGGACTCACAGCCTACTGTGTGAAGAAGTAGTCTCCCTATGAACCATTAACACCTATACACCTGCCATAACATCCAGCTGGGTTCCACTTGTTCTGGAGGAGAGGCTGAAAAGGCACAGAAAGAATGGGACTAGGCAGGAAAGACAGCAGGAAAGACAGACGTAGTTGCCTGACAGGATGAGCTTCTTTTCCTGGTCCAGTCCCTTCCCTTGGGAGAACATTTAGTTAAGATGGGGAAGGGACAGGCTTCGTTGCCACGATGGCTCTCTGGATTATGTTTAAGGGCAGTATCAGCATGAAACAGGTATGATGGTATCTTGTCTCAGAGGTGCTTTACTCAAAAAGTAGATAGATAGCTCAAGACCTGAATGACCTGACTTTCTTTCATGCTAGAGATGAAGTCAGTGGAAGAGGGAAAACAATATTGAGAGAGTGAATTTGACAAGGGTGGGAGAGCAGAGAGGAGGGACTTCCAAGACATCTTTGCCGCTCAGGTGGACTCCAGGTGACTGAGGGTGACGGAACAGGAAAAGCGAAGAATGGCTGTGCATCTTTCTTAAAAGCCATGTGTACCTGTTGGTGAGCTTTTGTTTCTGATAACAGCTTCTTTCTGCCCTTGTAGAGAGTTTGTAGTGGCTGATGTGAGAAACGCTGGGCTGGAAGAAGCACAAGCTGGAATCAAGTTTGCCGAGAGAAATATCAATAACCTCAGATATGCAGATGACACCACCCTTATGGCAGAAAGTGAAGAGGAACTAAAAAGCCTCTTGATGAAAGTGAAAGTGGAGAGTGAAAAAGTTGGCTTAAAGCTCAATATTCAGAAAATGAAGATCATGGCATCTGGTCCCATCACTTCATGGGAAATAGATGGGGAAACAGTAGAAACAGTGTCAGACTTTATTTTGGGGGGCTCCAAAATCACTGCAGACGGTGACTGCAGCCATGAAATTAAAAGACGCTTACTCCTTGGAAGAAAAGTTATGACCAACCTAGATAGCATATTCAAAAGCAGAGACATTACTTTGCCGACTAAGGTCCGTCTAGTCAAGGCTATGGTTTTTCCTGTGGTCATGTATGGATGTGAGAGTTGGACTGTGAAGAAGGCTGAGCGCCGAAGAATTGATGCTTTTGAACTGTGGTGTTGGAGAAGACTCTTGAGAGTCCCTTGGACTGCAAGGAGATCCAACCAGTCCATTCTGAAGGAGATCAGCCCTGGGATTTCTTTGGAAGGAATGATGCTAAAGCTGAAGCTCCAGTACAACTAAGGTCCGTCTAGTCAAGGCTATGGTTTTTCCTGTGGTCATGTATGGATGTGGGAGTTGGACTGTGAAGAAAGCTGAGCGCCAAAGAATTGATGCTTTTGAACTGTGATGTTGGAGAAGACTCTTGAGAATCCCTTGGAGTGCAAGGAAATCCAACCAGTCCATTCTAAAGGAAATCAGCCCTGGGTGTTCTTTGGAAGGAATGGTGCTAAAGCTGAAGCTCCAGTACTTTGGCCACCTCATGTGAAGAGTTGACTCATTGGAAAAGACTCTGATGCTGGGAGGGATTGGGGGCAGGAGGAGAAGGGGACGACAGAGGATGAGATGGCTGGATGGCATCACCGACTTGATGGACATGAGTTTAAGTGAACTCTGGGAGTTGGTGATGGACAGGGAGGCCTGGTGTGCTGCAATTCATGGGGTCGCAAAGAGTCGGACACGACTGAGCAACTGAACTGTACTGAACTGATATATGAACAAAGGAGATTACTACTTTGTACAAAGAAGATGGCTAATGATGAACCTTCTCTTAAGCAGGGAAAAGTGTTACATGGCATAATTTTTTTTTTTCTCAAATAAGAAAAGACCTCACAGTTCTAAGTCATTTCAGGACATTCAAAAATGAGAAAAACAACTGGTAGCTACATCCTTTCTTTAAAAATACATTTATTCTTATTAATGTAGGCGTCAAGACCCTTAGCTCTAACAATATGGAAAGAATCATAATTAGGTCCAAGTGTAGAACTAAAGTAGATTTTTCATAAACATTGGGAGTCCATTTTAATATGTAGATTATATGCAAGCAAGGCAATAATTTAAAATTCCACCTCTTCTCCATAAGTTATTTCCTGATAATTCTGCTTGCAATCGCTTTCACGCCTCCCAAACCTACATGTCCAGGCAGGCTCTGTCACAGCTGGTCACTGGACATCTCCACAGTGGATATTCCAAAGTTTCCTCGAACCCAGTAAGTACATTTTGCTATGTTGAATCCTTTTTCCTAAACCTGCCCTTGGAATTGCTTTTCCTGCCTTAGTTGGCTGAGAAAGCATTTTGACATGCTATCAGTCACCAAGTTGCCTTCTTGCTATCTCTGGTGCCCGCCCCCTCTTCAGCCCAGCTTCTGTGCTAGGTCAGCCCTCATTGCCAGGGCAATTAAAGTAAGCCCTTAGCTTGTCTTCATGGCTCCAGCCAGCCATCCTCTAATCCATGATTGCAGCCAGAGTAATCTTTCGAAAAAAAGCAAATCTCATCATTCTCTCCAGGGCTTAAAGTCCTTCAGTAGCTCCTCATTGATTAAGAGATAGAGTCCAAACTCCTTAATTTGCCACACCAGGCCAACCTTATTGACTGCCATTATCTTTTAACCGTGTAAACACATTTCAGTCAAGCTGGATTTCGTGCTTTTTGAAATTTTATTTTTAT
Source organism: Aepyceros melampus (assembly GCA_006408695.1). NCBI lineage: Eukaryota > Metazoa > Chordata > Mammalia > Artiodactyla > Bovidae > Aepyceros > Aepyceros melampus. The sequence goes on from SJXQ01007455.1 coordinate 290,865, forward strand.
TTTTGGCCACACTAGGCCTTCAACACTGCACACAGGCTTCCTCTTGTTGCAGCAAGCGGGGACTGCTCTTCTTGCGAGAGTGTCTCTGTTGTAGAGCACAGGCTTTAGTAGTTGCAGCACACAGGCTCTAGAGGACAGGCTCTGTAGCTGTGGAACACTCATTTAGTTGCTCTGTGAATTTGGAATATTCCTGGACCGAGGATTGAACCTGTGTCCCCTGCACTGGCAGGTGGATTTCTTAACCAACAGACCACCAGGGGAATCCTATAGATTTGTTTAAATTCCACTCATGGACTAGCAAGAGAGACCCTCAGGAGGTCAAGAGGTCCCTATGAGAAGTTTTCTATTTCGTGTTTTAATTCTGATCATTATCTTCAAAAACAATATAAGTACATTTTGAATCATCTAGAGTAGTGCTTTTCAAACGTTAATGTGTCCAGGAATCACCTGGAGGTCTCATAAAGGGGCTGACTTTGAGTCAGTAAGTCCTGTGTGGCCCAAGGCAGTTCTAATAAGCTCCCAGGTGATGCCAATGTTGCTACATTGTGGACCATATTTTGAGTAATAAGGGTCTAGAATGATCACTTTCTAATTGAGTACGACCACAAAATTGTCTTGTTGTTATTAATTAATGAATAAAGAAGAAAAGCAGATTTAATATTTTTAATGACATATTCGTTACAAATGAAGACCAAGTGATGCTGAAACTTGTATGATAAAGATCTAGCAATGGTTCTAGTTAAAAAAAAAAGATGGAAGAACTGAATCATCATTTTATACAGAATAGGGTATAGGCACGTCAATCTCAAGTCACAGCAATTAAGACAACTCTGTCACAGTAAAAAGTATTACTTATACCATTCTATTGATATTTGGAATGATATTACTTTTGTATTTTTCTTTATAATTATATAATATCTATAAACATTAGGGTTTATACTTAGTTTTATGTCTACACCTAAGAAAAAAACAAATTGACTTTAGGGTACAATAGGAATTTTATGAGTTCTACATATTATTCAAGTTTGAGAAACACTGGACTAAGCCAAGTCATACCTCTTTGCCTTTGTTCTTGCTGTCACCTCTGCCTGGAATCCCTTCTTAATCCCTTCCCAGCCTTGCCACCCTTCCATGTCCATTTAGTAAACAGCTACTTTTCCTTATGGCTCTTTTTCAGAAACCTGTGGTCAGTGTCATATTACAGCTGCGCCTTATTTTCACTTCTTTCACAACCTAACATGCTGCTGCACATTTGGTTGCAAGTATTTGCTTATTTTGTTGACTGTCTCTTCTATCCCAAGAAAATGACCTTGTCTTTGTCTTCATATTTGTTCAACTCTAGGGATGTAACACTTGTTCAGTAAATGTTTTTGAATGCATCAATAGATACAAAACTTGGCTTGCTTCTGCTTGGAGAGAAAGAAAGAGGATATCAACATAACGTGTTCACATTTGTGGGTGAAAAAATTAAACGTATAGAATAATTATAATATTCTTCTACATGCAATTTGCTTTCCATGTAGTAACTGAAAAGCCTTGTTTCCTAGAGTGTCTGCTGATGAGTCTGTATTTTTACTAGCTTTTCAGAGACCTGCTTGTTGAGGTTAAAGCCTAGTGAATTTTAAAATAATGCTAAAAAAAACCACTGATTACATTTTGGTGATGCATCATCAGAACTAAAAATAGAATGGAAAGACTGAAAAATCTTCACTCAAACATCCAGCCAAAGTACAGTTAACATTTATGGGTGAGCTGGAACTGTGGGTGACTTTCAACTTGCAGTTATGCAGGACAAATTCTGCAGCCCATCAAGACTCCTGATCCAAGCTTCCTCATGTTTTGGTTTTGTCATTCAGCTTTGGTTACCACCTTCACTGGAGTTGGAAGAGGGAGTGAAGCCCAGTTTGCCTTTAAGAACAGGACAAAGCCTGACTTATTTATTTATTTGATAGTGAAATCGATTTTCTGGTCTATATGCAAGAGGCCTACTTCCCAATAAGACCTTATCTAAATTAACCAGGATGATGTACAGTGTGGGATTGGGGTTGGGGTTGGGGTTGGCACGAAGAGCTAAAAACCACAAAATAAATTCCAACCATTTCTGTCTGTAATGTAAAAAGAAAGATATGGGGCTTCTCTGTGGCTCAGATGGTAAAGAATCTGTCTTCAATGTAGGAGACTAGGTTTGATTCCTGGGTTGGGAAGATTCCCTGGAGAAGGGAATGGCTACCCACTCCAATATTCTGGCCTGGAAAATTCCATGGACAGAGGAGCCTGGTGGGCTTCAGTTCATTGGGTTGCAAAGAGCTGGACACAACTGAGCAACTAATAGTTTCACTTTCAGTAGTGCTATGCAAACACTGTGAGAATGGCTCTGATGGAACAAATTTGGGCTGGTATAGCTCAGAACTAGGTTTTCACTCTGCATAGCCATTGCCATGTCATTATCAGAACAATGTTATTTTGATCCCAGAGCCATGGAAACTTGTACAACTCAATGGTTTTGGAGTATAATTAATTCATTTATGGCTTCAAATGGACATTTCTCTACTTAGAATAAACAGTCTTGGGGATTTCTCTTCCGACTACTTTCTGAGTTATTATTTGACTCTCTAGTAGTATCGCAGTGTACTCCAAGCTCATCAGAATTTCTTACTTCTTCCTGGAATGTCCCTCCCCATCTGTGGTGGCTAATATTATGTCAACTTGACTTGGTTAACTGATGCTCAGATGGCTGGTAAAACATTACTGATGGGTGTTTTATGAGGGCATTTCCAAAAGAGATCAGTATTTGAATTGGTGAACAAAGATAAGCAGATGCCCCTTGCCAATGTGAGTGGACATCATCCAATTCACTGAGGGCCATAAGGAAAAAGAAAAAACTCTTGGGGAAGGATGAACTTGCTCTCTCCATTTGAGCTGGGGCATTCATCTCCTCCTGTCCTTGGACTTCGGTCCTCCTGGCCCTCAAGTCTTCAGGCTCCATTGAAACTTACACCATTACTCCTTCTCTTTCCCTTCTCCTTCCTCTTCTCAGGTCTTTAGACTCAGACTGAATTACACTACAGACTCTTCTGGTTTTCCAGCTTGCAGATGGCAGATTCCAGGACTTCTCAGTTTCTTAATCACATGAGCCACTTCTTATAATAAATCTCTATGTATATCTCATTGGTTTCCCTGAAGAGTACTAAAATATTGTCCAAGGAAAAATCATTTTTTCAAAACCCTAACCAGGGTTTTTCCTTCAGAAAACTTCCCAACCATTCCCAGGGGGAATTACTCAACTTCTCCTCTGGACTCGTTTCACGTCTTTTATGAGGTTAGTTAATATACAACATTCTATTAGTTGACTTGATCTAAACCAGGAAGGAATAGACAAATGTAGGCATGTGGAATATTAAACCCATGGTACAATGAAAAGAGCACTTGATTAAGAGTCAAAAGAAGTGGTATCAAGCCCTCCTTCTCCATATGGCCAAGTAGAGAAATTTATCGTTCTTGCATCTTATATGTTGGGCTTCCATTGTTGATTTTTCTCTTTGGGGGTAGAATATTAATGAGTTTGCATGCCTACTCTCTCACCCCATTCCTGTCATGCAGTGTGTGTTCAAATATTTATTAAATTGAGCTAAATTAGACTTGGCATTCTAGTTATTGCACCAACACTGTCATCTGTGTTTCACACACAGGAACTTGGTACAAAATCATGGGCCCTTTTCCATTAGGTAAAGAGGAAAACGCTCAGAACAAAAACAGATTTGTCCCATTTATTTTCTGATGTTCATAAAATTGTTCAACCCACATGTCAGAACAGAAGGGCTATTTAACATCACTGTGCATTTTACTGTCTAGCATTATACTTAGAACAGAACTGAGTGAGCCTTCTAGACTTTATTTTGCTTGATGGTCTTTGCTTCACCTGTACACTGCGTTCATTTACAAACAGACTCCTATTCTGGGAATCCCATTTTTGAGACTGATATCTAAGCCACAATCTGCATTCTGAACATCTTAAATGCCTACGCACTAACCACAACTGTTTGTTTATCCCCTATTACAACAGGGACAAATATAGTCACTAATTTTTGCCTTTTATGGTAACAACCCAATTTAATACTTGGGAGAAGAAAGAGAGCCATGATAGTCATAGAAGAAACAAAAACACAAAATATCATAGCAATCTGTGTTCTTTGAACATTCACATTGAAGACTAAAACAATATTTACACATTATCATTTAAGGGAACAGGAGCAATTCTGTGATAGTCTATCTAAGTGCTTGCTTTTGGGGAGCAGCTTTTGAAACTTACATCATGTGGTAAGGCTCATCAGAGTTCAGCCTGAATTTTCTTTATCCATATGCTATCCCCAGAAATTCAGAGTGATTTCCAGAAGGGATAGTCCCCACCCCCTTTCCTGCTTAGTTTTGGTTATGGGATATGATTGTAAACCATGTAATGAGGATAGGTGGCTCAGAGGTTAAAGCGTCTGCCTCCAATGCGGGAGACCCGGGTTCGATCCCTGGGTCGGGAAGATCCCCTGGAGAAGGAAATGGCAACCCACTCCAGTATTCTTGCCTGGAGAATCCCATGGACAGAGAAGCCTAGTACATTACAGTCCATGGGGTCGCAAAGAGTCGGACACGACTGAGTGACTTCACCATCACCCATCACCAATGAGGATATTCATATTTACTAAGTGATCTCCACATGGTACAGTCCTGACTATACTTCTCTGACACCAATTTCTAGCCGTGATAATTTGGGGGATGTCATCCTTGAACAGTAATGTCTGCACACATCTTATACTTTGTATACTTTATCTCAGTTAATCCTTTATATTAGTCTCAACTTCTTCAGTTACAAGAGATAAGAACCATTTTGAACCAGTAAAGGATTAAAGGGAGATCTTTTTGGAGGGCAAGGGCACACTTGAACACCTCAGGAATATTTCTGACTTTAAACCTGGCAGAACTAAGGTATCTAACTCCGGTCAGCTTTTCTCTCTGCTAACTCAAAGTCACCTAACTTTAGCTTCACAGGTTTGTGTTTGTTACCCTAGAGGATAGATTCTCTTTGTGTCTTTATAGAGTGAGTGAAGTCTCTCAGTTGTGTCCGATGCTTTGTGACCCCATGGACTGTAGCCTACCAGGCTCCTCTGTTCATGGGATTCTCCAGGCAATAGTCCTGTAGTGGATTGCCATTTCCTTCCCCAAGGGATCTTCCCAACCCCGGGCTCGAACCCGGGTCTCCCACATTGTAGACAGATGCTTCCAGGGAAGCCTTTATAGAGCAAATCTCAAAGAAGGACTCCAACTGGCCCTTTGTAGGTCATTTGCCCTCCTCTGGGACCAATCACAGTGGAGAGAAGGTTGAGCTATTCTGACTGGCCAGATTGTTGTCACTTGCTAAATTTATGATCAGGAGATTGGTGGGACTTTGGGAATTAACAACTATATGGGGTAGAGAGTTTCAGTACCCTGAGGGAAGAAGGGTTGCTGGGAATTTGAAGATAGATATCCACTCTATTATCATGAATAATACGAGAGGTATTGTTTTTCCTATTTTAGAAGCTCAGAGATTGATTTGCTAAAATTCATGCAGCTGGCAAGTAGCTAAAGTAAATCTTCTAATCTATCATATTCCTTTTCATTTCAGTTCAGTTCAGTCACTCAGTCATGTCCGAATCTTTGAGACCCCATGGACTGCAGCACACCAGGCTTGTCAATCGCCAGCTCCCAAAACTTGTTCAAACTAGTTGATGATGCCATCCAACCATCTTATCCTATGTCATGCCCTTCTCCTGCCTTCAGTCTTTCCCAGCATCGTGTCTTTTCCAATGAGTCAGTTCTTTGCATCAGGTGGCCAAAGTATTGGAGCTTTAGCTTCAGCATCAGTCCTTCCAATGAACATTCAGAACTGATTTCCTTCAGGATTGACTGGTTTGATCTCCTTGCAATTCAAGGGACTCCCAAGAGTCTTCTCCAATACCACAGTTCAAAAGAATCAAGTCTTCAGCATTCAGCTTTCTTTATAGTCCACCTCTCAAACCCATACATGTCTACTGGAAAAACCATAGCTTTGACTAGATGGGCCTTTGTCAGCAAAGTAATGTCTCTGTTTTTTAATATGCTGTCTAGGTTGGTCATAGCTTTTCTTCCAAGGAGCAAGGATCTTTTGATTTCATGGGGGCAGTCACCATCTGCAGTGATTTCAGAGCCCAAGAAATCAAGTGTGTCACTGTTTCCATTGTTTCCTCATCTATTTTCCATGAAGTGATGGGACCACACGTCATGATCTTTGTTTTTTGAATGTCGAGTTTTAAGCCAGCTTTTTCACTTTCCTTTTTTACTTTCATCAAGAGGCTCTTTAGTTCTTTGCTTTCTGCCATAAGGGTGGTATCATCTGCATATCTGACATTATTTATATTTCTCTCAGCAATCTTGATTACAGCTTGTGCTTCATCCAGCCTAGCATTTCACATGATGTACTCTGCACAAAAGTTAAAAAAGCAAGGTGGTGATATACCACCTTGACACACTCCTTTCTCAGTTTGGAACCAGTCTAGTGTTCCATGTACAGTTCTAACTGTTGCTTCTTGACCTGCAAACAGATTTCTCAGGAGGCAGGTAAGGTGGTCTGGTATTCCCATTTCTTGAAGAATTTTCCACAGTTGGTTTTGATCCACATAGTCAAAAGCTTTGGTGTAATCAATAAAACAGAAGCAGAAGTTTTTCTGGAACTCTCTTGCTTTTTTGATGCTACAATGGATGTTGGCAATTTGATCTCTGGTTCCTCTGCCTTTTCTAAATCCAGCTTGAACATCAGGAATTTCTCGGTTCCCATAATTTGAAGCCTAGCTTGGAGAATTTTGAGCATTACTTTGCTAGCATGTGAGATGAGTGCAATCGTGTGGTAGTTTGAACATTTTTTGGCATTGCCTTTCTTTGGGATTGGAATGAAAACTGACCTTTTCTAGTCCTATGACCCCTGCTGAGTATTCCAAATTTGCTGGCATGTGGAGTGCAGCACTTTCACAGCATCATCTTTTAGGATTTGAAATAGCTCAACTGGAATTCTATCACCTCCACTAGCTATGTTCGTAGTGATGCTTCCTAAGGCTCATGTGACTTTGCATTCAAGGACATCTGACTCTAGGTGAGTGATCACACCATCGTGGTTATCTGAGTCATTCAGTTCAGTTCAGTTCAGTCCCTCAGTCATGTCTGACTCTTTGCGACCCCATGAATTGCAGCACGCCAGGCCTCCCTGTCCATCACCCACTTCCGGAGTTCACTCAGATTCAAGTCCATCGAGTCAGCGATACCATCCAGCCATTTCATCCTCTGTCATCCCCTTTTCCTCCTGCCCCCAATCCCTCCCAGCATCAGAGTCTTTCCAATGAGTCAACACTTCGCATGAGGTGGCCAAAGTACTGAAACTTCAGCTTTAGCATCATTCCTTCCAAAGAAATCCTAGGGCTGATCTCCTTCAGAATGGACTGGTTGGATCTCCTTGCAGTCCAAGGGACTCTCAAGAGTCTTCTCCAACACCACAGTTCAAAAGCATCAATTCTTCAGCGCTCAGCTTTCTTCACAGTCCAACTCTCACATCCATACATGACCACTGGAAAAACCATAGCCTTGACTAAACAGACCTTAGTCGGCAACGTAATGTCTCTGCTTTTGAATATACTATCTAGGTTGGTTATAACTTTTCTTCCAAGGAGTAAGCGTCTTTTAATTTCATGGCTGCAGTCACTATCTGCAGTGATTTTGGAGCCCAGAAAAATAAAGTCTGACATTGTTTCCACTGTTTCTCCGTCTATTTCCCATGGAGTGATAGGACCGGATGCCATGATCTTCATTTTCTGAATGTTGAGCTTTAAGCCAACTTTTTCACTCTCCTCTTTCACTTTCATCTAGAGGCTTTTTAGTTCCTCTTCACTTTCTGCCATAAGGGTGGTATCATCTGCATATCTGAGATTATTGATATTTCTCCCGGCAATCTTGATTCCAGCTTGTGTTTCTTCCAGTCCAGCGTTTCTCATGATGTACTCTGCATAGAAGTTAAATAAGCAGGGTGACAATAAACGACCTTGACATACTCCTTTTCCTATTTGGAACCAGTCTGTTGTTCCATGTCCAGTTCTAACTGTTGCTTCCTGACCTGCATACAGATTTCTCAAGAGGCAGGTCAGGTGGTCTGGTATTCCCATCTCTCTCAGAGGTTTTTGTATAGTTCTTCTCTGTATTCTTGCCACCTCATCTTAATATCTTCTGCTTCTGATAAGCATTGTAAAACCAAAATACAAAAATGTACAAACTTTTGCTGTAACTCTTTTTTCCTCATTGGAAGTAACAGTCTAAAAAATAATTTTAATTTAAAGTTTTAATGTTGGTATCATTTCAAAATAAATTTGAAAAACACCACTATCAGAAAAAAAAAAAACCCTTAAAAATGCAGTACAATGTGCTTTTAAAAATACAGTCACATTGTTCCCATTTTCCCATATATATTCCTATGATATATCTAGGTGAGGTGTCAGAAAGAGTTGAGTCAAAATGACACAGGGGAAAGGGCAGAACCAGGTGAAGAAAGCAGCCTTTCTGTTAAGGGGTAGCTTCATACAAGTCTGATGACAGAGAAAGCCCAGGTCCAGGAGAACAAAGGCAGTAATAGAGGTCATAGTAATAGGGGCTTCCCTAGTGGTTCAGATGGTAAAGAATCTGCCTGCAGGAGATGTGGGTTTCATCCCTGGGCTGGGAAGATCCCCTGGAGAAGGGAACAACAGCCCATACCAGTATTCTTGCCTAGAGAATTCCATGGACAGAGGAGCCTACAGTTCATGAGGTTGCAAAAAGTCAGACACAACTGAACAACTAACACACAAACACACACACACACACACACACACACACACACACACAGAATAGAGATCAAGCTGCCTGGTCAAAAAGCTAAGTATATCACCTGACATATTTGTCTGCTCATGGAGACAAACAAGGAGCCCAGTGGATTGTTCTCCCTTAAATCCTAGAATTTCTAAAGCCTAATTATGAAGGCACATTTTCAAGTTTAGCAATTGATTATTGTATAATTTCATCATAAGTTTTCTTGCTTAATAGAGTTTCCTAACAAGTATCAGAAGCATCAAGATAGCCCCTCAAGAAATTAGGAAGTTAAAAATAAAAACTACAAAATCACTGATAGAAGTTTTGTGAAGAAAATAATTGAGAAGAACACTAGTATTAGATTGGACTGAGGAGAAAAAAAAGTACAACTTTCTGCCGTGGGCTTACAATGTTGATTGTAAATAAAAATGTGTACGATTTTATGGGAAACCTTATTAAATAAGATAACCAAGAAAAATTGGAAGTATATGGTTTTAGGGAAGCAAATTCCTGTAATATATATCTTGAGGTCTGACCAAGAAAAAATGACCATAATTTAGAAATATTCTGTAAGCAATAAAAAATTTTAACCACATAATTAAGAGGCTTCTCAAAAATAGCCTAGTACTTAAAATAGCCTTGTGGATTTTTACTGTGAAGCTGGGATAATGTTTTTGGTGTTAAAAAACAAAACAGGCACTGGAGAATTAAAAAATGCTACATGTGTTTAAAATAAGCACTATTTTCAAGATCACTGGGGGGGGGAATACACTGACCCCATGTTGTCTGTGGAGACTGGACAATGTCTGCAAATTTATATGCAATAGCAAATAAGAGATGTGTTAGTTTCAGTCTTTTAAAATATTTCCAAAATCTCTGTGAATATAACATATCTTTAAATAAGGAGTGGACATTTGATACTAATCTTGGTTATTTCATCTTTTATTTATCAGTTTTTCAAAAATATTTCCAAAATACTGTACATTTTAGTAGCTAATGGCAGTCTACACCAACTCTTCTTGTGTGAATCAGATGAGTTTTTGTTTTCAAGAGCAGCAGGAGAAAAAAACACAGTGCCAGAGGTTCTTTAAAAGAGTTATCCTCTCACTCTCATCCTTGGATTCTTATCTGCACTCTGGTACAGCCAGAAAGTTCTTTGATGCTGCTTATTCAGGCAACTGGGTAGTGGCTGACCGATGCACCCAGCAAGTGGCTCACCTGGAAGGGCCCAAGGAAAAAACATTGACAGAGGATCATATGTTCACCTATTGCTCAATGCTTCCTTCTTTGATAAACTTTCAGCTCACCAATTTTCAGGTAGGAATAAAGATTCCTGATCTCTCCTGGAACACAGTGTTGGCTATTATTTGTATAAACCTCTATGGACTAACAAAAACAACTCTCATATGCTTCTTGGTATTTCATCTGTTTGAAAATAGAGGAAAGTGAAAGTGAAGTCGCTCAGTCGTGTCTGACTCTTTGTGACCCCATGGACTGTAACCTATCAGGCTCCTCCGTCCATGGGATTTTCCAGCCAAGAGTGCTGGAGTGGATTGCAATTTCCTTCTCCAGAAAATAGAGGAGTTTCTCTATTTCCTAAGTGATGTAAGGACAAAAGCTTATGTGTGAAGAAGATGTTTTGAGGGACCAGGAAGTAGTGTGGCAGGTACACCCTCACTATTCAATCTATAAATCATCTTAGAGCTACACTGAGACAATTGCATTTGGTTTAACAAAACTGGAAAACCTATCAAGCTTCAGCTCAGAAACAAACCTGATGACACTGTCGTTTGTTTCCAACTTGGAAACTCAGATGACTTCAGCTAAGACTTACAATGACTTTGACTCTAGCAGTAGAAGCAGCTATTTTAAGAACAAGAGCCTACTTGTTTTTTCTTTATTATTATTGCAGCATAACTGTTTTACAATGTTGTATTAGTTTCTGTTCTACAAGGAAGTGAATCATCTGTAGGTATACCCATATCCCCTTCCCCTTGGACCTCGCCACCATCCCACTCACCAAGGTCATCACTGAATACCAAGCTGAGCTCCCTGTGCTACACAGCAGGTGCCCAGTAACTATTGACTTTACATAAGGGGCAGGAGGGATGAATTGGGAGCTACTAGTTTTTGCCTAGAAAGCATATACTTTTGGCTATCAACTAGATCCTACAACAGTTCCAAACTCGTTTCCTCATTGTCTTGTTTGGTAAGTAGGTCTTGCCTCAATTATGATTCTGTAGCCTTTGTTCTAGATTCACTTAAAGACTTGGTCAGTCAGTCAGTTCAGTTGCTCAGTTATATCCAACTCTTTGGGACCCCATGGACTGCAGCACGCCAGGTTCCGTGTCCAAGACCAACTCCCAAAGCTTGCTCAAATTCATGTCCATAAAGTTGGTGATCTTAGTTGGTCTGCTTTTGAATATACTATTTAGGTTGGTCATAACTTTTCTTCCAAGGAGTAAGCGTCTTTTAATTTTATGGCTGCAGTCACCATCTGCAGTGATTTTGGAGCCCAGAAAAATAAAGTCTGACACTGTTTCCCCATCTATTTCCCATGAAGTGATGGGACTGGATGCCATGATCTTCATTTTCTGAATGTTGAGCTTTAAGCCAACTTTTTCACTCTCCTCTTTCACTTTCATCAAGAGGCTTTTTAGTTCCTCTTCACTTTCTGCCATAAGGGTGGGGTCATCTAATGCCAGAAAATAATAGCAAATGAAACAACTGACAAAGGATTAATTTCCAAAATATACAAGCAGCTCATACAACTCAATACTGGAAAAACAAACAAACAAACAAAACAATCAAAAAATGGGAAAAAGAACTAAACAACTTTTCTCCAAAGAAGACACACAGATGTCTAACAAACACACGAAAAGATGTTCAACATCGCTCATTATTTGAGAAATGCAAATCAAAACTGCAATGTAAATTGATACATCCACTATTCCCACCAACAGTGCAAGAGTGTTCCCTTTTCTCCACACCCTCTCCAACATTTCTTGTTTGTAGACATTTTGATGATCACCATTCTGACCAGTGTGAGGTGATATCTCAATGTAGTTTTGATTGGCATTTCTCAAATAATGAGCAATGTTGAACATATTTTCCTGTGTTTGTTAGCCATCTGTGTGTCTTCTTGGAGAAAAGTTTGTTTAGTTCTTTTTCCCACTTTTTGATTGTTTTATTGTTGTTTGTTTGTTTTTCCAGTATTGAGTTGTATGAGCTGCTTGTATATTTTGGAAATTAATCCTTTGTCAGTTGTTTTATTTGCTATTATTTTCTGGCATTCTGAGGGTTGTCTTTTCACCTTGCTTATAGTTTCTTTTGCTGTGCAAAAGGTTTTAAGTTTAATCAGGTTCCACTTGTTTACTTTTGTTTTTATTTATGTTATTCTAGGAGGTGAGTCATAGAGAATCTTGTTTGATTCATGTCATTGAGTGTTCTGCCTATGTATTCCTCTAAGAGTTTTATAGTTTCTGGTCTTACATTTAGGTCTTTAATCCATTTTAAGTTTATCTTTATGTATGGTGTTAGGAATTGTGCTAATTTCATTCTTTTATATGGAGCTATCCAATTTCCTCAGCACCATTTATTGAAGAGGTTATCTTTATCCCATTGTATCTTCTTGCCTCCTTTGTCAAAAATAAGGTACCCATAGGTGCATGAGTTTAATTCTGGGCTTTTTATCTTGTTCCATTGGTGTATATTTCTGTTTTTGTGCCAGTACCATACTGTCTCGATGGCTGTAGCTTTGTAGTATAATCCAAAATCAGGAAGGTTGATTCCTCCAGCTCCATGCTTCTTTCTCAAGACGGCTTTGGCTTATTTAGGGTCTTTTGTGCTTCCATATGAATTGTGAAATTTTTTGATCTAGTTCTGTGAAAAATTCCACTGGTAATTTGATAGGGATCACATCGAATCTGTAGATTGTGTTTGGTAGTATAGTCACTTTCACAATATTGATTACTCCTACCCAAGAACATGGAATATCTCTCCATCTGTTTATGTTGTCTTTGATTTCTTTTATCAGTGTCTTATAATTTTCTATGTACAGTTCTTTTGTCTTCTTAGGTAAGTTTATTCTTAGATATTTAATTCTTTTTGTTGCAATGGTGAATGGGATTGGTTCCTTAATTTCTCTTTCTGATTTTTCAGTGTAGTGTATAGAAATGCAAATGATTTCTTGTATTGATTTTGTATCCTACAACTTTGCTAAATTCACTGATTAGCTCTAGTAATTTTCTGATACTATCTTTAGGGTTTTCTATTTACAGTATCATGTCATCTGCAAACAGTGAGAGTTTTACTTCTTCTTTTCCAGTCTGGATTCCTTTTATTTCTTTTTCTTCTCTGATTGCTATAGCTAGGACTTCCCAGAACCATGTTGAATAATAGTGTTGAAAGTGGACACACTTGTCTCATTCCTGATCTTAGGGGGAGTGCTTGAAATTTTTCACCATTGAGAATAATGTTTGCTGTAGGATAATCATATATGGCCTTTACTATGTTGAGGTAGGTTCCTTCTATGCCCATTTTTTGAAGAGTTTGAATCATAAATAGGTGCTGAATTTTGTCAAAGGCATTTTCTGCATCTATTGAGATTATTGTATGGTTTTTAATTTTTAAATTTGTTAATGTGGTGTATCACATTGATTGATTTGTGTGTATTGAAGACTCCTTGCATCCCTGCAGCAAATGCAACTTGATCATGGTGTATGAGCTTTTTGATGTGTTGCTGAATTCTGTTGAAATTTTGTTGAGGATTTCTGCATCTACATTCGTCAGTGATATTGGCCTGTAGTTTTCTTTTTTTCTGTTGTCTTTGTCTGGTTTTGGTATCAGGGTGTTGGTGGCCTCGTTGAATGAGTTTGGAAGTGTTCCTTCCTCTCCCATTTTTAAAAGAGTTTTAGAAGAATAGGCATTAGCTCTTCTTTAAATGTTTGATAGAATCCTCCTGTTGAAGCCATCTGGTCCTGGGCTTTTGTTTTTTAGGAGATTTATGATCACAGCTTCAATTTCAGTGCTTGTAATTGAGTTGTTCATAATTTCTATTTTTTCCCAGTTCATTCGTGGAAGATTGAACTTCTCTAAGAATCTGTCCATTTCTTGCAGATTATCCATTTTATTGTCATATAGTTGTTCATAATAGTCTCATAATCCTTTGTATTTCTGCATTGTCTTTGTAACCTCTGCTTTTTCATTTCTAATTTTATTGATTTGATTCTTCTCTTTTTTTTTTCTTGATGCATCTGGCTAAAGGTTTGTCTATTTTGTTTATCTTCTCAAAGAACCAGTTTTTAGTTTTATTAATCTTTGCTATTGTTTCCTTCTTTTTTTTTTTTTTCATTTATTTCTACTCAGATATTTATGACTTCTTTCCTTCTACTAATTTTTGGGTATTTTTGTTCTTCTTTTTCCAGTTGTTTTAGGTATAAAGTTAGGTTGTCTATTCGATGTTTTTCATGTTTCTTGAGGTAGGATTGTATTGCTCTAAACTTCCCTCTTAAAATGGTTTTTGCTGCATCCCAAAGGTTTTGAGTTGTGTTTTCATTGTCATTTGTTTCTAGAAATTTTTTTATTTCCCTTTTGATTTCTTCAGTAAGCGGTTGGTCATTGAGAAACATGTTGTTTAATCTCCATGTGTTTCTGTTTCTTAGTTTTTTTCTTTTAATTGATATCTAGTCTCATAGTGTTGTGGTCAGAGATGATGCTTGATATGATTTCAATTTTCTTAAATTTACTGAGGCTTGATTTGTGAATCAAGATGTGGTCTATCCTGGATAATGTTCCATGTGCATTTCAGAAGAAGGTGTATTCTTCTGCATTTAGATGGACTGTCTGGAATATATCCATGAGATCCATCTCCTCTGGTATTTCCTAATTAATTTTTTTTCAATTATCTGTCCATTGGTGTGAGGGGGGCATTAAAGTCTCCTACTATTATTGTGTTACTGTGAATTTCTCCTTTTATATCTGTTAGTGTTTTATGTATTGAGTTGCTCCTATGTTGGGTGCATAGATATTTACAATTGTTATATCTTCCTCTTGGATTGATCCCTTGATCATTATGTAGTGTCCTTCCTTATCTCTTGTAATCTTCTTTAAGAGTTATTTTGTCTGATATGAGGATTGCTACTCCAGCTTTCTTTTGCTTCCCATTTGTATGGAATATATTTTTCCAACCTCTTACTTTCAGTCTATGGTGTCTTTGGGTTTGAAGTGGGTTTCTTGCAAATAGCATATGGGTCTTCTTTCTGTATCCATTCAGCCAGTCTGTGTCTTTTGGTTGGAGCATTTAATCCATGTATATTTAAAGTAATTATTGATATATATGTTCCTATTGCCATTTTCTCAATTGTTTGGAGTTGATTTTGTAGATCTTTTTTCTTCTCTTCTATTTCTTGACTATATAATTCCCACTAATATTTGTTGTAAAGGTGCTTTGGTGGTACTGAATTCTCTCGACTTTCGCTTGTCTGAGAATCTTTTTATTTCTCCATCAGTTTTGAGTGTGGTCCTTGCTGGGTACAGTAATCTTGGTTGCAGAATTTTCCCTTTCAGTACTTTAGCTATATCTTGCCATTCCCTTCTGGCCTGCAGAGTTTCTGCTGAAAGATCAGCTGTTAAGCATATGGGGTTTCCCTTGTATGTTACTTGTTGCTTCTCCCTTGCTGCTTTTAATATTCTTTCTTTGTGTTTAGTCTTTGTTAGTTTGATTAGTATATGTCTTGTTATGTTTCTCCTTGGGTTTATCCTGTATGGGACTCTTTGTGCCTCTTGGACTTGATTGGCTATTTCCTTTTCCATGTTGGGAAAATTTTTAATTATAATATCTTCAAAAATTTTCTCATACCCTTTCTTTTTCTCTTCTTTTGGGAATCCCTATAATTTGAATGTTGGTGCATTTGATATGGTCTCAGAGGTCTCTGAGACTGTCGTCCGTTCTTTTCATTCTTTTTACTTTATTCTGCTCTTCAGAACTTATTTCAACCATTTTATCTTCAAGCTCACAGATTTATTCTGCTATTGATTCCTTCTAGAGTATTTTTAATTTCAGTAAATGTGTTGTTTGTCTCTGTATGTTTATTCTTTAATTCTTCTAGGTCTTTGTTAACTGATTCTTGCATTTTCTCCATTTTATTTTCAAGGTTTATGATTATCTTTACTGTCATTCTGAATTCTTTTTCGAGCAGTTTTCCTATTTCCTCTTGATTTATTTGGACTCTGTGTTTCTAGTTTGTTCCTTCATTTGTGTAGTATTTCTCTGCCTTTTCATTATTTTTCTTTAACTTATTGTGTTTGAGGTCTCCAGGTTTCAAGGTTGAATTCTTTCTTCCCTTTGGTTTCTGCTCTCCTAAGTTTGGTCCAGTGATTTATGCAAGCTTGTATAAGGTGAGATTTGTGCTAAGTTTTTGTTTGTTTGTTTGTTTTTCCTCTGTTGGGCAAGACTTAGTGAGGTGGTAATCCTATCTGCTGGTGATTGGCTTTGTATTTTTGTTTTGTTTGTTGTTGTGACTTCCCTGGTGGCTCAGCTGGTAAAGCATCTGACTACAGTGTGGGAGACCCAGGTTCAATCCCTGGGTTGGGAAGGTCCTCTGGAGAAGGAAATGGCAGCCCACTCTAGTACTCTTGCCTAGAAAATCACATGGATGGAGGAGCATGGTAGGCTGCAGTCCATGGGGTTGCAAAGAGTTGGACATGACTAAGTGACTTCACTTTCACTTTCACTTCTTGTTTAGATGAGGCATTTTGCTCAGGGCACTACTGGTGGTTGGGTGATGTTGGGTCTTATATTCAAGTAGTTTCCTTTGTGTGAGTTCTCACTATTTGATAGTCCCTAGGGTTAGTCTGTAGTGATGCTTTCTAAGGCCCACTTGACTTCACATTCCAGGATGTCTGGCTCTAGGTGAATGATCACACCATCGTGATTATCTTGTTTGTGAAGATTTTTTGGACAGTTCTTCTGTGTATTCTTGCCACCTCTTCTTAATATCTTCTGCTTCTGTTAAGTCCATACCATTTCTGTCCTTTATTGAGCCCATCTTTGCATGAAATGTTCCCTTGGTATCTCTAATTTTCTTGAAGAGATCTCTAGTCTTTCCCATTCTGTTGTTTTCCTCTAGGCATTGATTGCTGAAGAAGGCTCTCTTATCTCTTCTTGCTATTCTTTGGAACTCTGCATTCAGATGCTTACATCTTTCCTTTCCTCCTTTGCTTTTCACTTCTCTTCTTTTCAGCTATTTGTAAAGCCTCCTCAGACAGCAATTTTGCATTTTTGCATTTCTTTTCCATGGAGATGGTCTTGATCCCTGTCTCCTGTACAATATCACAAACCTCTGTCCATAGTTCATCAGGCATTCTATCTATCAGATCTTGTCCCTTAAATCTATTTCTCACTTTCACTGTATGCTTATAAGGGATTTGATTTAGGTCATAGCTGAATGGTCTAGTGGTTTTCCCTACTTTCTTCAATTTAAATCTGAATTTGACAATAAGGAGTTCATGATCTGAGCCACAGTCAACTCCTGGTCTTGTTTTTGCTGACTGTATAGAGCTTCTCCATCTTTGGCTGCAAAGAATATAATCAATCTGATTTTGGTGTTGACCATCTGGTGATGTCCATGTGTAGAGTCTTCTTTTGTGTTGTTGGAAGAGGATGTTTGCTATGATCAGTGCATTTTCTTGGCAAAACTCTATTAGTCTTTGCCCTGCTTCATTCTGTATTCCAAGACCAAATTCACCTGTTACTCCAGGTGTTTCTTGACTTCCTACTTTTGCATTCCAGTCCCCTATAATGAAAAGGACATCTTTTTTGGGTGTTGGTTCTAAAAGGTCTTTTAGGTCTTCATAGACCTGTTCAACTTCAGCTTCTTCAGCGTTACTGGTTGGAGCATAGACTTGGATTACCATGATATTGAATGGTTTGCCTTGGAAACGAGCAGAGATCATTCTGTCATTTTTGAGATTGCATCCAAGTACTGCATTTCAGACTCTTTTATTGACCATGATGGCTACTCCATTTCTTCCAAGGGATTCCTGCCGGCAGTAGCAGGTATAATGGTCACCTGAGTTAAATTTACCCATTCCAGTCCATTTTAGTTCACTGATTCCTAGATTGTCGATGTTCACTCTTGCCATCTCCTGTGTGACCACTTCCAATTTGCCTTAATTCATGGACCTGACATTCCAGGTTCCTATGCAATATTGCTCTTTACAGCATTGGACCTTGCTTCTATCACTAGTCACATCCACAACTGGGTATTGTTTTTGCTTTGGCTCCATCCCTTCCTTCTTTCTGGAGTTGTTTCTCCACTGAGCTCCTGTAGCATATTGGGCACCTACTGACCTGGGGAGTTCCTCTTTCAGTATCCTATTATTTTGCTTTTTCATACTGTTCATTGAGTTCTCAAGGCAAGAATACTAAAGTGGTTTGCCATTCTCTTCTCCAGTGGACCACCTTTTGCCAACCTCTCCACCATGACCCGCCCATCTTGGCTGGCCCCACATGGCATGGCTTAGTTTCATTGAGTTAGACAAGGCTGTGGTCCTCGTGTGACAAGATTGACTAGTTTTCTGTGATTATGGTTTCAGTGTGTCTGCCCTCTGATGCCCTCTTCCAACACCTATTGTCTTACTTGGGTTTCTCTTCCCTTGAACATGGGGTATCTCTTCATGGCTGTTCCAGAAAAGCGCAGCCATTGCTCCCTACCTTGGATGAGGGGTATCTCCTCACTGCCGCCCCTCCTGACCTTGAACATAGAATAGCTCCTCTAGGCCCTCCTGTGCCCATGCAGCCACGGCTCCTTGGACGTGGGGTTGCTCCTCCTGGCTGTTGCCCCTGGCCTTGGGCATGGGGTAGCAGAGACATTACTTTGCCAACAAAGGTCTGTCTAGTCAAGGCTATGGTTTTTCCAGTGGTCATGTATGGATGTGAAAGTTGGACTGTGAAGAAAGCTGAGTGCCAAAGAATTGATGCTTTTGAACTGTGGTGTTGGAGAAGACTCTTGAGAGTCCCTTGGACTGCAAAGAGATCCAACCAGTCCATTCTGAAGGAGATCAGCCCTGGGATTTCTTTAGAAGGAATGATGCTAAAGCTGAAACTCCAGTACTTTGGCTACCTCATGTGAAGAGTTGACTCAGTGGAAAAGACTGTGATGCTGGGAGGAATTGGGGGCAGGAGGAGAAGGGGACGACCGAGGATGAGATGGCTGGATGGCATCACCAACTTGACGGACATGAGTCTGAGTGAACTCTGGGAGTTGGTGATGGACAGGGAGGCCTGGCGTGCTGTGATTCATGGGGTCGCAAAGAGTCGGACACGACTGAGTGACTGAACTGAACTGAGGTTTAGTTCTCTGGTAGTCTAGGGTCTTGGAGTCAGTGCTCCCACTGCAAAGGCTCAGGGCTGATCTCTAACCAAGAAAGCATGTAGTCCAACATCAAAATGCATATATACGAGGTTATTAGGGAGGTAGGTAGTGGCATCTCATTTTCAGTGAAGGAACTACAGTTCAGAGGCTATGTAACTGGTACAAAGCTCACAGCTGGGAGGGGATCGAATATTGAGTTTTAAGCCAGCTTTTTCACTTTCTTCTTTCACTTTTCATCTAGAGGCTCTTTAGTTCCTCTTCACTTTCTGCCATTAGGGTGGTGTCATCTGTATATCTTAGGTTATTGATATTTCATTTCTGACAATCTTGATTCTAGCTTGTGCTTCATCCAGCCCCACATTTTGCATGATGTACTCTGCATAGAAGTTAAAAAAGCAATGTGGCAATATACAACTTTGACATACTCCTTTCTGAATTTGGAACCAGTCTGTTGTCTCATCTCCAGTTCTAACTGTTGCTTCTTGACCTGCATACAGATTTCTCAGGAGGCAGGTAAGGTGGTCTGGTATTTTCATCTCTTGAAGAATTTTCCACAGTTTGTTTTGATCCACACAGTCAAAGGCTTTGGTGTAGCCAATAAAGCAGAAGTAAATATTTTTCTGGAACTCTCTTGCTTTTTTAATGATCCAGTGGTTGTTGGCAGTTTGATCTCTGTTTCCTCTGCCTTTTCTAAATTCACCTTGAACATCTAGAAGTTCATAGTTCACATACTGTTGAAGCCTAGCTTGGAGAATTTTGAGTATTACTTTGCTAGTGTGTGAGATGAGTGCAATTGTGTGTTAGCTAAATACTGGTATCAGGAAAATACTTTCCTATTGGGGCTGGATGGCATCATGGACTCAATGGACGTGAGTCTGAGTGAACTCCGGGAGTTGGTGATGGACAGGGAGGCCTGGCGTGCGACCCCGATTCATGGGGTCGCAAAGAGTCGGACACGACTGCGCGACTGAACTGAACTGAACTGAACTGATTGGGGTATAGTTACTTTACAATGTTGTGTTGATTTTTGCTGTACAACAAAGTGAATTAGCGATATGTTTACATATATCCCCTCCCTTGTGGACCTCCGACTGCTTCCCCCATCCCACTCATTTAGGTCACCACAGAGCACCAACTTTATTCTTTGTTTGCTGTGCTCTATATTTCTGTGCTTCTATTTCACTATCCACAAAAACATTTCAAGATTTCATCACAAGTAATCACTTTCAAACATGTTCCAGGGCTCAAACTAAAGAAGCTATACACATTTAAAAATTATTTTTATAGACTTTGACATTTGACACTCTTTTTCATTTTAGCAGTTTTTATGAGTTTAAATATAATAATGCTTAATTATTATTATCTACTATTTATCTGATGATCTCATGGTAGCTTATAAACACTAATTAATTGAGATTTACAAAACTCTGTGAAGTTCCAAGTACAGTGACCAGGTTATATTTAACCACTTATTTCTCTAAATGCTGCTTTGAAGTCTTTGAATGTTTAACTAGTGATTATAAATCTGTTGCTCTCTGGGAAACTTGAAGTAGACTCATTTTTATCTTGTTCCCATGGGTTTCAAATTGAGTTTTTATTCATGATTTCTGGAAAGAAGGAGAGAAAACTTGACGAAGTAATTTTGACTGAGTTGACCCTATATCTTTAAGTATTTTCAGATTGGTGAGAGAGCTATGCTGACATCTTCAGTCTGCTATAACTGTTGTGGTGACACAACATTATTCACATTATTTCCTACTATTTCCTATTATTTCCCATGACACATTATTTCCTACTATGCCTATTCCACAGCAGCCTTTAAGGCTTCAGATTCTGACCCACAGAGCACACTGATCTCACAAAGATTTTGTCATGAACCTATCTCCTCCTTTTAACATTTCCTTGGCTTCTTTCTTTTGAACTCTGACCCAAATTAAAAGTATAGAATACATCAATGACCTGGGTAAACAAAGGCCAATAGTCCTCTATTAACATAACAATGTTAAGCAGGTGAAATTAGTTTTTTGTTTACTACTTAGAGGACTATTGGCCTTTGTTTACTGTGAACCATGAACTCCCTGATGTTCAACCTGGTTTTAGAAAAGGCAGAGGAACCAGAGATCAAATTGCCAACATCTGCTGGATCATGGAAAAAGCAAGAGGATTCCAGAAAAACATCTATTTCTGCTTTCTTGACTATGCCAAAGCCTTTGACCTTGTGGATCACAATAAACTGTGGAAAATT
>SJXQ01007455.1:312394-342232 GCA_006408695.1 Aepyceros melampus
CTTTGGAAGGAATGATGCTAAAGCTGAAACTCCAGTACTTTGGCCACCTCATGTGAAGAGTTGACTCATTGGAAAAGACTCTGATGCTGGGAGGGATTGGAGGCAGGAGGAGAAGGGGACGACAGAGGATGAGAAGGCTGGATGGCATCACTGACTCGATGGACATGAGTCTGAGTGAACTCTGGGAGTTGGTGGTGGACAGGGAGTCCTGGTGTGCTGTGATTCATGGGGTTGCAAAGAGTTTGACATGACTGAGTGACTGAACTGAAGAAGGGAATGGTGGATTGGCAGTGCAAAAATCCTCTGTGGCTTCTAGTATAAAATGACTGACTAAATTTATCTTTTGTGTCAGTCAGCTCAGTCAGGCATTTATAACAATATTCCATAGGTTGGATGGCTTAAGCAACCAAGCTTTGTTTTTTCACTATTTTGGAGTCTGGAACATTATTGTCAGAGTGCTAGCATGGACAGATTCTGATGAGAACTTTTCTGGTTTTCAGATGACCCCATCTCTCTGTGTTGTCACATATCTCTTCTCTGTTTATGCATGCAAGTAAAGAGGAAGAAATAGAGAAAGAGAGTGAGAGCTCTCATGTTTCTTTTTATAAGGGCACTAATCTCATCATGAAGCCCCTGCTCTCATAAGTCCATCTACATCTAAATGTGATTACTTCTTAAAAACCCTGCATCTAAATATCATCACATGGTGGTTAGTGGTGGGGTGGTAAGGCTTCAACATATGAAATTCAGGGCCTCACAAGCATTTCAGTACATAGTACTTTTCCTCCCTAACAAAATTACATGTCAAGATAGCAAAAGTAACAAACAATCCCATAGCAGAGTGGTCTACTAGGAAGGCTGCCTTAAAAGACCAGAAACATTAAAATATTTCTGGGAATTATAAAATGGCTGTCATTTTATTGTAGGGAAACATAATGGAGCTGAGGGAATCAGAATTGAGTGTAGATAAATGAGTGAAATTCTGACAAGTGTACTTCTTTTTAGAAACAGAAAAAAAAAAAAATCCAAGATCAGAAATAGAAGGAGCTGTAGTTCAGAGTTAATTAGTAGGAAAATTGTTGAAATGATTAGATGTAGGAATATAGAATAATGACCCATCCCTAGCTGGTAGTTGAATGGTTACAACAATTTTCTCTACAATAATGTCCAATAAGAAGAAAGAAAAAGGTTTATCAATAAAATTTATGGGAACATTTATGTTGGAAGAACCTACTCTGGGCATTTTTAAATTAAAAAAAAAAAAAAAGAACAGTGCTTCATATTGTGATACTGAGACAGATATTCACTGAAGCTGAAAGGTTAGATTTTCTAACTTTTCTACAAACACAGAGATCAGAAGGCTTGACTGTGAATCCCCAAACACTCATGTTGACCAGGACTCCTGTAATCACCTCTGTTCACTCTGGAGGAATAGTGATTTCACAAGAATGAAGAAACCAAATCAAGCAATGGATGTTGAGTCACCTTGGACATATTTTCTAAATGTAAGCAAGTAGTCTATAAAGTCTTCAAAGTGAAAGTGAAGTCGTTCAGTCATGTCCTACTCTTTGCGACCCCATGGTCTGTAGCCCACCAGGCTCCTCCATCCATGGAATTTTCTAAGCAAGAGTACTGGAGTGGGTTGCCATTTCCTTCTCCATGGGATCTTCCCAACCCAGGGATTGAACCCAGGTCTCCAGCATTGTGGGCAGATGTTTTACTGTCTGAGCCACCAGGGAATCCCAAAGTCTTCAAAAATTCGAGAAAAATTACCATATGATACAGGCATAAAATTAGAACAAAATCCTCAAAATGAAAACACAAATTAACAAATAGTGGTATCAATATCTAAGAAATAATGTTTAAAATAAAGGTAAGATATATACAGAAATGTAAAAGTCTAATTTGCTCCCATAATATATTTTGAAACTGTAACAGCCATGGAATATAATATGTACCATATTAAATAAGAAAATAGGAAACAAGCATATTTAGCAATTAAAAACAGGAATGACAAAGTAGAAAGGTGAATCTATCAAAGGATAATGATATGGCTGAAGATTAGTTTGGTGAAATGCAAAAAGAACCTAAGGAATTCCTCAACACACTCAAAATTTTAAATATATGTTGCTTACATTTAACCAAGCTTCATCATGATGGTGGTTTCGAAGCTAAGCCATGTCCAGTTTTTTGGGACCCCATGGCCTGTAGCCTGCCAGGCTCCTCTGCCTATGGGATTCTCCAGGCAAGAATACTGGAGTAAGTTTCCATTTCCTTCTCCAGGGGAACTTCCTGACACAGGGATCAAACCCATGTCTCTTGCATTGCAGGTAGATTCTTTACCCACTGAGCTATGAGAGAAACCCAGGTTCTTCCTAGCTCATATGCAATTTATCTTTGATGTTCAGCCACAGTTCTGCTCTGTGTTGGTAAACAAACCTTTTTAGATATATTCTTGCTATTTTTATTCATGAATATTTCTGGATGATTTATCTAAATCCAACTTATTAGAACCAAACACTAAAGCAATCACATTTGAATAATATTTTATACTGGTTAGACATGCTTTTTAGAGAAAGATATGGATGCAGTCCACCTATAATCCAGAAATAGGTGGTCTGAGGCCTGGCAGGTTAACAATATGACTAACAGCTCAACATCTGTCCATTTCTCTCTTGTCTTAAGTGTCTTGGAATATTATCCATCTGTTCCTCGCTTGCGTTTGTTCACAAGATGACTGCTATAGCCTCAGAACCATTGTTGAATTCATGACAAGAGGACAGAAGCACAGTGGCAAATGTGAACCCTTCTCTCATGCCTGTCCCTTTTTATAAGAAGGGGACTTTTCTGTAAGCTTCCAAAGTAACTTCAGTTTTTCATGGGCAATGCCTGATACTGCAAAAGAAGCGAAGACCATCTTTCTTGAAATCAAAGTGTCTGTGCCCAGTACTTGAATATCATGTTAATAACAAGGAGATGAGAGAATGCCTGGTAGTTTCAAAAGCATGGCCAACAGAGCACTGACACAGGTCTCCTGGAAAGAAGAAAATCAACAACAACAAGAAAACATATATAATAGTTTTCAAAGATCTTGTCTGTGAAATACAGGGGCCTAGATTTGCTGCAATGGAAAGCAAGAGAGTATTAAGGGAGTATGTATTTCAAGGTCACTGTTTATGCTTGCTGCATGCTAAGTCACTTCAGTCATGTCCGACTTTAAGCAACCCTATGGACAGTAGCCCATCAGGCTCCTCTGCCCATGAGGATTCTCCAGGCAAGAATACTGGAGTGGGTTGTCATGCCCTCCTCCAGGGGATCTTCTCAACCCAGGATGGAACCCACATCTCCTATGTCTCCTGCATTAGCAGGTGGGTTCTTTACCACTAGTGCCACCTGGGAAGCCTGTAACTTTATATGTACACACATATATACACGTTGACCTACCTTATATATATATATTTTAGTAATATCCTTTCACATAATCATTTTCAGTCTAGGATGTAGAACACAGAGTTTAGTATCTCAGGCAGAAATAATCTTCATTTAAGCAATGTTGTTTAAGTTCTTAATTTTATTTGATCTGAGAAACATAATAATTGGTTGTGAGCAAGATTCATCCACTTTAGATAGCCAGAGGCATCCTGATAACTTAGAAGTATATATCCCAGAGAACATATATCTGCATTTCCCCAGTACATATCTTTGTATCTGGCATTTAAGTTACTTTTATTTTCAATCTATCTTTTTAAATGGATGTGTAGCATAATTTTTCAAAGGTTTAGCCAACCAGCCTACATCACAATCACTTTCAGCTCTCTTTAGTAGGTATTTATCTTTAAATGAAAATTTTAAAGCTTTATTAACTCTAAAGTAATGATTTTCTACAAATTATGTAAATTCACATATTTTCAAGTCATGCTTTATGTTTAACATAGTTCTTGCCTCATGTTCAGAATTGACACACTTATTAGACATAATGAAATTATTCTTTCTTACCTTGGCTCAGTGATATCATATACTAACTAGCATAGACTGATTATCTTTCCAAAATGTAGGAGGATCTTTTGATCTCTCAACATCCACTAAAATATTATTAATAATAACATAATAATATACAAGTTTAATCTGAAAATCATATCTTTCTACAAACTAAGAGTAAATTACACTAGCTTTCTAAAAAGTTAATTTCTTAAGGGTTTAAGAAAATGTATTGTAAATAACATGTTTGTTTCAGAATTATATCTTATGCATGTATACAAGAAAAATTAAAATGAGTCTTTTCATTTTAAGGTCTTAATCTATTTGCTCTAATTCAGTCACAAACATGGATTACAACCTAACTGATCTGGTTTCTTTATATTTTTACTTAACACATTTGACTTTGAATCCCAAGCATTTGAGATTGCTATAATACACAATAAAAATTGCTTAGTTTATGGTTAAAGAACATGTTTGAAGCAAAAATATATGCATAAATATAATAGAAAATGGAAGGAATCAGTATTAAAAAACAGAATCTGTCAAACAATTCTCTATAATGATTCCAATCAAGTACAGTTCCCTAAATATTCCATTTAAAGTATATGTTGCTATTATAAAACACTCACATAAAATAAGAAATAGAATTCCAAGTACAGTTCAAGACATTTTTATTCATGATAATCCTCATTTCTTCACGCTATTTCAAATGCCATTACCATAATCCCTTAAATATTTTTTGCCTTTAGCTTCTTATAATATCTCCATATACTGAATGAAGAACATCTCAAACAAAAGAACATTTTCCACTTCATGATTAGATGAGAAATTGAGTTTCAAACAGATTTTCTTGATGCATTCCTATATTTCTTTCTAGTTTTAAATTATATAACGTATTAAACTTTCTTCTCTTTTAAATGTGAATTTTGAATGACATTATTTTTTAGAACATCTCAACATGAATTTTCTTCTAAACTAGCTGACATTAGTAATTCTTTATTTCAAACTTTGATTACCCACTCATTTATTTGCTAAATGGCCTTTATGCATTTTGATATTTTTTTGCTTGTTATGTGAAGCACTTCACCTTTTAATTTATCATCTTTCACCCAAATCCTCCACTTCATTATTATCTATTTCTTCTGATCTCTTTATCTCTAAATAAGCTCTGTTTTTCCTCTCTAGGTTTTTAAATAACATAAAAGCACATATTTTTGTGGTAATGCCCAGAGGAATATTTTAGTTAGCAATTCTTTGGGTGAAATTCCTATTATCATTAAAAATCTTTAGCAGCTACCCTTGAAAAACTAGCTAGTTTCATTTTAATCCAAACCAGATCCAATTTACTCTTTATTTACTAACAGACTTTTTGCATTGATTTAGCCAGATTTGTACATATAAGTACTTGATGAGTTTTTGCTTGCTGTATGATATATATAAGACATGCACACACAGAGAATAGGACTATCTAGGTTTTCACTTTCATGCATTGGAGAAGGAAATGGCAACACAGTCCAGTGTTCTTGCCTGGAGAATCCCAGGGACTGGGGAGCCTGGTGGGCTGCCGCCTATGGGGTCACACAGAGTCGGACACGACTGAAGCGATTTAGCAGCAGCAGCAGCAGGTGGCACTAGTATGATATATTTAAGATATGCATAAAGAGAGAATGGGACTCTCCAGGAGGCCCTAGTGGCAAAGAACCCATCTGCCAATGCAGGAAAAGAGATGCAAGTTTGATCTCTAGGTCGGGAAGAACTCCTAGAGGAGAAAGTTGCAACCCACACCAGTATTCCTGCCTAGAGAAACTCATGGACAGAGGAGACTGGAGGGCTATAGTCCATAGGGTTGCAAAGAGTCAAACATTACTGAACCTTAGCACACATGGACCGTAGCCCAACAGGCTCCTCTGTCCATGGGATTCTCTAGGCAAGAATACTGGAGTGGGTTGCCATGCCCTCCTCCAGGGCATCTTCCTAACCCAGGGATCAAACCTGCATCTTTTATGTCTCCTGCCTTGGCAGGTGAGTTCTTTACCCCTAGTGCCACCTGGGAAGCACACACAGAGAATGAGAGATAGATGAATGGGTATGTCTATATTATATATACTAAATTAGATACACATAATACTCATTATATATAAAATATGCAAAATGTTATGCATTTAACTATTAAAATAGTTCAATAGAATTCAACTTTATCCTTACAGGTTGATATCAATATTGCCAGAGTCTCTATATTTTAAAATTTTATAAAATGGATATAATAATTTATGCAAACTACTGTTTATATTTATGAAAATTTTATTTATTTACACATTATAAAGAATAACAAATAATCATATTGGAGTAATCAGCTATCCTACAGATGAAATTATTAAATATATGAGATGCAATAAAAGTGAAATAGGAAAATGTCAAACTTTATTACTAAAACCAAGAATTATTTCTTTGAAAATACTAACAATAAAACAAGCTTTAACAAGTATAATGGAGATTCAAATAAAGAACACACAAATAAGCTAATTAGAAATGAGAATAATAACTGCATACACTGGGTAGGTTTACATACAAACACAGAATTGCACTTGAAATACCATGTAAGCTTGATATTTAAATTAAATATAATTTGATAAAATCAGTTCAAGAAATGACTAAAATTTTGAATTGTCCATAATATCATTACAAGTATTAAAACATTTCTTCCCTAGTGGATCAGCATAAAGAATCCACCTGCCAATACAAGAGACACAGGAGATGCGGTTTCGATTCCTGCGTTGGGAAGATCCCCTGGAATAAGAAATGGCAACCCTCTCCAGTATTCTTGCCTAGAGAATTTCACGGACAGAGGAGCGTGTCGGGCTACAGTCCATGGGTCACAGAGTCAGACACAACTGAGCACACACACACACACACGAGTTAAGATACATATTTTTTTAATTTACTTTTTTATTGAAGGATAATTGCTTTACAGAATTTTTTTTCCTGTCAAATCTCAACATGAGTCAGCTATAGGTATACATATAACTCCTCCCTTTTGAACCTCCCTCAAGTGTTTAGATATATTGATATCTACATCTCTTTTAAAATTCACTGAATTCATCTGTTACCCTATACATTGTTTTGAAGTACAGTGAAAGATATTCTTCAAACAGTTAAAAAATTAATACAATTAAAAAAGAAAAAAGTAAATGAAAGCAGGAGACATTACTGAAATCTTTCATCTCACTTATGAATAAAGGTGGAAAAATCTACACAAAGTGCCTGAAAAATCATACCCAGCTAAGTACTTGGTTAGCTAAGGCTATTCATTATTTCAACTCCATATATTACTCTCAGTAGATGACAAAAAGTTGATTAAATTTAAAAATCTATTCCTGAATAAAGACTTATAAACCCAAAAATAGAAGATACATTTCATATATTTGCATTCCTAGGAACAATAAATCTACAGAAATATTATAGAGATAAAACTTTCCAATAATGTCAAAAAGATGAACAAGGCCTCACTGTGCACTGTGCCTATCATTGAACAGTTTGCTGACAGTTGTAGACTGTATTGTAAGTGAAAAATAAATAAAAGCATAATGCTGAAGAGAGCAACATTTAGAAGGATTTTCTGAATATGTCATTATACAGCTTGAACATACAAGACAGTAGATTGCAAAATATTACACCTAATTTTAGAGTATAGTGCATGTTAATACATGTCCAATTTAAAATGTAACTCTCCTCTCTAGCTGCATCAGTTCAGTTCAGTTCAGTCTGCATAGGATCATCTAAATCGAAGACTACATGTTAAAGGAAGCAAAGCATATTCTCTCCCAAGAAGGTTGCTATAAGAAAAGATGCATATGCTTCATGCATCAAAATCTTATAATTGTGAACTACTTTTTTTGAAATGAAAGATTCTTTAAAACTGAAACAACTGGTTCTCATTATTTTGAAAAAGGGCAAGAAAAATGAAAAATGTATGAAATAAGAAAGTACAGAATTGAAAGAAAGGCAAGAATCCACTTCCACTATGACCCACCTCCCCTTCTCTAAATAACTAGTACATATTCTTCATTATGAATTTTATTATACATTTCAAAAATCATATGTAGAGAATAGTATAATAGTAAAGTATCTTATTTCCCAGAAAGAGACAAGCTTTCTAGTTTTTTGAATAGTTTTTGAATTTTGTATCACAATTTTTTAGTCATTAAAATAAAAGAGAGTATTGAAGATAAATCTGGAGTGCCTTTGGCTGTCTGCCAGCTGCAAGCTGCCTCTTCATCCTTGAGAGGTAAATGGAGAGACAGATAGATAGACAGACATTTCCTGCTCTTTGTTTTTGTTTTTCTATTAAAAAAAAACCTTAGGAAAGAAGGATTACATTATATTTTCAAGTACAGAGAGGGAGGAGAGAGGGGGGTTCAGGATGGGGAACATGTGTATACCTGTGGCAGATACATGTTGATTTATGGCAAAACCGATACAATATTAAAATAAATAAATTTATATTAAAAATTATTGCACAGAAATATAGTATGATGGTGATATGTCTAAGAAAGCTTCTTTTTTTTTTAATTAATTAAATTTTATTTTTTAGTTTGTTTTGCTTTACAATACTGTATTCGTTTTGCTATACATTGACATGAATCAGCCTTATGATCCAGCGATCCCACTGCTGGGCATACACACCAAGGAAACCAGAATCGAAAGAGACACATGTACCCCAATGTTCATTGCGGCACTGTTTATAATAGCCAGAAAGCTTCTTTTTTGAAAGTATTGTCAGTAGTTGAAGATACTAGTTTGGTGAAGAAGAAAATTTGCAAATTATTTCTTTATCAAATAGAAGAAAAACTCTACACTAAAATATTTTTACTTTTAAAGTAGGATTCATAATTGAAATATTCAAGCTGTAAAACTTGTTTCATTCTCTAGATTTACTGTGTTTCAGAAATTCAGTGGAACAAGATACACTTTCTAAGGGCGTCCCTGGTGGCTCAGACAATAAAGAATCTCTTGCAATGCAAGAGACCCAGGTTCAATTTCTAGATTGAAATGATCTCCTGAAGAGGGAAATGGTTGTCCACTCTAGTATTTTTGCCTGAAGAATTCCATGGACAGAGGAACCTGGCAGGCTACAGTCCATGGGGTCAGAGAGGTCAGCCATGACTGAGTGACTAACACTTTCACTTTATACTTTTTGTCTTAATTTATTATTTTTAAAATATAACTGAACATTAGAATCATTTGAGTGACTTTGAAAAATGATAGATATGAAAACAAACTACAGATTTTATTTTAATTCATTTGAGGGTAAATCTAGGCATTTATTTGCTAAAATCTCACTTGATAACTCAGGCTTACAGACAGCTTTGAGAACCACCTGGAATCAAAATCAAATTGTCAGGTTTTGAATTTGGAATAAAAGTCACTAGATAAGATTTTCTATCCACTACCCAAATTCCAAGCAAGATCTAATTGTGAACTTGTATTTCACTGAGAAGTTTAGAAAGAACAGATGTGCGTTATGGTCTCAAAAGCTCCCAATTTCTACATAATTTTTGAAACAGCAAAGAACATCATATAAGAGAGCTGCTCCAAAAAATTTAAGCTAGTCACTTGTTAAAATATCTTTAGGTTGTATATTGAAAATGGTTCAACATCCGTATTCATCTCAGACTTAGCATCACTTGTCTTTTTAGTTGTGATATTCTCTGGTTCTAGGTATAATGAACGATTTTTGATTTTTACTGTTTTGGGTACGGTATTAGGATCCTATTTAAATCTATTTCATCAGGTCTTTGCTCTATTGAAGTTTAGTATGTAGGTTCTAGCCTGAATTTGTTAACTGTAGACCGCTGACATCTTAACTCACTCAGCCCTTGCACATTTGGTCTGGTCTTTCTTCCTCGCCCCCAGGAAAGCTCCCTCTACCCTGCCAGTGCTGCCTATATTGCTATGTAGGGGGTGAGGAAGTTGGGTGGAGAATGTTTCCTCTGCAGTGTTCACCATATACCTGATGTTATAAGCTTCCAGTTCATCTTTGCTAATGCTCCTGGGGGGGTAGGAAATATCTGTCTGGGTAGCCTCTGTCACTTGGTGAAAATCAGTAAATATTGAGACTAATTCACTTTCTGCTTTTGGAGAAACCACAAAATACCTGACTTGGAGCTTGCAAGGTAAGTCACTTCAGTTATGTCCAACCTTTTCAGACCCTATGGACCACAGTGCACCGGCTCCTCCTTTATGGATTCTGGAGTGGGTTGCCATGACCTCCTCCAGGGGATCTTCTCAACCCAGTTACGAACCCACCCATGTCTCTTACATCTCCCTCTTTGGCAGGCAGGTTATTTAGCACAGTGTTACCAGGAAGTCCAGCTTGGAGCTTGGATGCGGTCAAATCAGTTCTGTGGTTGCCAGAGCTGCTGGTGTTGGATGGAACCATCTGCCTGCCTCGCCGGTGCCGTCACTGCCACTGAGTATGAATCAGTTGAGAATCTCCCTACTAGATCTCTACTGAGCCCACCCTTTCCTAGTCTTTTGGTCAGAGGGCAGATATTGTTCTGTGTTCATGTTTCTCTGCCTGCTGGGAGTTCTGGGTAAACCTAAAACTCAGGGAACTCAGATAAGTGCTTCTTCAAGACTTAAGGTCCTTAACCTTAAAAGTTCTTTCCACCTTTCAGAGTACTTTTATTCCCAAAGTATTTCAGTTTATTTAAACGCTAGAAGAAGAGAAGAATGAATGTATGTCATCTTTTTTTTAAATATAAATTTATTTATTTTAATTGGAGGTTAATTACTTTACAATATCATATTGGTTTTGCCATACATCCACATGAATCCGCCACAGGTATACATATGTTCCCCATCCTGAACCCTCCTCCCTCCTCCCTCCCCATACCATCCCTCTGGGTCGTCTCAGTGCACTAGCCCCAAGCATCCAGTATCATACATCAAACCTGGCTTAATTGGGACTAGAAGTATAGAAATTAGAAGTTATTTTATAAATGGAGTTGGATTCAAAATTAGTTTTTTTAACAATTAAAATAGCCAGAGAGGGGAAAAAAGTCTGTACTACTAATAAAATCCACATGTCCACATGCTGTCACTCAGTCATGTCCGACTCTGCAACTCCATGGACTGTAGCCTGCCAAGCTTCTGTCTCCATGGGATTCTCCAGGCAAGAATACTGGAGTGGGTTGCCATGCCCTCCTCCAGGGGATCTTTCCAATCCAGGAATGGGACCAGGTCTCCCACATTGCAGGTAGATCTTTACCATCAGAACCACAAGGGAAGCCCAATGAAATCCATATCCTCATGCGATTGTCTCTATACTTTCTTGTCAATAAAATACTAGAAATCTATACATGCATGTGTGATTAGTTGTGTATTATTCTTTATGACCCATGTACTGTAGCCTGTTAAGCTCCTCTCTCTATGGAATTTGCCAGGCAAGAATACTGGTGTGGGTTGCCATTTCCTACTCAATGGGTCTTCCTGAACCAGGGATCAAACCCAAGTCTCCTGCCTTGGCAGGCATATTATCAACTGTGGCACTTGTGAAGGCAGTAGAAATCTACAGTCCCAACTAATTTTGACCTGAATTTCTTCTTTATTTTCCCCATCCTGGATCAAATGTCAAGTTCATATTTCAAAGTTCTCTGATTTTTGTCATGGATTCTGTTCATTTCAACCCCAAAGAAAACTTTTTCTGTCTTTTTTCCTCTTAATATGTTCTATTTCCCTTTTACCAGATTTATTTTTTTAACAAAACCACTGACTTTCATGTTGTAGTTTATTTCTCACACCTAATAAATTATAATGTCTCATAATGTTAATTATTTAAAACTATGAATATTCTGTAATTAATTCAAGCTTAAAAGTAAAAGAAAACCAGCTGTTATCAAATCTGCTAATTCAAAATTAGTTAATAACTAAAGTTAATAACTCAGGACACATTTACTATTAAATATTATCTGCAATAGTAAGTATAATTAGCATTGCCATTCAATCATAGAAGTAAACCCAAGTCACATCCATCTAATTGACATGATACAATCAAAATATCCACCATTCAGGCAAAGATATTTGAATTCATTAGCTAAACTTATTCACTAAGTGTTCTATTTGTCAGGATTTAAGAAACTTTGTGAAATATGAAATAACTAATGATTTTTTATTTTATAGGACACACAGTAGGCAAACATAAAATGAAGACTTCAATAGTTCTCCTGTCAGTTACTCTTGGACAACTCTTTCAAGCATTTAAATGTTTAAAATATTTTTTTCTACACCCACATAATGAGAGAGAATCTTAGAATATATTTTAAGTTAATTTATGATTATGCAAAAAATCTCTACGTAACAGTAAAGTTTAGTGAGTGTGCATGACCAAAAATTTTTATGTTTCTTTCAGAGACATATGGTATATAAATAAAAATTGTAACATATGTGTGGTGACTACTGTTTATTGCTACACAGAGTGAGATACAAATAGTATTATCATAATTTTAGGATGAGGACTGAAGCACTGAAATTAAAAGATGTTTGCTCCTTGGAATAAAAGCTATGGCAAACTTAAACAGTGTATTAAAAACCAGTGGTTCATGTAGTCAAAGCTATGATTTTTCCTGTAGTCATGCACAGATATTAGAGTTGGAATGTAAAGAAGACTGAGCACCAAAGCATTGATGCTTTTGAACTGTGGCACTGAAGAAGACTCTTGAGAGCCCCTTGGACTGCAAGGAGATCAAACCAGTCAATCCTAAAAGGAAATCAGCCCTGACTTTGGAAGGACTGATGCTGAAGCTGAAGCTCCAATACTTTGGCCACCTGATGCAATGAGCTGACTCATTGGAAAAGACCCTGATGCTGGGAAAGATGGAAGGCAAAAGGAGAAGGTCTGGCGGAGGATGAAATGGTTAGATAGCATCACCAACTCGATGGACATGCATTTGAGCAAACTCCAGGAGACAGTGGAAGCTGGTGTGCTGCAGTGCATATGGTTGCAGCAACTTAGTGACTGAACAAAACAACAAAGAATTTTAAAATATGGCTAAATTTAATCTCACCTATCATGAACTACTGAATAAGAAAGCTATAATCTTTAAAGTTTTTCTTCACTTCTACACATATCCCATACATGCCTTTTCTTAAGGATTTCTAAGACCCATAGTAGTGATAGTCCTCAAAGAGCAGATAATACATATTAATTATTTAGACAATATATTGTAATCTCAGTTTTTAAAGAGTGTTTTTATACAGTAACTATTAAATACAATTAATTTAGAAATTTGCATTTTTCACAATTTATTTAAATAATGCATGCTTTAGAGAAAATTGATAATTATATTAAAATTTAAAAAAATTAAAGTTTTAAAAAGAATTAGAAGGAATTAGCAAATTGTTAACTGCAACTTTTTGTGAGGAACTAAAATTTAATATTATGTTATGGTGTCAGAAATTTGATTATTTAAATAGACACCTGATGCATTCCTGTCACTGTGTAGAATAGAAAAAATTTGCTAATAAGAATATAAGATTGAAGTGCATATTAATTGTACTATATTTGGTATTTTCAGTTATCCTGAAACTGAGCTGTATTTGACACTTCATCAAGTTTTTCATTCTGCAAAAACAATGATACTAGTGCTAAGAATAGATAACAGATGACAAGTTTTGAATTGAAATTTGAACTTAGTAGAAATATAATAATACTAAAATAAATGTCCTTTGGATAAAACACATGGTTTAAAAATTAAAAGCAACATTTACCTTTTTAAAAATGTGTATGAGATATTAATTTTCATTTTTAAGTGAAAATTGTCTTATTTATTGTAGCAATTATTATTTTACTTTGTTTTAAAAGTTTCATCAAGTATTAATAGACTAGCAATGATGGATTATAGGGTATCAAACTACCCTCCTATTCAGAATAAATTTAAAATCATAAATAATATGTGAAGCAACTGTTTTTAGGATTTGGACAACAGCAGTTCTAGTCTGATTCCTGGAGTAAGTTAGACATACAAGGTGTATTCCACGGAGGTCCAGAGACTGCACAACGCTGGGACAACCAACCAGCCAGAATGAAGATGCCTCACTGACCACTCTAGGAATTCAGTTCAGATCCAAGAAGGGCTCTGCTTTCTTTGCAAGGTCACTGTATACATAAGTTAACCCCAGACTGTGTGCTCAGTAGTGTCTGACTCTTTGTGATCCTGTGGACTGTAGATCACCAACCTCCTCTGTCTAAGGAATTTTCCAGGCAAGAATATTGGAGCAGGTTGCTAGTTCCTTCTCCAGAAGATCTTTTCCCAGGGACTGAACCTGTGTCCCAGCATTGCCTGCATTGACAGGTGGATTCTGTACCACTGTGCCACCTGGAAAGCCATCCATAGAGTTAGGCCTCTACAACAGGCCTACCAGAGACAAATCCAAGCAACCAATAGGTCAAGTTGAACTGTCAGTAAATTAACTGATCACTAAAGCTAAAATCAATGCTAAATCTATACACTAAACAATGTAGTGTCAACAATATATCATATATGATAAAAAGTGTTAGATACATGAAAACACAGAATGATGAATTCCATCAGCAAAGGGAAAAATTCAAAGATGATGATGCCTTATAATTATAAAAGAAAATGTTTGAAAACATTTAACAAAGAGGATGAATGTGATAAGTGGAAGGATTGAGAATCTCACCAAAAATATACAGTGGATTAAAGATAATCTTTTTAACAAGTGGTGCTGGGAAAACTGGTCAACCACTTGTAAAAGAATGAAATTAGATCACTTTCTAACACCATACACAAAAATAAACTCAAAATGGATTAAAGATCTAAACGTAAGACAAGAAACTATAAAACTCCTAGAGGAGAACATAGGCAAAACACTCTCTGACATAAATCACAGCAGGATCCTCTATGATCCACCTCCCAGAATACTGGAAATAAAAGCAAAAATAAACAAATGGGATCTAATTAAAATTAAAAGCTTCTGCACAACAAAGGAAACTATAAGCAAGGTGAAAAGACAGCCTTCTGAATGGGAGAAAATAATANGAATTTCTATAAATGAGAGTGGGCTTGTCAGTCACAGCTTCACTGTAATGTAATCAGCTAAACCACTTCCTTGGGGTGCCCCTAATGTTGGTGTCTTTGGGCTATTTAGACTTCTTGGGGAAGGCTTTTCCAGTTAACTGCCAAAAGGTATATTCCTGGTTGCTGCTGTTGCAGGAGTGGGATTAAGGAAAGAAGACTTGAGTTCTCATCTGTGACTTATGTCTCCCAATTTTACTTTCTCCAGTGAAGAAAACTTAAGTCTTCTACTGGAGTAGGGAGGGAATCTGAGGGGTGGGGTTCTGATTAAACAGCCCTTCAACCAGATGTAATATTGTCATATTGTTTCCTGGCTTTCTCTGCTGCCAGCTGAGGGTTGGCTTTCTCTGACTCTGCTCGATAATTTTATACTTTCCAATATTTGTTCTTTTCTTCTCTCTTATTCTCTTTGCCTTATTGGCTTATGTCTTTTAAAAATTCTTTTACTCAAGGGATCAGAAGCATAAATTCATATCTTCTTTCATCAAATGTATCTTACCTCCATTTTAATGAATTGCATTCTATTTTAATTCTGTTTATCTCCTTCACCAGAGTTCTTCTGAATTGAAGTCCATGCTCTATCCCCAGGCCCAGGGCCTGGCATGGCACTGATTCTCAAGGAATGAAATGGAATTAATGGATCAACAAATGAATAATAGATAAATGTTTGTCCATCAATCCTTCCCCCATGCTTTATGTATAAAAACTACTTCTTCCCGTTGAAGATACCCCATATTTGTAGAATTCACCCATGCTTGCTAATCTAACCAGGAACTTCCCTTGAAAACATGTTTTCTAATAAGATACTGCTTCTGGAATTTCTACAAGCATCCACAGGAATACAGAGGCTAGTTTGAGTGGCTCATATGCACTGAGTTATTTCTAATTGCCTTTCAAGTGTTTCCTAAAAGAGGGAGTAATGTACATAGTACACAGAATGATGGTGAAAACTTTCTGTCATTTTAGGGAGACAGTCAAGTATGGATATTGTCCCTGAAAGGAGGTGAAGCACAGGAGGGATGGGGATTACAAACTGTTCTGTTTCAGTGTGAATGCAAGTGAGGAATTACTGTTTTTATTTCTGGAAGTGTTAAGCAGGAAAACAGAATGAGGAGGAAAAAGCAGTTAATAAATATTAGAGGGGGTCGGGATTGGGAGTTCATGTACACTCGTGGCTGATCCATGTCGATGTGTAGCAAAACGAATATAGTGTTGTAAAGCAAAACAAACTAAAAAAATAAAAATTAATAAAAAAAAAGAAAAAAAGAATAAGATGGAAATTCTGTAACTGAAATAGAGGTTTTCAAGAGAGGTTTGGTGTGATATGGAATTTATCAAAGGATATATACACACACACACATATAAGACAAGAAAGTGAAGAACATTTTAAAGAAGGATATGAGGAGATAAGGGTTTGTCTAATTACAGAACTTGAATTTCAGAGATCACAGTAGATGGTCTTGAGGGTGGAATGTTAGGGAGGGATAAGAATTAGTATCAAAATAAGAGATGTGCAAAGCTGCATGATGCGGATGTCCTGTGAGAAGAATACTTCAGTGATTAAGAAAAACACATCTGTAGGAAATAATGGTATTTTTCCTCATAGTGCTTTACAAAAATCTGATAATTTGTCTTATTTTGGAGACAATTTTTGGGCAATGGTAATAGTGAATGAATGTGCTTTTGGGGTTGGGGGGAGAGTGTAAGAGAGTCTTGGCAGAAGCACACATTCTGGGGTGGGAATTCTTTTATATCTTGCAGTGAGTAGCACTTAAGCTGGGATGTGAGTATACCAAAGCCATTTTATTTTCATCAGTGTTTGTTTCAAAACACAGGAATTGTTTAATATATTACTTTGAGTCTTACTTTTTTTTTTTCTTTTACTGGTTTCCCAGTGGACATTCTGCCAATTAAAATGACATAGATTAGATTAACCTCGATTTTAAATTATACTGATGCATCCATAGTTCAAAAGTTTAGTTAATAATGAGTACTCTTTTTTTAAAGAAAAATATTTATTATAATTGGAGGCTAATTACTTTACAATATTTTGGTGGTTTTTTGCCAAACATTGACAAGAATCAGCCACGGGTGTACATGTGTCCTGCTGTCGCAAACCCCCCTCCCACCTCCTGCTCCATCCTATCCATCTGGGTTGTCCCAGTGCAACAGATGGGAGTGACCTGTTTTATGCATCGAATTTGGACTGGTCATCTATTTCGCATATGGTAATATACATATTTCAAAGCTATTTTCTGAAATAATCCCACATTGACTTCTCCCACAGAATCCAAAAGTCTGTTCTTTATATCTGTGTCTCTTTTGTTGTTTCACATATAGGGTCATTGTAACCATCTTTCTAAATTCCATATATATGCATTAATATACTGTATTGGTGTTTTTCTTTGTGACTTACTTCACTCTGCATAATAGGCTCCAGTTTCATCCACCTTTAGAACTGACTCAAATGTGTTCTTTTTAAAAGCTGAGTAATATTCCATTGTGTATATGTACCAAGACTTTCTTATCCATTCATCTGCCAATGGACATCTAGGTTGCTTCCATGTCCTCACTACTGTAAACAGTGCAGAGATGAAGATTGGGGTACACTTGTCTCTTTGAATTCTGCTTTCCTTGGTGTGTATGCACAGCAGTGGAAATTCTAGGTTATATGGCAGTTCTATTTCCAGTTTTTCAAGGAATCTCAACACTATTCTCAATTGTGTCTGTACTGGTTGCATTCCCACCAATAGTGTAAGTTCAGTTCAGCTCAGTTCAGGGGCTCAGTGGTGTCCAGCTCTTTGTGACACCATGGACTGCAGCAAGCCAGGCCTGCCTGTCCATAACCAACTCCTGGAATTAACACAAACTCATGTCCATTGAGTTGGTTATGCCTTCTAACCATCTGATCCTCTTCCATCACCTTCTCCTCTCGCCTTTGATTTTTCCCAGCATCAGGGTCTTTTCCAAGAAGTCAGTTCCTTGAATCAGGTGGCCAAAGTATTGGAGCTGCAGCTTCAGCATCAGTCCTTCCAATGAATATTCAGGACTGATTTCTTTTAGGATGGACTGGTTGGATCTTCTTGCAGTCCAAGGGACACTCAAGAGTCTTCTCCAACACCAAAGTTCAAAAGCATCAGTTCTCCAGTGCTCAGCTTTCTTTATAGTCTAAATCTCATATTCATACATGACTATTGGAAAACCATGACTTTGACTAGATGGACCTTTGTCAGCAAGTAATGTCTCTGCTTTTTAATATGCTGTCTACGTTGGTCATAACTTTTCTTCCAAGAACAAGGGTCTTTTAATTTCATGGCTGCAGTCACCATCTGCAGTGATTTTGGAGCCCCAAAACATAAAGTTTCACCATTTCCACTGTTTCCCCATCTGTTTGCCATGAAATGAATGGACCAGACACCATGATCTTAATTTCTGAATGTTGAGTTTTAAGCCAACTTTTTCACTCTCCTCTTTCATTTTAATCAAGAGGCTTCTTAGTTCTTCTTTGCTTTCTGCCATAAGGGAGGTGTCATTTGCATTCTGAGGTTATTGATATTTCTTCTGTCAATCTTGATTCCAGCTTGTGCTTCATCCAGTCCACCATTTCTCATGATGTACTTACTCTGCATATAAGTTAAATAAGCAGGGTGACAATATACAGCCTTGACATACACCTTTCCCAATTTGGAACCAGTCTGGTGCTTCATGTCCAGTTCTAACTGTTGCTTCTTAGCCTGCATATAAATTTCTCAGGAGATAGGTGAGGTGGTCTGGTTTTCTCATCTCTTGAGGAATTTTCCACAGTTTGTTGTGATCCACATAGTCAAAGTCTCTGGCATATTCAATAAAGCAGAAATAGATGTTTTTTGGGAACTCTCTTGCTTTTTTGATGATCCAACAGATGTTGGCAATTTGATCTGTGGTTCCTTGCCTTTTCTAAAACCAGTGTGAACATCTAGAAATCCACAGTTAACATACTGTTGATGCCTGGCTTGGAGAATTTTGAACATTACTTTGCTAGCGTGTGAGATAAGTGCAATTGCGTGGTTGTTTGAGCATTCTTTGACATTGCCTTTTTTGGGGACTGAAATTAAAACTGAATTTTCAAGTCCTGTGGTCACTGCTGTGTTTTCCAAATTTGCTGGCATATTATGGAACAACAGACTGGTTCCAAATAGGAAAAGGAGTATGTCAAGGCTGTATATTGTCACCTTGCTTATTCTACTTATAGGCAGAGTACTTCATAAGAAACGTTGGGCTGGAAAAAGTACAAGCTGGAATCAAGATTGCCAGGAGAAATATCAGTAACCTCAGTATGCAGATGACACCACCCTTATGGCAGAAAGTGAAGAGGAACTAAAAAGCCTCTTGATGAAAATGAAAGAGGAGAGTGAAAAAGTTGGCTAAGCTCAACATTCAGAAAACAAAGATCATGGCATCCAGTCCCATCACTTCATGGGAAATAGATGGGGAAACTGTAAATAGGGTCAGACTTTATTTTGGGGGACTCCAAATCACTGCAGATGGTGATTGCAGCCATGAAATTAAAGACACTTACTCCTTGGAAGGAAAGTTATGACAAACCTAGATAGCATATTCAAAAGCAGAGAAATTACATTGCCAATAAAGGCCCGTCTAGTCAAGGCTATGGTTTTTCCAGTGGTCATGTATGGATGTAAGAGTTGGACTATGAAGAAAGCTGAGTGCCGAAGAATTGATGCTTTTGAACTGTGGTGCTGGAGAGGACTCTTGAGAGTCCCTTGGACTGCAAGGAGATCCAACCAGTTCATTCTAAAGGAAATCAGACCTGGGATTTCTTTGGAAGGACTGATGCTGAGTCTGAAACTCCAATACTTTGGCCACCTCATGCGAAGAGTTGACTCACTGGAAAAGACCCTGATGCTGGGAGGGATTGGGGGCAGGAGGAGAAGGGGACTACAGAGGATGAGATGGCTGGATGGCATCATTGACTCAATGGACATGAATTTGGGTAAACTCTGGGAGTTGGTGATGGACAGGGAGGCCTGGCGTGCTGGAATTAATGGGGTTGCAGAGTCGGACATGACTGAGCAACTGAACTGAACTAAATTGAGTGCAGCAGTTTCACAGAGTCATCTTTTAGGATTTGAAATAGCTCCACTGGAATTCCATCACCTCCACTAGTTATTTGTAGTGATGCTTCCTAACGTGCACTTTACTTTGCATTCCCAGATGTCTAGCTCTAGGTGAGTGATCATCTAGATTATCTGGGTGATTATCTGGGTTGTGAAATTCTTTTTTGTGTAGTTCTTCTGTGTATTCTTGCCACATCTTTATATCTTCTGCTTCTGTTAGGTCATACCATTTCTGTTCTTTATCGAGCCCATCTTTGCATGAAAATTTCCCTTGGTATCTCTAATTTTCTAGAAGAGATCTCTAGTCTTTACCATTCTGTTGTTTTCCTCTATTTCCTTTCAGTGGCCACTGAGGAAGCCTTTCTTATCTCTCCTTGCTATTCTTTGGAACTCTGCATTCTAATGGTTATATCTTTCCTTATCTCTGTCGTCTGTTGCTTTTCTTCTTTTCATAGATGCTTGTAAGGCCTTCTCAGACAACATTTTTGCCTTTTTACATTTCTTTTTCCTGTGTATGTTCTTTTGCATTTTTTTTTTTTGGATATGGTCTTCATCACTGCCTCCTGGACAATGTCACAAACTTCAGTACATAGTTCTTCAGACACTCTATCAGTTCTAATTCCTTGAACCTATTTGTCACTTCTACTGTATAATTGTAAGGGATTTGATTTAGTTCATGCCTGAGAGTCATCTAGTGGGTTTTCCCTACTTTCTTCAATTGAAGTCTGAATTTGGCAATAAAGAGTTCATGATCTGAGCTGCAGTCAGCTCCTGGTCTTGTTTTCACTGACTGTATAGAGCTTCTCCATCTTTGGCTGCAAAGAATATAATCTATCTGATTTTCGTATTGACCATCTGGTGATGTCCATATGGTTTGCCCTGACCAGTGCATTCTCTTGACAAAACTCTATTAGCCTTTGCCTTGCTTCATTCTGTACTCCAAGGCCAAATTTGCCCATTACTTGAGGCATTTCTTGACTTCCTAGTTTTGCATTCCAGTCCCCTATAATGAAAAGAACATCTTTTTTGGGTGTTAGTTCTCGAAAGTCTTGTAGGTCTTCATAGAACTGTTCAATTTCAACTTCATCATTATTGACTGAGGCATAGACTTAGATTACTGCAATTTTGAATGATTTGCCTTGGAAAAAAACAGAGATCATTCTGTCATTTTTGAGATTGCATCCAAGTACTGCATTTTGAACTCTTTTGCTGACTATGATAGCTACTCCATTTCTTCTAAGGGATCTTGCCCACAGTTGTAGATATAAAGGTCATCTGAGTTAAATCCATCCATTCTAGTCCATTTTAGTTTGCTGATTCCTAAAATGTCAATCTTCACTCTTACCATCTCCTGTTTGACTGCTTCCAATTTGCCTTGATTTGTGGATCTAACATTCCAGGTTCCAATACAATGCTGATCTTTATAGCATCAGATTTTACTTGCATCGTTAGTCACATCCACAACTGGGTGTTGTTATTGCTTCAGCTCCATCTCTTCATTCTTTCCAGAGTTAGTTCTCCACTGATTTCCAGTAGTATATTGGGCACCCACCAACCTGGGGAGATAATCTTTATTTCCTATCTTTTTGCCTTTTCATACTGTTCATGGGGTTCTCAAGGAAAGAATACTGAATTGGTTTGCCATTCCCTTCTCCAGTGGACCACATTTTGTCAGAACCCTCCACCATGACCTGTCCATCTTGGGTGGCCCTACATGGCATGGATCATAGTTCATTGAGTTAGACAAGGCTTGGTCCATGTGATCAGATTGGTTGGTTTTCTGTGATTTTGGTTTTAGTCTGTCTGCCTTCTGATGGAGAAGGATAAGAGGATTATGGAAGCTTCCTGATGGGATAGACTGACTGAGGGAGAACCTGGGTCTTGTTCTGATGGGCAGGGCTATGCTCATTAAATCTTTAATCCAATTTTCTATTGAAGGGACTGTGTCCCCTCCCTGTTATTTGACCTGAG
Organism: Aepyceros melampus; assembly: GCA_006408695.1. Classification (NCBI taxonomy): domain Eukaryota; kingdom Metazoa; phylum Chordata; class Mammalia; order Artiodactyla; family Bovidae; genus Aepyceros; species Aepyceros melampus. The sequence goes on from SJXQ01007455.1 coordinate 334,554, forward strand.
GCAAAACTATGGTGGAAGTGATGAAGATAATGAAGACTGCCTTCAAAAGGTCCCGTGCATGCACTGCCATACTCAGTGCCTCCAACCCTGCAACATGCCACCATCGATCCCTACCTCTCCAGAGACTCCTGGACAGTCACGAGCAAATCTGGGTCAGTCTCTTGTGGGGTCACTGCTCCTTTCTTCTAGGTCTCCTTGAGCACAAGGTTCTGTTTGGCCCCGCCCCCCCCCCAAGAGAACTGTTTCCCCAGTCATGTGTAAGTTCTGGCAGCTCTATGGTGAGAAAATGGCGACTCCTCCTAAAGGGCTTATGCCTTACCCAGGTCTACTGCACCCAGAGACCTTGTCCCCCTGGCAGTCTACTGTTGACCTGTACCTCCTCAGGAGACATCCAAACATGGTTCTGTCTCAGTCTCTGTGGGGTCTCAGGGTTCTGGTGCACACAAGGTCTGTTTGAGCCCTCTGAGCATCTCTGGTAGGGAAAAGGTTTGATTCTTAATGTGATTTTGCTCCTCCTACCATGGGGTCGCAAAGAGTTGGACACGACTGAGCGACTTCACCTTCACCTTCACCTTCACCATCTTGCTGGGGCTTCTCCTTTGCCCTTGGACATGGGATATCTCCTCACAGTCGCTCCAGCACCATGCAGCCATCTTGGATAGTTCAGGATATTTGTAATTTATACTTGCTCTCCTGGCTTAATTATTAATAATGGAAATTTCAATATTAAAGTGTTCCAGATTGCTTAGATCTCTATAAATATCTTGTTATAGAAGAAAGCAAGCAAATTATCAAAGACTGAGCTTTTGTAAATTATCAAAGACTGAGAGTTTATAACGGAGTCAGCAGTCAGTTTGAAGTCCTAACAGGTCAATAATAGGACACTTTGAGAAGCAATAAGAGTAATAACATAAGTCATTGAACTGTATAAATACTTTAGATCAGTAAGCCTATCTCTATGGGATTATTTCAGCTCATAAATGTAAAAAAACTTAGAATTAAAATGTCATAAGTGTGAAATCAGTAAAAAGTTCAAAAAACTAAAGCATGAACATCAATAGCTTCTGACATCACAAATAAAAGACAAATAAATTATATGTGTCTTCTGGGGGGTGGGAAACTACCAAGTATTTTTGCTGAAAAGTGAGCAAGACAGAGAGAAAGAAAGAGATGGGAGAATTAAATCAATTCTCTAAATATAATTGCCAATTTAGAAATAATATGATGATACAGGCAATTGTTTAACAATTTTACAGGAATACAATCAGAAGCAATACAGGATGTTAGTAACACTACGCTCAGTTTATTCAATAGTGAGGATTCAAAGAGAGTAGATTTTGATAACATTAGGAAATTATGCTTCTTGTTTTAGGTTTCTTAATAGTGTTTTAAGTATATATTTCATGAGTTCTTTTTTTTTTTTACAGATATATATTAACATGTTTATTAGTGAATTTATATGACTCTGGAAATTGCTTCAAAATAATCCATCAGGAGAAATATGTGGATTATAAAAGAAACAAAATTGGTCACAGGGATAATTGCAGAAAATAGTAAATTGCTACATGTGCACTGACTATATTATTCTCCTGATTTTTAAAATATCTTCAAGATTGGCTATCATAAAATTTTTTTAAATTATTTTCTCTTTTCTTTCCAGCCAGTTTCAGTGTTTGGGATTTTCAGAGGCAATTATTTTGATTAAATAGAAATAATGGTTGGGTAAGTGGAAATTCATTGCTCAAAGGCAGCAGTTGATGTCAGAACTAATATCGTGCTGTTTTGTCATTAATTCTAAGATGAGACTCTCATTGACTTTTGATATATGAATTGTGGCAGGAGATTTTTATTATATAGCCTGAGTTTCAAAGAAGCAAAGTAGGCAAATCTTTTACTAGGCCCCTGATTTTTATTTGAGAATTTGTTTAATATGATATTTTTAAACACATAGTAATAAATGAAAGATGTTAAAGTTATGTTTGTCACTAAAGTAAAAAGAAAAATCTTAAAGACATAGATGAGAATAAATCATTTGGAGTTGAACTTAACATGTGTGATTGTTTCCTTTTGGATATTGTTATCCTATGTGCTTCACTTCAGTGTTTCAAAAATATCAATAAAATATACATAGGAGGCCTACTCAATGAATCTTTGCCTCATACCATTATAAGTATTGTAATAATTTTTGAAATCTGCTGACTTCACATTGTGTACCTTTCATAAAAATATAAATGATAAAGTATCAATTTCTTGGGAGGAGGATAGAATTAGTGTAGTAATGTTCTCCTAATATAAAATATCATTTATACAAAAGGGACAATTACAGCAAACACAAATGGAATATCATGAGATAAGAATCTTTTCAAAAGAGCTTTAACACAAAAGGGCAGGAGGTATATATTATTAGCACAATATATCAAAATGAGTTTAAGCAAACATAAACAAGTAAGTAGATAATGAAAGGAAGCAAGTTAGGTCATGAAGAGGGAAACAGAAGAAATCCACCTGGCTAGGATGCCTTACTCTGGATTTAGCAAATGTTTCTTTGTGGAAGTTTAAAGAAGATATTTTGTATATGAATATCTTTTTTAAACTTCCACAAAGAAACATTTGCTAGAGTACCAGGAGGGAAGTGGGAGAGGGGTTCAGGATGGGGAACATATGTTGATGTATGGCAAAATCAATACAGTATTGTAAAGTAATTAACCTCCAACTAAAATAAATAAATTTATATTAAAAAAATAAAGGCAATGGGAAGAACAAAAAAATAAAAAATAAAGAAGACATTTTCTGGGTATCAGTTAACTTAAAATAATTTGGGTTCAACTCATATTTAAATTCCTTTCTGTTCCATGGTAAAATAAAAATTGAAGTATAGAAGAAAACATTATATTTTTTTCTTCTAAGGAACATTTAAGCATGAATGCTGCACTCATAGTAAATGTATTAAAACACACACACACACACACACACACACAAAACTGGTCAGTTTCTTTAATTTAGTTCAGTTCAGTCACTCAGTTGTGTTCGACCCTTTGAGACTCCATGGACTGGAGCACGCTAAGCTTTCCTGTCCATCACCAACTCCAAGAACTTGCTCAAACTCATGTCAATGGAGTCAGTGATGTCATCCAACCATCTCATCCTCTATTATCTCCTTCTGCCTTCAATCTTTCCCAGAATCGGAATCTTTTCCAGTGAGTCAGTTCTTTTCATCAGGTGGCCGAAGTATGGAGCTTCAGATTCAGCATCAGTCCTTACAGTGAATATTCAGGGTTGATTTCCTTTAGAATGGACTGGTTTGATCTCCTTGCTGTCCCAGGGGTTCTCAAGGGTCTTCTCCAACACCATGGTTCAAAAGATCAATTCTTCAGTGCTCAGTGGGGATTCTCCTGACAAGAATACATCAATAGGTTGCTGTGCCCTCCTCCAGGGGATCTTCCCAACCCAAAGATTGAACCCAGGTCTGCCAGATGCAGATGGAGTCTTTACCATAGGTGCCACCAGGGAAGCCTGATCAGTTTATAAAAAAAATTTTAATTAGAAAATAATATATAATGGCATGTTAGAATTTTGACATATATATATATTAAAACTATTTATGCTAGCATATAGCTTTTAAGACTGAATTCTTAAGTGTTGAAGTGCTTTCCATGCTGAAATCTTCCTACTATGGATATGAAGTATGTTTCCTTTAACTTTATTCATGAATGGAACAAAAATTTGCATTGTTTAGGTAGTAATTGTTAAAGATTTAATTTTCAAAATTTTTATGAAAGAGAGGTCTTATTGTGATTAATGTTGATCAAAACTTTCTAAGTATCTCTTTAGATCATTTTCTCCCAAAATAAATGCATTTGTAGTTCTCAGAGTATTTTAATATTATTTTAGCATGAGTTTATTTTATTTGGCATCTGAATATAAATATATGTATAATAAGTTATATTTTATGAAATGCTTGTTCATAGCTCTAGTATTTTTATCTTTTTTTTCTTTGCTTGCCTTAAGAATCTCACATATTTAGAATATGTTTTGCAAATACTTTCCAAGTGGGCGGTTGGCGTTTTTACTCAGGTATCATATTTTTAACATACTTTTAAAAAATTTTACATCATTAAATGTGTCCATATTTTATTTTTAATCACCTAGAAGTATATTAGTATATATCCCCTACTTGTTGGGTGGGATTTACTCATGTGTTCTTCCATCACTTGCCTGGTTTTATTTTCAAATTAAAATCTTTGATCCACTTGAACTGCATATCTTGATATGAGGAACAAATCCAATTTTAAATTTTTCCACATGACTCTATAGTTATTCCAGAACCACTTATGTAAAACACCACCCTTTCCTTTCTAATTGGAGACTGTAGCTTAAATACATAAATTTACATATGCAAATTATTTTTTTTGCATTTTCCAAAATAATTTCTTAGGTAGATATTGCTGTGTAAATGGCTATAAAAATGTCAACTGGATTGCCTATTCTGGTACAATTAAACTTGTTTTTTTTTTTTTTTTCTAGGAAGGCAAAATTTGACATAGCTACCTAAAATAAATGAGAAAAAGTTTTTGTTTGTTTTCCAGTCATCACCCTGCTGTGTCTTCCAACATTCAAAATAGCACTGGCTTTAAGAACTATTTTTTTTTTTTAATTCTGCTTAGAAGTCCAGTGATGAAAGGTATTTATCTTTAATTCTAAATGCTGAGTTTTTGATCTGTCATGTACTATCATCCCAAGACAACCAGATGGTATTATAGACAATGATACAGTCTACAAATTAACTATGTTGAATTTTGTCCTTGAACTACAATATTTTTTTTTCCTAATAAACAAGCTAGACTACTTTGATTAGAAACACTCATCTGGTATCCTAGATATAAGACTGAGCCTAAATAGGGCCAGTGCCCTTCTAAGGTTTGCTATCCAGTCCACATGCCAACCTCAGTTCTTACGATGATACACTGGTTCCAAGACAAGGAGATTCACCCTCAGAGTTAGGCACACTGAGTGAAAATGAACATTCCTGTGTACTACAGATATTAGCCTAAATTCCTCTTTGGTGCATTATTTTTCCCTGTTTTATCCCTGATTTGTTTTCTAGGATGGGAGGAAAGTGTATAACTTTGCAATTCATTTGGAGTTTGGGCTATTCTTTTTACTTTCTGCTACAAAGAAGGAAATGTGTGTGTGTGTGTGTGTGTGTGTGTGTTTGTGTGTGTGCATTTGTGATAGGTAGAGACATCTATTTTAATAACAGTATGGCCAATGTTTAATTCTAGGATGTTGTTTTATATGTATGTGTGTGTGTGTGCGTGTGTGTATAAAATCAACATAGCAAATTTAGAACACATCAATCTCCATTTTCATAGTATTTAACATATTCTTCTTTCCCCATCTAACTGAGAGCTCCTTTTTATACAAAATAAGGACATAAGTACATTCCATTTATAACAGTAAGAATAAAATGAGTAGGGAGTACTATGTATGAACTCAACCATTCCTTTCCCCCAGACTCCTCTTGACATGTTTTTCAAAATGTTTCCTCTTTTCTTTCTTCTGAAAGTCAGTCAGTGTCTTTATGATATTGACAGATTTTGGGCAACATAAAAGGCTTAAATAGTTCAGGGATGCCAGCGAGCTGCAGGCTGACATTAATCTAGGTGTGAGGAATGATTCCAGGAGACTCCTGGTGGTGGTGATTTAGTTACTAATCCATGTCTAACTCTTTGCAACCCCATGGACTATAGCTTGACAGGGTCCTCTGTCCATGGGATTTCCCAGGCAAGAATCCTGGAGTGGGTTGCCATTTACTTCTCCAGGGAAACTTCCTGATCCAGAGATCGAACAAAGGTTTCTTGCATTGCAGGTGGATTCTTTACCTACTGAGCCACCAGGGAAGCCTGTTGTTGTTCAGTCACCAAGTCATGTCCAGCTTTTCATGACCCCATGGGCTGCAACATGCCAGGCCTCCCAGGGAAGACTACCAATACGAAATAGGGATAAGCTGTATGCTTATGTGACCTGTATATTCAAAGGTAATATGGAAACAGACCATGTACATACCCAGCCATCAGGATGGTGGATGTCACAGAGGTCTAACAGGAAGCTGTGACTATGATGTAGACAATGTCCAGCTACAGCCTTGTCTGACACTGGTTATCAGGGGAGTGGAATGAAGGATATTATCAATATTACAAAGGTGTGTAAGTGTGAATGAGTGTGTACCTGTATATGTTTGTAATAGAGAGAGAGAAATGGAGTTTAACGGTAGGATGGCCAATGTCTAATTCTAGAATGTGTAGGTGGCCCTCTACAGTGTTATCCTCAGAAGTTCCGGGGTTACCAGAAGGTTAAAAAAGGGGCACATGCCCAAAGCTGGAAGGAAGAAGATCTGATGAATATAAAAGCAAGCTCTTAAATCTCATGAAAACACTACCCTTAACAACTGAAACTTGCTGTGGTTTTCATATATATTTCCTTTTCTGTGGAAAGGGATGTTGCTGGTGCTTGCTGAAGGAAAACTGAGTAATTTCACCAAAATAACAACATACCGACATGAATATACCTAAGGTTAGGTTCTGAATGAAAATCTGAGTTGTCAAACATTAATTCTGACCCCAAAATAATTTTATGCTGTATGTGCAGGCAAAGACACCCAAGCTAAATTTATTATATGGCCTTGCAAATAAATGCTTGATTAGAAAAGAGGAGTATTGATTATATTCTAACATTTTTAAATAAAGAACCACCACCAACATGTTTGCATATTCCTGATAAATAACCTTCCTTAAATCTCACTTTTTCTTCTGGGTTCAATGTATTTCTACTTGAACTAGATCCTGTAGCGCTTATTTCAAAAACTGTTACTCCTGTCTGCTCCCCATCTTGCTAGAAAATTGTCCTGGCCTTGGTTTGCTTCCTTTAAAAAAAAAAAAAAAGTCTATATTGTTTTCTTTTCTTAACTCTATAAAAATGGTTAAAATATTTAATTTGGTAAAGTCTCATTTTGAAAATTTTTGTCCCAATATTCTCTAGATAGTATTCCATTGTTGTTCTGACTGCAGTTGTTGCTAATGAAAAGTCTGCTGCTAAGTTAGGTAATAGTCTAAATAATTTGCCCTCTTTGTGTCCTCTTTGTTTTGAGATTCTACAGTTTCAATTTTATGCTTCAGTTATGAATTCATTTTAGTTTTTAATTTTGTTTACTGTATTTGGAACTCATACGTCTTGTGATTTTACCACCTCTAAGATAATTTAACCTTATTTCATTAGACTATTACATCTATCCTTATTCTGTCTTTTAGAACTCATATTAGACATACCTTGAAACTTCTCATTTGGTCCTACAAGTCTAATCACCTATCATATATTTTGCATTTCTTTTTTTCCCCTCCATGGGCTTGCCTGGTAACTCAGCTGGTAAAGAATCCACCTGCTTTGGAGAAGGTCTATTTAGTTCTTTGGCCCATTTTTTGACTGGATCATTTATTTTTCTGGAGTTGAGCTGCTAGACACTTCTCCAAAGAAGACATACGAATGGCTAACAAACACATGAAAAGATGCTCAACATCACTCATTATCAGAGAAATGCAAATCAAAACCACAATGAGGTACCATTTCACACCAGTCAGAATGGCTGCGATCCAAAAGTCAACAAGCAATAAATGCTGGAGAGG
>SJXQ01007455.1:343465-373478 GCA_006408695.1 Aepyceros melampus
GAAACGAATCACCAGTCCAGGTTTGATGCAGGATGCAGGATGCTTGGGACTGATGCACGGGGATAATCCAGAGAGAGGGTGTGGGGCGGGAGGGGGGAGGTGGGGGTCGGGATTGGGAGTTCATGTACACTCGTGGCTGATTCATTTCAATGTATAGCAAAACGAATACAGTATTGTAAAGCAAAACAAACTAAAAAATAAAAATTAATTAAAAATAAAAAGAATCCACCTGCAATTAAAGAGACCCCAGTTCAATTTCTAGGTCAGCAAGATCCACTTGAGAAGGGTAGGCTATGCACTTCAGTTTTCTTGGGCTTTCCTGGTGATTCCACTGGTAAAGAATCTGCCTGCAATGCAGGAGGGTAGGGAAGATGCCCTGGAGAAGGGAACAGCAATTCACTGCAGTATTCTGTCTTGGAGAATTCGGTGGACTGTACCGTCCTTGGGGTCTCAAAGAATGGGACATGATTGAGCAGTTTTCACTTCACTTTCTCTCCATGGTGCATTGTGGGTAATTTTCTTAAATTTATGTTCTAGCTCATTAAATTCCTAAGTTTAATTTAAAACATTTAAAATTTAGCATTTATTTTAAAAATTATGTTAACTCTCTCTATATATATATGTATATCATTTATAGGAGCTCTTATTTGTTCTTTTTGATGCTTTCTTGAGTATTTTAATAGTATCCAAGATATCCTTATTTTAAATAGAAGCTTTTCTATAAAACATGAATAATAGTTTTATTATGTAAAGGTGCACAAACTTGAATCTCATTCTTGGTAGATGTTGACTCTCATTTATTACATAATAATTATAGTCATTTTATTTCTGAATTATGGGAAATCTTTATATGTGTGTTTTAAACATTTTGACTCAAATTTGTTTCTTTTCTGAAAGGATTTTCATGTGCTTCTGCCAGGAAAACAAAGGTAACACTCTCCTAAGATGACATTTATTTAATTTTTCGCTTCACTGGTCTGAGTGTATTTAAACCCAAAATAGTGGATGGAAAGATCTGAATTTAAGAACTGTGAGAAGACACTAATTTTCCCTCTTACAGGCTAAATGTACACTTTCACATTTTGAAGTTTAATATTTTTGAAGCTGAATTATTACTTATTCCAAGTAAATATAGTGCTTTAACCAGGCATCTCAGCTCTAAATAAAAATACAACATGAATCAAAGAATTGATCTCTGACTTCAATATAAATTCAGGACACTAGTTGTCCAAATCTGAATCCTTAAGAACACTGGTTTATCACAAGGTTTTGAATCATTATTTTCTGTCTTTCATTTATTTACTTTATTTTGTCAAGACCATATCTGTGCTTTAGAAGTGTGTAATTGCGTTTAATTTAGAGTTTGTATTAGCAAATGCATCAGTCTTGCTAAGGGAGAGGGAAAGGGGTAAAGAAACAGAAAGACAGAGAGACAGAAAGGAGAGAGAGTTAGAGAACTTTGAAATTTTAGGACTGATGATAATCACTACACGTGACTTCTTGCTCAGTTTTTCCAGAATTACTTATCTGTTATTTATCAAGTGATAAATTGTTATCCTAGATGATAGCAGCCTATATCCACATGACAGAACATATGTAGAGTTTCATGAGTAGAAATAGATGTAATGTGTTCCCCTATGAAAGTCAAGAAAGAATTATATGCAAGTAATACAGAAGATAGACTATTTATAACAGACTAAAGTTTTAATATAAGGTGATATATTGCATCAAAAGAAAGTTACTCTAAATTAAAAATTCACTGCTCAGTAAGTGAAGTTGTAAACAATAACCTTGCTAAAAACAATGTTATATTTAAATTAAAAAGTAACTATCCATGAAAGCAAATAAGAGATGATTTTCTTAGTAGTACAGATAATAGTCTGAGAAGTGCCAAGATTATTTTTAAAATCCCTTTTCAAATAAAATGACCAGACCATGTGTTCAGTTCAGTTCAGTTCAGTTCAGTCTCTAAGTCATGTCTGACTCTTTGAGACCCTAAGAATTGCAGCACACCAGGCCTCCCTGTCCAACACCAATTCCCAGAGTTCACTCAAACTCATGTCCATCGAAACAGTGATAGCATCCAGCCATCTCATCCTTTCATCCCCTTCTCCTCCTGCTCCCAATCCCTCCCAGCATCAGAGTCTTTTCCAATGAGTTAACTCTTTGCATGAGGTGGCCAAAGTATTGGAGTTTCAGCTTTAGCATCATCAGTCCTTCCAATGAACACCCAGGACTGATCTCCTTTAGAACGGACTGGTTGGATCTCCTTGCAGCCCAAGGGACTCTCAAGAGACTTCCCAACACCACAGTTCAAAAGCATCAATTCTTTGATGCTCAGCTTTCTTCCCAGTCCAACTCTCACATCCATACATGACCACTGGAAAAACCATAGCCTTGACTAGACAGACCTTTGTTAGCAATGTAACATCTCTGCTTTTGAATATGCTATCTAGGTTGGTTATAACTTTCCTTCCAAGGAGTAAGCGTCTTTTAATTTCATGGCTGCAATCACCATCTGCAGTGATTTTGGAGTCCCCAAAAATAAAGTCTGACACTGTTTCCCCATCTATTTCCCACGAAGTGATGGGACCAGATGCCATGATCTTAGTACTTTGAGATTTTTATTAAAATGATTAATTGCCTTATCTTTATTCAGTCCAAAGTTAAATTATTACATCTTTCAAGTAAATATAGTATGTGAAATTAAAGTATTAAAAATTAACTTTTCATAATTACTTTTTATTGAAATGAATTATTTAGGATTAATATGTAATAATTCTAATACTAATTTTCTTTTTGAATCTTTGGTAAATTAGTTAACCCCTTTAAATAGTCTGAGGAGTCTACATGGGAAATAATTTGCCTTAGGAAAGGAATTGGCAACTTCAATAATAGGAAATATTGAGAAGAGTGAGAGTTATAATTTAGTATAAATGTCATAGAGGATGAAGCATTATTTTAAAATATCTTTAAAATGTTCTTTCTTACTCAAAGGACCCTATTTTTTTAAAAAAATATATAGTTTACCCTTAAATTTTATCAGCTGAAGACAGTCTGATTTTTTTCCCCTTGAGACTGATTAAGCCAGAGTTTAAAATAGAAGGACAATAAAGCTTTATTTTTTTTATTCCAAAGAATGGTAGAAAATGAACAATGCTTATTGGAATGTGTTTCATAATAATACTGAATAAAATTTTCTTAATAGCTTATGCAATTCATGATATCACTGATTTACCTCCCCAACTGGTCAGAGCTCTCTTTAGATAATCACACAGTTTAAGGTAACTATTGATCAGAAAAGATAGTTTCCTAACCATGGGAAAAATATTAAATAGTTTTAAATCTATAGCTGAACAAAATATTCAGATTTTTTTACAAGAGATGGCTGCATAGAAAGAAAGAAATACTAATATCCAAATTATTTTGAAACTTCTACTTGTTCAGTTATACACCATTTACCTTAAAGAAACTCATAGTCATCAAGTAGTAGTATTTACTAATTAAGTACTTTATTCACATCTGAACTGTTACAATCAAGCAAAATATCAGCTGGAATTAAGACTGCCAGAAAAAATATCAGTAACCTCAGATACACAGATGACACCACCCTTATGGCAGAAAGTGAAGAACTAAAGAGCCTCTTGATGAAAGTGAAAGAGGAGAGTGGAAAAGTTGGCTTAAAATTCAACATTCATAAAAGTAAGATCATGATATCTGGTCCAATCACTTCATGGCAAATAGATTGGGAAACAATGACTGACTATTTTTGGGGGGACTCCAAAATCACTGCAGATTGTGACTGCAGCCATGAAATTAAAAGACGCTTTCTCCTTGGAAGAAAAGCTATGACCAACCTACACAGCATATTAAAAAGCAGAGACATTGCTGACAAAGATCCATCTTGTTAAAGCTATGGTTTTTCCAGCAGTCATGTATGGATATGAGAGTTGGACTATAAAGAAAGCTGAGGGCTGAAGAATTGATGCTTTTGAACTATGATGTTGGAGAAGACTCTTGTGAGTCCCTTGGATTGCAAGGATATCAAAGTAGTCAATCCTAAAGGAAATCAGTACTGAATATTCATTGGAAAGACTGATGCTAAAGCTGAAACTCCAATACTTTGGCCACCTGATGCAAAGAACTGATTCACTGGAAAAGACCGTGATTCTGGGAAAGACTGAAGGCAGGAGAAGAGGGGATGACAGAAAATGAGATGGTTGGATGACATCCCCAGCTCAATGGATATGAGTTTGAGCAAGCTCTGGGAGTTGGTGATGGACAGGGAAGCCTGGCATGCTGCAGTCCATGGGGTTGCAAGCAGTTGGACATGACTGAGTGACTAACTGAACTGAATTGTTACCAAAGAAAGAGATTCCATGAGAAAGCCTTCTATAACTATTCTAAAGATACCCTATACTTTCTCTCCTCATTGTTATTGAGGTAAAATGATAAATATTTAAGTTCTATATAAGGTATATTTGGAGAAGGCAATGGCACTCCACTCCAGTACTCTTGTCTGGAAAGTCCCATGGACAGAGGAGTCTGGTAGGCTGCAGTCCATGGGGTTGCTAAGAGTCGGACATGACTGAGTGAGTTCACTTTCACTTTTCACTTTCATGCATTGGAGAAGGAAATGGCAACCCACTCCAGTATTCTTGCCTGGAGAATCCCAGGGATGGGGGAGCCTGGTGGGCTGCAGTCTATGAGATCATAGAGAGTCGACACTGCAGAAGTGACTTAGCAGCATATAAGGTGTACTAGTATCAAATGTGATGATTTGTTCTACATTCCATTGTGAAATAATCATCCAGTTCAACTTAATAAACATATCCATCATCAAAGCTATAAATAAGTCCCAGAAACTACATTTCTTTTAACTTTGCATATCTCTTTGCAGGTATAATTCAGCATAATGTTGTTGTTATTTATTCACTAAGCTGTGTCCAACACTATTGTGACCCCATGGACTATAGCCTGCCATGCTCCTCTGTCCTTGGGTTTTCCCAGGCAAAAATACTTCTGTGGGTTGCCATTTTCTTCTCCAAGGGATCTTCCCAACCCAGAGATCAAACCTGAGTCTCCTGCATTGGCAGGCAAATTCTTTACTACTGAGTCACCTGGAAGCCCCAGTTCACCATATTAGCAACTTACAAAATTCTAGATATCTTGATAAGAATAAACCATATAGAAATGGGGGCAATCTCCTTGCCTGAAGACAAAAAAATAATTTCACAATTTGGCTGTCTCATTGAAAAGTTAATAGACCAAGTATATATGAATGAAATTAAATTGTTATTGACTTTAAGTCCCAGACACAACAGAGCTCTAAATTTTCTTTCCAAAATTAACACATCTTTAGCTAAGTGTATGTGTTTTCAGTGGATGGTTTTCTAAACTAGAATTACACATCAAACTATAAGTGAGGCAAAATGTCATATAATCCTGAAAATAGTGATGTGCTTTTTACCCTATAGAGAGGGGGAAAAAAAGGGATTTTTAATGTATATTTTGATATAGAAAAAGAAAGTTAAAATTATATGTTAGTTATTTTTTCTCACATAAGGTTTCTTTGAAATCTTAAACCTACAAGTATGTCCTTTAGGCAACAGATTTTCTCCCTGCAACAGAGAAGGAAAATTTACCAGATGTGAATAAATGGATGGAAATTTGCCTTAAGATACAACACATTTAGTTTTTCTTCTTTATGTATATTAAAATCTCTTCTTCCTTATTCTACTATTTGGAATTATAAATTTACCATCTCTATTCTAGTGTCAGATATTTGTAACATGGTGTAAGTGGACAAATTGCCACTCTGACATCAGCCAGTCACAAATTCATTTTACTGGGATATTTCCTCTTTTATATATATTGATAATGCTGAATCAACAGATAATACGGAGTTTCTGAAATTGTAAAGTCAATGACTAGCTCTCAATGTGTAGCAAAATGAATACAGTATTATAAAGCAAAACAGAGTAAAAAATAAAAATTAATTAAAATTTAAAAAAAAGACACTACGGGAGAACAAGATGCTGGAGGAGTAAGTTGACATGGAGTACATCTCTCTCCATGGATACACCAGGAATACACCTTCAGACACAGGAGTACATGCAGAACACTGGCTGAGAGAAGACAGAGAGTACCTGACCCCCAGAAAAGAATACACATAGAAAAGAATACACACAATCCTACTGATAAAACTCAGTAGGATGAAGGAATTAAGGGGTAAATAGGAGTGTTAATAGGACTGGACTTGCCCTTAGTGAGTGAGGGAATTGAAGCAGGGGTCTGATCCCCACTAAGGGGCAACTGTCTGAGTCAGAGGAGACACATTTAAGGCTGAGAGTGAAACAGCTGATCTGTGGCAGCCTAAACAGAATGAAATCAGACAGTCCTTGCCGAAGCCATACACACCTCGGAGAGGGACACAGGTCCCCTGGAAGGCATAGCAGCTGGGAGCTGGAGTTTAGGGATTGCGGTGCAATCCCAGGGCAAGGGCTGCTGATGACTGTGGAGAGACAGATCGAGGGGATGTGGAGAAGATTATGGTGGGAAATAGCTGTGGAGGAAAGCTGGGCAGCCATGGAAGCAAGGTGACACTGCTGAGACAGGTGTAGAGAGTAGAGCCATCACCATAGCCTCTCTCTCCCCACACACCAGCATCCGCAGCTGAACAACAGAGAGGTGGCTCATCAAACACTTGACACACTGAACTACAGAGGAGATCCCCAGCCAGGGGTCCCCTCTGTGTGCCTGATGCACCAAACAACAGAGAATGGCTCCAGGAAAGGGAGTCCTCTCAGGTGGCTGAACAGGAGGAGCTATGGAGAAAGACTGACCAAAGAGGCCTTCTGGTCGCCAGCTACAAGAGGCTTGAAAAAAGACTCTGAGAAGACCATAACTCCTGGGATGTAAGCAGTCCATGTCTCTGAACACTTTGCATCACCAGGGTCCCCACAAGCCAAGCAGCCATGCCACCTTCATGCTCCTCTCATGGGGGCAAAACTGCCGCAGGAAAAAAAACCCAAAAAACAAAAAACTTACATCTGTGTGGGCAGGGTTGCCTTGGTCGTATCCAACTCTTTGTGGCACTGTAGACCATGGCCAGCCAGGCTTCTCTGTTGGGAGGATTCTCCAGTCAAGAATACTGGAGTGTATTGGCCAATACTGGTTACCATACACCTCTAGAACACTATATTTACTGGTGCCCTAGCTGCCAAATCCCTGAGTATCTGGTGGAATGGAATGTAGTTCCATTATTTTACTTATTATTTGCCTGATTTTGTAACTGCCATTTGTCTGAGGTTCATCTTTGGTTTCTCCTTTTTGGGTGTTTGCTTTCATCTCACTTAATGCCATATCAAACCACTTGTGGAATCTTCATTCCTGACCAGAGATCAAGCCTGAACCTTTGGAGTGGGAGCACTGCCTCCAAAATCCTAGACTGCCAGAGAAATAACTGTGGGGAACACCAAATAGTGAGAACCCACACTAAGAAAACCACTTGAATACAAGACCCAGAATCACCCAACCACCAATAGCACCCCGTGCAAGACACCTCATCTAAACAACAAACAAAACAAAAATACAAACCCAATCATCAGCAGATAGGATTACCACCTCACTCAGCCTTGCCCATTGGAGGAAAAGCAAACAAACAAACAAAAAAAACAAACCGAAAAAAACCCAGCACAAATCTCACCCTATATGAAGCTTACACAAACCATTAGACCAACTTTCAGTACAGTTCAGTCACTCAGTCCTGTCCGACTCTTTGTGAGCCCATGAACCACAGCACTCCAGGCCTCCCTGTCCATCACCAAATCCTGGAGCTTACCCAAACTCATGTCCATTGAGTTAGTGGTGCCATCCAACCATCCCATCCTCTGTCATCCCCTTCTCCTCCTGCTTTCAATCTTTCCCATCATCAGGGTCTTTTTAAATGAGTCAGTCCTTCACATCTGGTGGCCAAAATGTTGGAGTTTCAGTTTCA
The DNA here is from genome assembly GCA_006408695.1 of Aepyceros melampus. Lineage (NCBI taxonomy): Eukaryota > Metazoa > Chordata > Mammalia > Artiodactyla > Bovidae > Aepyceros > Aepyceros melampus. The sequence continues at coordinate 351,465 of SJXQ01007455.1, forward strand.
ATATCAGTCCTTCCAATGAACACCCAGGACTGACCACCTCCACGTTGGACTGGTTGGATATACTTGTAGTCCAAGGGATTCTCAAGAGTCACACTACAGTTCAAAAGCATCAATTTTTCTGCGCTAAGCTTATTTATAGTACAACTCTTACATAAATACATGATTACTGGAAAAACCATAGCCTTGACTAGACAGATCTTTGTTGACAAAGTGATGTCTCTGCTTATTAATATGCTATCTAGGTTGGTCGTAAATTTCCTTCCAAGGAATAAAGGTCTTCTAATTTCATGGCTACAATCACCATCTGCAGTGATTTTGGAGTCCAAAAAAGTAAAGTCAGCCACTGTTTCCACTTTTTCCCAATCTATTTGCCATGAAGTGATGAGACCAGATGCCATCATCTTAGTTTTCTGAATGTTGAGCTTTAAGCAAATTTTTCACTCTCCTCTTTCACTTTCATCAAGAGGCCCTTTAGTTCTTCTTCACTTTCTTCCATAAGGGTGGTGTCATCTGCATATCTGAGGTTATTGATATTTCTCCCTCCAGTCTTGATTCCATCTTGTGCTTCTTCTAGCCCAGCGTTTCTCATGATGTACTCTGCATATAAGTTAAATAAGATCAACCTTAGGAGGGCAGAAACCAAAAGGAAGAAATAATTCAACTTGAAGCCTGGGAAAAGGAGATCTAAAGAGGAAATAGGCAAACTACATGGAAAAGAATTCAGAATAAAGACAGTAAAGATGATCAAAACCTTAAAAACAAAATGGAAAAAATGCAAGAATCAAATAGCAAAGACCTAGAAGAGTTAAAGAATAAACATATTGAGACAAACAACACAATTACTGAAATAAAAAATACTCTGGAAGGAATTAATAGCAGAATATCTGAAGCAGAAGAATGAATCAGTCAGCTGGGAGATAATGTGGTAGAAATAACTTCTGAAGAGCAGAATAAAATAAAAAGAAGACTTCTGGGACAGTATCAAACACACCAATATTTGAATTATATGGGTCCTAGAAAAAGAAAAAAAATGCAAGAATCAAATAGCAAAGACCTAGAAGAGTTAAAGAATAAACATATTGAGACAAACAACACAATTACTGAAATAAAAAATACTCTGGAAGGAATTAATAGCAGAATATCTGAAGCAGAAGAATGAATCAGTCAGCTGGGAGATAATGTGGTAGAAATAACTTCTGAAGAGCAGAATAAAATAAAAAGAAGACTTCTGGGACAGTATCAAACACACCAATATTTGAATTATATGGGTCCTAGAAAAAGAAAAGCAAATGGAATGAGAAAAATTTTGAATAGATTATAGTTGAAAATTTCCCCAACATGGAAAAGGAAACACTCAATCAAGTCCGAGAGGTGCAAAGAGTTCCATTAGGACAACCCAAAGAGAAACATGTCAAGACACATACTAATCAAGCTAACAAAGGCTAAACATAAAGAATATTAAAAGCAGCAAGGTGAAAGCAACAAGTAACATACAAGGGAAATCTCATATGTTTAGCAGCTGATCTTTCATCAGAAACTCTGCAGGTCAGAAAAGACTGGCAGAATATATTTAAAGTGCTAAAGGGGTAAAATTTACAACCAAGATTACTGTACCCAGCAAGGATCTCATTCAAAATTGATGGAGAAATAAAATGCTTCTCTGACAAGCAAAAGTTAGGAGAATTCAGTACCACAAAACTAGCTTTATGAAAAACGTTACAGGAACTTATTTAGTCAAGAAATACAAGAGAAGGAAAAAGATCTACAAAATCAACCCTAAACAATTAAGAAAATGGCAATAGGAACGTATTATCAAACAATTACTTTAAATGTAAGTGGATTAAATGCCCCAACCAAAATACACAGACTGGCTGAATGACAAAAAGAAGACCCATATATATGCTGTCTACAAGAAACCCACATCAGACCTCAAGACATATATAGACTGAAAATGAGAGGATGGAAAAATTTATTCCATGCAAATGGGAAGTAAAAGAAAGCTGTAATAGCAATCCTCACGTCAGACAAAACAGACCTTAAAATAGAGGATTACAAGAGAGAAGGAAGTGCATTAATAATGATTAAGGGATCATTTCAAGAGAAAGACATAACACTTGTAAATATCTATGCACCCAACATAAGAGCACCTCAATACATTAGACAAACACTAACAGACATAAAAGGGAAATTGACAGTAGCACAATATTCAGTTCAGTTCGTTCAGTCGCTCAGTCGTGTCCGACTCTGCGACCCCATGAATCGCAGCACGCCAGGCCTCCTTGTCCATCATCAACTCCCGGAGTTCACTCAGACTCACGTGCATCGAGTCCATGATGCCATCCAGCCATCTCATCCTCGGTCATCCCCTTCTGCTCCTGCCCCCAATCCCTCCCAGCATCAGAGTCTTTTCCAATGAGTCAACTCTTCGCATGAGGTGGCCAAAGTATTGGAGCTTCAGTTTTAGCATCATTCCTTCCAAAGAAATCCCAGGGCTGATCTCCTTCAGAATGNTGAACATGCTATCTAGGTTGGTCATAACTTTTCTTCCAAGGAGTAAGCGTCTTTTAATTTCATGGCTGCAAGGAAACTTTAACACCCCACTTTCAACAATGGAAAGATCATCAAAACAGAAATTTAATAAGGAAACATAAGTCTTAAATGATTCATTAGATAGATGGCTCTCATTTATATCTTCAGGACATTCCATGCAAATGAGAAGAATACACCTTCTTCTCAAGTGCACATGGAACATTCTCCAGTATAGACCACATCCTGGGTCACAAATCAAATGTCAGTAAATTTAAGAAAATTGAAATTATATGAAACATCTTCTCTGACCACAACACTATGAAAGTAGATATCAATTACAACAATGAAACTGTAAAAAACACAAACACATGGAGATTAAACAATATGTTTCTTAATAAACAACAGGTTACTTAAGAAATCAAAAAGGAAATTAAAAAAAATTCTAGAAACAAATGACAATGAAAACACAACTCAAAACCTATGGGATGCAACAAAAGCAGTTCTATGAGGGAAGTTTATAGTAATACAATCTTAACTCAAGAAACAAGAAAAACACCAAATAGACAACCTAACTCTATACCTAAAACAATTGGAAAAAGAAGAAAACTCCCAAATTAATAGAAGGATAGAAATCATAAAGATCTGAGCAGAGATAAATGAAAAAGAAATGAAAGGAACAATAGTAAATATTAATAAAACTAAAAGCTTGTTCTTTGAGAAAATAAACACATTGAAACACTTTTAGCCTAACTTATCAAGAAAAAAAGAGAGAAGAATCAAATGGACAAAATTAATAATGAAAAAGGAAAGGCTATAACAGACAATGCAGAAATACAAAGGATTATATTATTATTATGAACAACTATATGGCAATAAAATGTATGACCTGGAAGAAATGGAAAGATTCTTAGAAAAGTTCAATTTTGCAATACTGAACTAGGAAGAAATAGAAGTTATGAACAACCCAATAGCAAGCACTGAAATTGAAGCTGTGATCAAAAATTCCCCCAAAACAAAAGCTCAGAACCAGATGGCTTCACAGGAAAACTATCAAACATTTAGAGAAGAGCCAATGCCTATACTTCTAATACTTTTTCAAAAAACTGAAGAGGAAGGAACACTTCCAAACTCATTCTATGAAGCCACCTTCAATTTGATTCCAAAACCAGACAAAGACAACACACACACACATACACACACATGCACACACACACAAACTAGAGGCCAATATTACTGATGAACATAGATGCAAAAGTCGTCAACAAAATTTTAGCAAACAGAATTCAGCAACACATCAAAAAGCTCATACACCATGATCAAGTTGGTTTTATTCCAGAGATACAAAGATTCTTCAAAATACACAAATCAATCAATGTCATACACCATATTAGCAAATGGAAAGATATAAACCACATGATAGTCTCAATAGATGCAGAAAAAGCCTTTGATAAAATTCAGCACCCATTTATAATTAAAACTCTTCAACAAATGGGTATAGAAGGAACCTACCTCAACATTGTAAAGGCCATATATGATAAGACTACAGCAAACATTATTCTCAATGATGAAAAACTGAAAGCATTTCCCCTCAGATCAGGAACAAGACAAGAGTGCTCACTTTCTTCACTATTATTTAAGATAGTTCTGGAGTCCTAGCTATAGCAATCAGAGAAGAAAAAAAAAAAGTAAAAGGAACGCAGATTAGAAAAGAAGTAAAGCTCTCTGTGTTTGCAGATAACATGATACTGTACATATAAAACCATAAAGATACTATCAGAAAATTACTAGAGCTTATCAGTGAATTTAGAAAGTTTAAGGACACAAAATCAATACACATAAATCACTTGAGTTTCTCTATACTAACAATGAAAAATCAGAATAATAAATTAAGGAATCAATCCTATTCACCATCACAACAAAAAAATTAAATATCTAGGAATAAAATACCTAAGGAGACAACAGAACTATACACAGAAAATTATAGGACACTAATGAAAAAAATTAAAGATGACATAAACAGATGGAGGATATTTCATGTTCCTGGGTAGGAAGAATCAATATTGTGAAAATGACTATACTAACGAATATAATCTACAGATTCAATGCAATCCCTATAAAATTACCAATAACATTTTTCACAGAACTAAAACAAAAATTTCACAATTCATAAGGAAAAACAAAAGACCTCAAATAACCATAGTAGTCTTGAGAAAGAAGAATGGAGCTAGGGAAATCAACCTTCCTGACTTTAGATTATACTACAAAGTTACAGTCATCAAGAAAGTATGGTGCTGGCACAAAAACAGAAACATAGGCCAATAGAACAAGATAGAAAGCCTAGAAATAAACCCATGCATCTATAGGTACCTTATATTTGACAAAGGATGCAAGAATATACAATGGGGCAAAGACAGCCTCTTCATATGATGCTGGGAAAACTGGACAGCTGCTTGTAAAATAATAAAATTAGAACACTTCCTACCACCATACACAAAGATAAACTCAAAATGGATTAAAGACTTAAATGTAAACCAGAAACTGTAAAACTCTTAGAGGGAAACATAAGCTGAACACTCGATGACAAAGAACAAAACAAGATCCTCTATGACCCACCTCCTAGAATAATAGAAATAAAAACAAAAGTAAACAAGTGGGATCTGATTAAACTTAAAAGCTTTTGCATAGCAAAGGAAATTATAGACAAGATGAAAAGACAGCCCTCAGAATGGGAGAAAATAATAGCAAATGCAACAACTGATACAGAATTAATTTCCAAAGTATACAAGCAGCTCAATACCAGAAAAACACACAACCCAATCAAAAAGTGGGGAAAAGATCTAAACAGACATTTCTCCAAAGAAGACATACAGATGGCTAGCAAACACATGAAAAAATATTCAGCATGGCTCATTATTAGAGAAATGCAAATGAAAACTACAATGAGATATCACCTCACACCAGTCAGAATGGCCATCATTAAAAAGTCTACAAATAATAAATGCTGGAGAGGCTATGGAGAAAAGTGAACACCCTTGCACTGTTTGTGGAATGTAAATTGATACAGCCACTATGGGAGATGGTATGGAGATTCCTTAAAAAGCTAGGAATAAAACCACCATATGACACAGCAATCTCACTCTTAGGCATATACCCTGAGGAAACCAAAATTGAAAAAGACATATATATCCCATTCTTCATTGCAGTCTTATTTTCAATAGCTAGAACATGGAAGCAACCTAGATGTCCATCAACAAATGAATGGATAAAGAAGTTGTGGTACATATACAAAATGGACTATTACTCAGCCATAAAAAAGAATGCCTTTGAGTCAGTTCTAATGAGATGGATGAACCTACAGCCTATTATACAGAATCAAGTAAGTCAGAAAGAGAAAGATAAATATCATATTCTAATACATGTATACAGAATAAAAAAAATGGTACTGAAGAATTTATTTACAGGGCAGCAATGGAGAATAGACTATCTTCATTGCAGTCTTATTTTCAATAGCTAGAACATGGAAGCAACCTAGATGTCCATCAGCAAATGAATGGATAAAGAAGTTGTGGTACATATACAAAATGGACTATTACTCAGCCATAAAAAGGAATGCCTTTGAGTCAGTTCTAATGAGATGGATGAACCTACAGCCTATTATACAGAATCAAATAAGTCAGAAAGAGAAAGATAAATATTATATTCTAATACATGTATACAGAATCAAGAAAAATGGTACTGAAGAATTTATTTACAGGGCAGCAATGGAGAATAGACTTATGGACATGGGGAGAGTGAAGGAGAGGGTGAGATGTATGGAAAGAGTAACATGGAAACTTACATTACCATATGTAAAATAAACAGCTAACAGGAATTTGCTGCATGGCTCAGGAAACTCAAACAGGGCCTCTGTATCAACCTAGAGGGTTGAGATGGGGAGGGAAGTGGGAGGGAGATTCAAAACAGAGGGGATAGATGTATACCTGTGGCTGATTCATGTTGAGGTTTGACAGAAAACAACAAAATTCTGTAAAGCAATTATCCTTTAATAAAAAAGTAAGTTAAAGAAAAAAAGGAAAAAGAGACACTTAGACAAATATAATACAATAAAAATTACAGTTACATTATATCAATAAACATAATAACAAACACTAATGAAATAGAATAGCAATTAGTTTAATATTTATAAAAATAAAATCATTCAAAAGAGTTATATATATACACATATATCTTATAAATGAGATGTTAGGTAAAGAAACATAAAACTTTCAGAAGAAAGTTATTTTGCAAGATATATGTCATCCTAAAATATTTATTTACCTTTTTTAGAGTCCTTGAGAAAAATTTATATTTTTAAAAATCTAATACACTGAAATGCACTGTAAAATGTAGTGCTATTGTAAATATCAATTACTGCAGATAACAGTATTGACTCAAATTTACTAGTATATATAAAGGAGATATTTAAAAAGTCAAAATCAGTGTTTAAAAGACCATAAAAATAAAACTGTGTTTATGCTTTTTAAAAGTGTTCATTTCACTCCCTTAATTCAAAGTGGATTACAAATAATTATTTATGGGTGCATGTATAGAGGAAAATCCTTACCATTCATTTCTTGGTTTGCTATTCTTATAAAGTTCCCAGAACTTAAATAGCCATTCATAACTTATAAAACTAGTATCTAAACAATACATTGATGCCTCAAATCCTTTTTGGAAAGAGGCAGGTATAATAAACAAGGGAAAAATAAATGGGAACAATTTAAAGTTTCTGCCATGTAGATTTTGAATTATCTGCATGACCTACATAAGCAATTTCTGGGTACCTTAAATACTTCAGAGGATTAGTGTTGAAATAAGTACTGCTTGAATTTGTGGTCATGTCTCTGATTTTATCATCAAACTGGTACATAGAGAACCTGCCCAAGAATAGCTTGTCTATTTAAGTTTTCACTTCTGTAAGTAATGGATATTCACTTCTCCTGAATTGTTTAAAAGTTTCCAGCCGTGGTGCCTGAAACATAAGAGAATCTAAATTAACTCTAACGATGAGTCTTGTTCAGTCGCATCAGTTGTGTATGACTCTGAGGCAGCCCATGGACAGCCTGCCAGATTCCTCTGTTCATGAGATTTCCCAAGCAAGAATACTGGAGTGGGTAGCCATTTTCCTATTCAGGTAATCTTCCTGTCCCAGAGATTGAACCTGCATCTCCTGCATTGGAAGGCTAGTTTTTTAAACACTGAGTTAACCTGGATACCTGTGCAAGTCAAGGTTAAATATCAGCATTGATCAAAATCTGTGTAAAGATTATTTTACTTAAGAGTCAGTAGTGAGTCTTCCTAAGAACCACGGCTGCTTGGAGCTGGCCTCCATCAATGTTGGGTTACACTGCCCCTTTGTTGACAAAAATGAAGACTGTCAATTTTTTAGCTTACTGAGTATGGAGGTTACTGTGTCAATCTAGTTTTCTAGAAAAATAAAGAGGACTCAGGGAGGCAGGTTATTGAGGACTAAGAAAGATGATCCGTTTCCTCTCAGGTATATCCTCCCATTTGACTGAATCCATGAAATCCTGACCATTTCTCTATATCTTTGATATCTTCTGTCTAAAAGAAAATTTCTTGCTTATTTCCCTTTTTTAAAGAAAGAATATTTAATACTTTTTTTTTTCATTTTTAACTTCAGACTTTATCTAACATCATCAGAAAAAAAAAAAGTAACATCCCTTGCCCTCTCTGTGATTTTTCCATAAGGGACCCTGTTTAAAAATGGTATATTCAGTCTGAGTTGATTTTAAGTTTTATTTTCTTTAATATATAGTGAATTTATCAAGTTATTTATACTTAGTTTAATATCTGTTTAGATAATATGAATTATAAATATCAAGGGAACATTTCACCCAAAGATGGGCACAATAAAGGACAGAAACAGTAGAGAGCAAGTAAACACTGAAGAGATAAAATGTGATGGAAAAAATATACAAATAACTGTACAAAAATAAAGATCATAATGAACCATATAACTACTATGATGTGGTCAGTCACTCAGAGCCAGACATTTTCGAGTGTGAAGTCAAGTGGGCCTTAGGAAGCATTGCTATTAATAAAGCTAGTGGATGCGATGGAATTTCAGTTGCTGCTGCTGCTGCTAAGTTGCTTCAGTCGTGTGCGACTCTGTGTGACCTCATAGATGGCAGCCTACCAGGCTCCCCCATCCCTGGGATTCTCCAGGCAAGAACACTGGAGTGGGTTGCCATTTCCTTCTCCAATGCATCAAAGCGAAAAGTGAAAGTGAAGTCTCTCAGTCATGTCTGACTCTTAGCGACCCCATGGACTGGAGCCTACCAGGCTCCTCCGTCCATGGGATTTTCCAGGCTAGAGTACTGGAGTGGGTTGCCATTACCTTCTAGAGCTATTCAAAACATGAAAGGATGATGCTATCAAATTGTTGCATTCAGTATGTCAGTAAATCTGAAGACCCAGCAGTGGCCACAGGAATGGAAAAGGTGAACCCTCATCCCAATTCCCAAGAAGTGTAGTACTAAAGAATGTGCTAACCCTCAGACAATTGCACACATCTCTTATGCTACTAAGATCATGCTTAAAATATTGCATGCTAGACTTCAGCATTATGTGAATCAAGACCTTCCAGACACCCAAGCTGGGTTTAGAAAAGGCAGAGGAACCAGAATTCAAATAGCCAATGTTTGCTGGATCATAGACTGAAGTGAAGTGAAGTGAAAGTTGCTCAGTTGTGTTTGACTTCGGGACCCCATGGACTATACAGTCCATGGAATTCTCCAGGCCAGAATGATGGAGTGGGTAGCCTTTCGCTTCTCCAGGGGATCTTTCCAACCCAGGGACGGAACCCAGGTCTCCCTGGGTTCTTTGCAGGTGGTTTCTTTACCAGCTGAGCAACCAGGAAAGCCCGATCATAAAGCAAGGGGATTCCAGAAAAACACCTACCTCTGTTTCATTCACTATGCTAAAACCTTTGACTGTGTGGATCATAACAAACTGTGGAAAGCTCTTAAAGAGATGGGGATATCAGACCGTCTTACCTGTCTCCTGAGAAACCTGTATGTGGGTCAAGATGCAACAGCTAGAACCCTGTATGGAACAACTGCTTGGTTCAGAATTGAGAAAGGAGCATGACAGGGCTGTCTGCTGTCATCATGTTTAACCCAAATGCTGAGCACTTCAGGAGAAATGCCAGTTGGGATGAGTTACAAACTGGAATCAAGATAGGCAGTAGAAACATCAGCAACCTCAGATATGTGGATGATACCACTCTAATGGCATAAAACAAGGAGGAAGAGCCTCTCGATGAGGGTGAAGGAAGAAATTGAGAGTCATCTTAAAACTAAATATTAAAAAAAAAAAAAGTCATGGCATCCACCCCCATTACTTCACGGCAAATAGAAAGGGAAAAGGTGGAAGTAGTGACAGATTTCTTTTCTTGGGCTCTAAAATCACTGTGGGTGAAATCAGAAGAGATTCCTTCCCGGCAAGAAAGCTTTAACAAATTTAAACAGTATGTTGAAAAGCAGAGACATTACTCTGCAGACAAAGGTCCATATAGTCAAGTTTATGGTCTTCCCAGTGGTCATATACGATTATGATAGATGGATGATAAAGAATTCGGAGCACCAAAGACTTGATGCCTTTGAACTATGGTGCTGGAGAAGACTTGAGAGTCCCTTGGATAGAAAGAGATCAAACCAGTCAATCTTAATGTAAGTCAACCCTGAATACTCATTGGAAGGACTTATCCTGATGTTGAAGCTACAGTATTTTGGTCACCAGATTCCAATAACTGACTCACTGAAAAAGTCCCTGATGTTGGGGAAAATTGAGGACAGAAGGAGAAGAGGGTGTCAGAGGATGAGATGCCTGGATGACATCATCTATGAAATAGACATGAACCTGGGCAAACTTTGGGAGATGATGAGGGACAGGGAGGTCCATGAGGTCTCAAACAGTTGGATGTGACTGGGCAACTGAACAACAACAGCCTTAAACATTTTATTTATTGTGGAAAGAACACTTAACATGAAGTATACCTTCTTAGTAAATTACTTCATGTTTATAAAAAACACTATGCAATACAGTATTGTTGGTCATAGATACAATATCATATAACAGACCTCTAGAACTTATTCATCTTGCTTAACTGAAACTCTGTGCCTGTTGATTAATAATTTCATCTTTTTTCCCTATCCTGGTGCTTGGCAGCCATAATTCCATTCTTTGATTGTATGAATTTGACTACTTTAGCTACTTCACATAAGTGGAATTATGCACTGTCTCTTTGTGACTGTCTTCCTTCCCATATTTTACTTTTCCCATGTTTGTTTACTTCTTATCTATTTTTCATCCCATATTTATTTTCATATTTGTATTATCCCATATTATTTATAGCTACTGTTTATAGTTTATAACTTGTACATAGTAGGCCTAGTAATAAATGCAGTAATAAACTCATATACACTGAATTGATAAGTGAGTGATATCCAACATCTCATCCTCTGTTACTGTCAATATGTTGGAATATTTTAACTATGATCATCTTAATTTAAATACTTTAATGTTTTCAATTTTGTGTTATTATAGACACTAGATTTTATTCCAAAGATTTACAAAGTTTCTAAATTCATTTATGTACCAAGTTTCTTTCATATCATGTCATTTTTTTTTCTTCCTGATACTTTTTTTCTAGATACTTCCTTAATAGATTTTCTAGCAGGAAGAAATTCTCACCTCAAGGCCTGAAGAGACAGATAAGAAGTGATACTGGAGCTTTTAATACTTTAACACTATAGCTACAAAAAAGAACAAATGCAAATTATTTGAAGACTTTGATAAAGGAACTCTCACCAACCTATGGGCCTGGAGGGAGAAAAATTATGGAATAATTATTTAATATTTGATTCCATTCTCTGCTTTCCAGCTGATGGTTCCCAGGGGCTAAAATAAAGCTGGTGTGGGTCGGGGGGTCATAGTCCAAGAGAGCTGGTTTGTATTCATTCCCTTCCTCCATCTTTTTTTCTTTCCTTCCTTCTTACCTTGCCTACCTTTCTTCCTTCCAGAAGCCATTTTTTGAGAAAATTGTTCATTGTATGTACAATTCTACACACAGGGGTTTCATTGGACTTGAATTTTTGTCTCATGGAATTTAAACTCAAGATACAGATAGTTTTTCTTTCTCCTTTACTGTTGTTGATTTCCCTTGTAGCTCATTTGGTAAAGAAACTGCCTGCAGTGCAGGAGACCCAAGTTTGATCCCTGAGTCAGGAAGATCCTCTGGAGAAGGAAATGGCAAGCCACTCCAGTATCCTTGTCTGGAAAATCTCATGGACAGAGAAGCCTGGTGGGCTGTAGTCCATGGGGTCTCAAAGAGTTGGCCATGACTGAGTGACTAATAAACACACACACACACACACACACACACACACACACATATGTAGGATAATTTTGCTAGCTAAAAATTTCTAGGTTTTCTTTTGTCATTGCATTCTTTCAGTGTTTTAAATATTTTATCTACTATTAATTATTTTTAAAATTTTTAATTGGAGGATAATTTCTTTACAATGCTGCATTATTTTCTGCCATATGACAATGTGAATCAGTCATAATTATACACATATCTCCTCCATCATCAACCTCTCTCCTCCTTCTCATCCCACTCTTCTGAGTCATCACAGAGTGCCAGGCTGGGCTCCTTGTGCTAGACAGCAATTTCTTATTTTTAAATCAATCTTATACATGACAGTGTATATAAGTCAATGCTAGTTCTCAATTTGTCCTACCCTCTCCATCCCCTGCTGTGTTCACAAGTCCATTCTCTACATCTGTGTCTCCATTTCTTCCTTGCAAATAGGTTCATTGGTACTATTTTTTTAGATTTCATATATATGTGTTAATATATGATATTTGTTTGTCCCTTTCTGATTTACTTCACTCTGTATAACAAGTAGGTTCATCCACCTCACTATATTCTATTCTGTTTCAATTTGCATGATTTCTGTCAAGAAATCCACTGCAACACTTATCCTTAATTCTCTACAGGTTAGAAGTCTTCATCCACAAATCTCTCATTTTATACTTCTATTAGTGCTTGGCTTGACTCATTCATAATCTATTTATTTACAGATTTGGATGTTATAGCAATACTTGAGAAGATAGTGAATTATGTGGGTTAATGGAATAGTCATGTGATCAACTATAGCTGCCATAGTCTAAAACTCTTTTGATTGAAAAGATAACTATAGTAGAGCATCAGGGTACCTGAATAATGAGGGTTTTTTTGTTTGTTTGCTTCTTCTTTTGGAAATTTGCAGTATATATAAAACAGGAAGTAAATATGTAAGTATAAAAAATCAGAGGGTAAATATATGTCTTTAAAAGAAATATTTTGTCCTAATAACCCTTGATTCCCTGGTCTACAAGTTAAATAATTTAATGCCCAACTGTAATGACATTTTTCAACATATATAAAACCATTGTTTCAGGTAATTATTTGTTCATTTTATATATATTGCAACATAAATTATTGTGTTTGATGATATGTTGCATGCATTCATAAAGTGTTTTAAGATCTATAATTACATTTAAAAAATAATTAAATAGAATATTTAAACATGAATATAAATCCTCTGGGTGTATATTTTTAGTTTTTGTACCCCCACAGTAAATAGAAAAAAAAAATTAGACAAAAAAACTAAGCCTGATTTCAGATACTTTTATAAACCTTAAATATATTAACACTAGTCAAAATTACTTTTTATAAAGTTAATTTTAAAGAGAAAACATTTCCATAATTTTTGAATTACATATAACATTAACTTTTTAATAGGTAAAAATTGTATTTGGCTTGAAGAACCACATCTGAGTTCATTCAATTACCTACATTTTAATTTAATTAACCCAAGGATGTATTGAACATAACTATAGGTCAGACACCTTTAGCTGCTCACTGATCATTAGACATAGCTAGACATTTAAGTAGAGTAATGCATCATCACAGGTGCCTTGAGAAAAATACATATGAAGTACATAAAATGTACATAGACTGAGTAAGAACTATGGAACAGACTGGTTCCAAATTAAAAAAAATCAGTATGTCAAGGCTGTATATTGTCACCCTGATTATTTAACTTATATGCAGAGTACATCATGAGAAATGCTAGGCTGGATGAAGCACAATCTGGAATCCAGATTGCCAGGAGAAATATCAGTAAGCTCAGATATGCAGATGAGACCAACCTTATTCCAGAAAGTGAAGAAGAGCTAAAGAGCTTCTTGATGAAAGTGAAAGAGGAAAGTGAAAAAGTTAGCTTAAAACTCAAAGTTCAGAAAGCTAAGATCATGGCATCTGGTCCCATCACTTCATGGCAAAAAGATGGAGAAACAGTGGAAACAGTGACAGATTTCATTTTGGGGGGCTTCAAAATCACTGCACATGATGACTGAAGCCATGAAATTAAAAAGTGCTTACTCCTTGGAAGAAAAGTTATGACCAATCTAGACAGCATATTAAAAGGCAGAGACATTACTTTATCAACAGAAGTCCATGTAGTCAAACTATAGTTTTTCCAGTAGTCATCTATGGATGTGAGAGTTGGACCATAAAGAAAGCTGAGTGCCAAAGAATTGATGCTTTTGAACTGTGGTATTGAAGAAGACTCTTGAGAGTCCCTTGGACTGCAAGGAGATCCAACTAGTCCATCCTAAAAGAAATCAGTCCTGAATATCCACTGGAAGGACTGATTGATGCTGAAGCTGAAACTTCCTTTGGCCACCTCATGCGAAGAGTTGACTCATTGGAAAAGACCCTGATGCTGGGAAAGATTGAATGCAGGAGGAGAGGGGAGCAACAAGATGATGAGATGGTTGGATGTCATCCTGTCTCAATGGACATGAGTCTGAGTAAACTCTGGGAGTTGGTGATGGACAGGGAGGGCTGATGTGCTGCAATCCATAGGTTGCAAAGAGTCAGACACAAGTGAGTGGCTGAACTGAACTGAACTGATCTGAGTGAATACTTCTACTTGAAGTTTCACTACCTATTTATTTTTCCACCACATAAGTTCTTGAATCTCATTCCTGATGAGTTGAGTCCATTACTTTTATTCTCCAGTCACTCAGGAGGAGTGGCATCCCTGTCATGACTACTAAGACTGGCCTGTGAATAATCTCACTCTGGTGACCAGTGGGCTACCATGTACATTTCTTCATAGATGGGAGGGAAATATACATGCACTCAGAACCCTGCCACTGTGGAGAATGGAGAAACATGGAGAGGAGCACAATTGTACCATTACAAAACCTGAATATTTCTCTTTCATCTATATAGGTAACTTGGGATAAAAAAACAAAAAATTGTAGCCAACTCCAAATATAGCTTCTTGCTTTGAAATTAAAATAAGTTAACTCTATAAATAATTTCCAAATAGAGATTCTTACAAATATGTAGTTAAATCAATTATATAATTCCTTCCAAGTCACACATTATACATTCTGATTATACCTGATACATTAAAAATTATAATTCTTATATATAATTTTTAGACTGTATGATATTTCCAAAATTTTAAAAAGTTTTGATTTTTACTTTATGTTTAACTATTCAATGAGCATTTTCTTAAGGTCTGGTTCTTCTTTTTAATCTGTTCAGAATATCTAAGTAGAAAAATAAACTTTGGGGGAATTCTCTAAGTTCCAAATGATTTACTTTCAAGGATTTGAATCTATATTCAAATATGGGTTATATATCATGGCCTATTTTTAATGATATAAGTAAAAGTTGGATATATTGCTCAATTTTGTGTTTCTCAGTCAGGCTTAATTTATACTCATAAATAAGCTAATTTAGTAAATCAAATAGGCATCAAAGAGAAAACAAGGTATATTTATTTCCTTTTGCCTATACATTGTCACTATATGGCATATTTAAAAAAAAACTATCAACATATACCTATCTGGGTGGAAATATATACTCCTATCCTCAATATTTAAATTTAATGTTAAAAGTGTGTACATTTAAAAACATTCAGTTCAGTTCAGTTCAGTTCAGTCGCTCAGTAGTGTCCGACACTTTGCAACCCCATGAATCACAGCATGCCTGGCCTCCCTGTCCATCACCAACTTCTAGAGTTTACTCAGACTCATGTCCATTGAGTTGATGATGCCATCCAGCCATCTAATCCTCTGTCATCCCCTTCTACTCCTGCCCCCAATTCCTCCCAGCATCAGGGTCTTTTCCAATGATTCAACTCTTCGCATGAGGTGGCCAAAGTACTGGAGTTTCAGTTTGCGCATCAGTGCTTCAAATGAACACCCAGGATTGATCTCCTTTAGGATGGATTGGTTGGACCTCCTTGCAGTCCAAGGAACTCTCAAGTCTTCTCCACAGCTATACATTTGTATGGCAAAACCAATGCAATATTGTAAAGTAATTAACCTCCAATTAAAATAAATAATTTTATTTTTTTTAAAGAGTTTTCACCAACACCACAGTTCAAAAGCATCAATTCTTCAGCACTCAGCTTTCTTCACAGTCCAACTTTCACATCTGTACATGACCACAGGAAAAACCATAGCCTTGACTAGATGGACCTTTGGCTGGAAAGTAATATCTCTGCTTTTGCATATGCTATTTAGGTTGGTCAAAATTTTCCTCCCAAGGAGTAAGAGTCTTTTAATTTCATGGCTGCAGTCACCTTCTGCAGTTATTTTGGAGCCCCCCAAAATAAAGTGTGACACTGTTTCTCCATCTATTTGCCATGAAGTGATGGGAACAGGTNCCACTTGACTTCACATTCCAGGATGTCTGGCTCTAGGTGAGCGATCACACCATTGTGATTATCTGTGTTGTGAAGTTTTTTTTTTTGTACAGTTCTTTTGTATATTGTTGCCACCTCTTCTTAATATCTTCTGCTTCTGTTAAGTCCAGACCATTTCTGTCCTTTATCGAGCCCATATTTGCATGGAAATTTCCCTTGGTATCTCTAATTTTCTTGAATAGATGTCTAGTCTTTCCCAATCTGTTGTTTTCCTCTATTTCTTTGCATTGATCACTGAGGAAGGCCTTCTTATCTCTCCTTGCTATTTTTTGGAACTCTGCATTCAGATTTTTATATCTTTCCTTTTCTCCTTTGCTTTTCACTTCTCTTCTTTTCAAAGCTATTTATAAGGCCTCCTCAGATATTAATAAGCAGTAAATGAAAAAGTAAATATTTTAGATGATAAATTATAAATTGCCCTAGGAGTCATTTAAGTGGTGGTATTTTTTTCTGAACTTAATTTGTTTCATCATCTGTTTTAAAATTAATAAGAAGAAACAAAATGTTATAAGAATTATAATGGTATTATGTTTGACTAAATCAATTTCAAATCAAACAAAATCTTTGCTGAAATGAATTTTCAGTACAAGATTGCAGTTACCTTGTAAAGGAAAATTTCCCATTATAGGAGCGCTTGTCCAAAGAATATGAAGACTTAACTGTGTTGTCTTATTACAACTAGCTTTAACCTGCTGAAATAGGAAAGTAACTGTTAACTTTAAGTGCCCTGGGGTTCCAGGATTTTACTAGAACTAATTTAACTAATTTTCTTGACCATTGGACAATGGGGCTTAGTTTCTATACATTGCCTACAGACCTAAAAACTTTTCTCTCTTTTCTTAAATAAATATCTAGAAATATTTGCTAGGGCACAAGATACATATATGTTTGATTCACAAGAAAGTACCATATTTTTTTCTAAAGTGCCTGTGCTATTTTTATTTCTAGGAACTCTTTATCAGTATTTTGCCAACATTTGGTATGCCACTCTTTTTAAGTTTTAGTCATTCTAGTGAAAGTGCACTGTAACTCCTTGCAATTTTAAAATGCACTTTTAAATAACTAAGTATCTCTTTTCTATAACTACTGGCTTTGTTGTTGTTGTTAATTATTTATTGAATTGTTTTGTTTCTTTAAATTTAATTGGGCTGTCTTCTTCTTATGGAGTTGCAACCTTCTTTATATATATATATTTTGAGACGGAGTTTTTATAAAATTAATGTATTGCAATTATTTTCTCCCAGTACTCAGTTGCCTTTTATTTTGTGGTTAAAAAAATAGTAGTTTTTAAGGAGCAGGATGTTTTACTAACTACAATAAAGTCAACTTATATATTTTAATAGTTTGCCCAAAAGTTGTAATATCTAAGACTTCTTTGTTTATCTCAAATTACTGAAGATTTTCCCCATGTTTCCTTTCTGAACTATAGATTTAGCATTTATATTTAAACCTTTGTCTGTCTTAGCATGTGTTGCCAAAATTTCAAATCCACAGTAGGAGAGTCAGTAAGGAAAGTGCAGGAGAGCAAGGAAAAGCTGGAACCCATAGCAAGAGTTGACGCTCATGAGTATGGACTGATACGAGTCAGTTCTTAGTGCTTCTGGCCTCTGTGGCATGCAGATACTACAGAATCCAGAGCACAGCATTCTGGAGCTAAACATACTGCTTGGTTGAAGCTTGGGAGAACTTGGGAGGGTCCTGGGGAGAATGGGTAAATGCATTCCTGGCCACTGATGCAAGCCAGTGAGGTAGGCCAGCAGATGTATCACAACATACGTATGTACTACAAAAATTGCTCTTTCACTAGTGTGCTATGTACAGTCTAAATCTCACAAAACAATTTTTATCCTAGCCCACTCTGACCAGAACATATATGGAAGAGAATTCTTGGAATCCTAGCCAATCCTGGCAAGCTGACAATATTGGAAAGATACAATGTCTCGCCCCTTGCAAACAATACCCATATACACCTCAAACTATACTTAATATCCAAATAATTACAATACGATGTCATGCTTTCACCTAATGTAACACACAAATCTCATTTACAAACAAAAAATTATAAACCATTCTTGTTTTTTTCTCAGAAGAGCTTATTAATACTAATCCATTTTAGTCACTGGGTGACTTTCTGTGGTATTAGCTGATTCATTTTGACTTCTTGCAATATAAATATCATAATACAAAGTTAACCACTAAACATTTGATATAATAAGATGCACAGACAAATAATCCATATACATTCAAATCAAAATGAAAAGGAAGTACTTATAATTGTTATCGTGTTTGTATCTAGAACTGGTTACATAGCTCACATTAATAACTAATTCCAACCCTATTCTTTCCACATTTCTTAGCAAGTTCCTCAGTTGACTGTGATTCATGGTGGCTCAACTGGTAAAGAATCTGCCTGCAATGCAGGAGACCCCAGTTCAATTCCTGAGTTTGGAAGATCCCTTGAAGAAGGGATAGGCTACCCATGCCAGTATTCTTGTCTGGAGAATTCTATGGACAGAGGAGCCTGGCATGCTGCAGTCCAGGAGATTGCAAAGAGTCAGACATGAATGAGCACCTGAGCACTAGCACCAGAGCACACAGGATTATTTTAAATGCAATTACTTTTTGGCAACTGTAATAAACATAGTATTCATATATCCCAGTGGTTCACATGATAATCCATTTTACTAACTCAGCTCACTTGCATAAGAAATTCTACAACAGGTTCTTCAGAGAGAAATCTTGAGAAAATCTTCAAGTTTTGAGAAAACACTATTTGCCCTTCTTAAGTATCTTTACCCCAATATCCCTCCTAGATAAGCTGTTAGACACAAACTCCTTCAGTGTAGTTTGCAAAAGTTTAATCACTTGTTCTTTAAAAAGTAGATAGTTTATATTCTTGGTAGGTCACCAATTAGGTGTTGACCTTAGGAAAAGAAAGAAAGTATTCAGAAATATCTTTGCAATTTTCATGCGATACATTTTAGGCAGTGCTCAGAAAAAGCATTTTTGAGTCAGAAAAAGTTGAGCAGCTCAAGAGCTGCCATTTATTAAAGTTATGGTCAAATCCCTGGACTTACCATTTTTTCTCTTAAGATAAAAATAATATAGAGCCTCATTCAATTCTTACCGTGAGTATTAAAATGGTTTTAACTTGTGTACACACACAGGTGTATATGTGTATTTCTTACCATCATATCTAGTACATACACTATTAATACATATCATAATAATTTATGCTACAGTTACTATCATTACTATTGTCATTAATACACTCTTAATATTTTATATTTATCTTAAAGGATAATGTGCAAGAAACAAAAAAAAATGGAGTATAGATCCATGAATTTAAAATCTCTTTTATAAGGTACTTTATTTCAGTCAGAGTTTGTTTTTCTGGTTATGAGTCATTTCCCATCAGAAAGGTTAAAGGTTTAAGAGGTAGCTTAATTCTCTCAGGCACATCACACAGGTGTATATGTGTATTTCTTACCATCATATCTAGTACATACACTATTAATACATATCATAATAATTTATGCTACAGTTACTATCATTACTATTGTCATTAATACACTCTTAATATTTTATATTTATCTTAAAGGATAATGTGCAAGAAACAAAAAAAAATGGAGTATAGATCCATGAATTTAAAATCTCTTTTATAAGGTACTTTATTTCAGTCAGAGTTTGTTTTTCTGGTTATGAGTCATTTCCCATCAGAAAGGTTAAAGGTTTAAGAGGTAGCTTAATTCTCTCAGGCACAGAGATAACATTTGTTGCACTTATGCAATTATTTTTAATGATGCCCTGTTAACTCAAATATTGGAAAACAACTTGTAAATATATTTATATATTTCAAGGAATACTTATTCTACTGGAAGAATGTGAGTAATACTTCTTTCATTCAATATTAGTATTTTTGGAAGCCAAAGCAGAATCAATTATGATTACAAAAGAGAGCACTACTTAGAGATTTCTAAAGTACTGAAGCAAAATGAGGAAATTTGGTGATAGTGGAGAAATTCCCTCATTTATCAATTTACTCCACAAGCCAGTCTATTCATTTGGATGTACTCATTTAAAGTATATGAAAATAATTTATAATATCAAATCTAGTGGCAGTGTGATTTCACTCTCTACTTAGTAGTCTGTCATAATAAATCTGTTCTTCATACAATGTAGTATTTCAAACTGCTCACAATTCTGTATCTATAATTATTATTTTGAGTTATTAACCTACAAAATATATACATAGAAGCTTTATTAAAAACATCAATGTGGGTGTTTAATAAATGTCTCAG
The DNA here is from genome assembly GCA_006408695.1 of Aepyceros melampus. Taxonomy (NCBI): domain Eukaryota; kingdom Metazoa; phylum Chordata; class Mammalia; order Artiodactyla; family Bovidae; genus Aepyceros; species Aepyceros melampus. Next base: position 372,136 of record SJXQ01007455.1, read on the forward strand.
GACACCTTATTGTAATTAAACATAATTAGTCCAAAGCTCAGTGCACTTATATTTTAAAACTGTGGATTATAGAAACAATCAAATGTTTACAAACTGCAAGTATGATAATATGAAGCAATATAGTATTATCCATCACATACAAGTGTGTTACTATGAAACCCACATCATTTATCTTATTCTAAGCCAATAGTCTAACAGGTTTCCCTGTTCCTATTCTCACTATCCCCACATCTCTCTTTCAGCACCTACTTATCCTTTAAACATACAGAGAAATCATTTCATTCCATTCTCAGAACTGTCCAGTGGCTTTTGATCATATTCCAAAATCAAATGCAATTATTTTAATAATTATCCAGCCCCAATATGAGTAAGATCTCTTCCTCTACCTCACTCACCCCATTTCCTGCCACTGTTTTTAACATTCCCTTCAGTCACACTGATCTCCTGAATGTTCCTGAGATATTTGGCTCAATCTCTCCCTTCTATGAGGTTCCTGATCACAAGTCACTTATTTGAGAGGTCGTCTCTGGTTATTTTGCATACAGTAACAAACTCAAACTGCACAGTTCATGTCTCCTGTATTTTTTTGGTTTTAACTGCAACACAATATCCGATGTTTATCACAGCATTTACATTGTTCATCTGTCTCAACCCATGGATAGGGGTGTACAGGGTTCTCTATGAACACAGTTTTTATAAACGATCAATGGCTATTTGATAAATAGAAGAATGCATCTTAGGTTCTACATTTCAATGTAGTTTTAAAGGATAAGTTGTAGTACTGTAATTTTCTACTCTCTCACACACACACATATTTTAATGCTATACAAATTAACTATTGATGACTTTCAATTTCTTGCTTAAAACTATTTAAGGTGCAATACACAATGCAGACAGCAGTATTAAAAAGTCAAATGCCTAAAGTCAGTGTGGCTATTGAAATGTCTTGAAAAATCAAAGGAAAATTTAAATTAATCTATCATCGTTTGGTTTCTCTTAAAAATCAACTAATGTATCGTAATATATATATATTTTTTAACCAAAGCATGTATGACTCAGATGTCATCATGATTATATTTTAGACTTAGGAGACATAAAGTGAGCAACTCTATAAGTAAAATGTCAGAAAAAATATATAAGAGCATCAGATAGTGATTAACAGATTAATGAAAAACCTGTAACAGAATATTGTTCAGATCTATTTGATTTGGGAAGGATCAGAGTGGCAGTGGTCAGTCAGAGGTCTAGTTTTAAGTGAAGTGGGACATTTTCAGAGCCTCTTAATCCAATTATAAAAATCATTGGAAAAAAATCACACTAGTAGAATCTATAGGAGCTTGTAG
>SJXQ01007456.1:0-78194 GCA_006408695.1 Aepyceros melampus
CAGTAAAAAGAATTTCAGGGTCACAATTTTAGGCTCTACAATACTCGGAAAAACAAGCTGATGTTTTTCTGTTTTTGTACCACCATCTCTGTTCACCTACTTCATATATACTCTGTAAGGGAAAATTCAAATAATTTTCTTCCCTTTCTCCCTTTATGAATGATTTTATTTTGAAATAGACTCCAGAAAAGAATCAAGAGCCGTAACAAAATATCTCATGAAATAGTCCACCCAAAAGAGTCAGCATGAGTTGTGAGGCAGATGTATATTTGGCTCAAAATGTGTAAAATAAATAAGGAAGCTTTTGTATCTGTCCAAATTGTACTCAAAATGCCTTACTATACATAAAAGTTACATAACTTTAAATTAGACATATATTTCATGTTTTAGTAAAACCTCACATAATACATTTTTTTATAATATTTGTGCTGTGCTCAGTCGCTTCAGTCGTGTCCAACTTTTTGCCACCTGTGGACTGTAGCCTGCCAGGCTCCTCTGTCCATGGAATTCTCCAGGCAAGAATACTGGAGTGGGGAGCCATTCCATTCTCCAGGGGATCTTCCCAACCCAGGAATCAAACCCATATCTGTGGCGTCTCCTGCATTGCAGGCAGGTTCTTTACCCACTGAGCCATCTGAGAAGCCCTTATAATATTAAGTATAAATTTTATTAAGAATTGTAAGCAATTTCTCTATTCTTCCATGTGGCTTTTCTACAGGGCATTAGAAACAATAGCCTTTCTGATGGCCTACCGGCAATGGTAAGGGACCGTGTGTGTTAAGATGTAGGGCCTCTGAAGGACCCGCTCAGGTTGTAAGTCCCAGCTATGAACATTCATGGAACTGCATAATAAGTCCTTCTCAAGCCCCTTCTTGGTGGCCAAAGTGACTGTTTTTATTGGTAAATTCAGAAATAGTAATAAAATAGAAGATTTGAAAATCCTCAAAGAGAACTAGAGTGAACAGTCTGCCCAATTCAACCACTGTTTGCAAATATTTATTTTTTCATCTCTAAACCTCCGATGTGTTTGATTTGAAGCATTAAAACAGCAATTGCTCTGACCCACAGAAAATTTTTATGTTGAATAAACCACCTCATAAGCCAAAGCTTAAACATTGAGTGTGGATGTGTTCACACAGCGGCCCCCTTGTGAAGCAGCTGGAATTCTGGTTTTCAACTGACTTGTCATGTCACTTCAGAAAACTTCCCAGGACCTTAAGGAATGCAGGCTTTATGTTATAATGGGTGGGTCCTCATGAAACAAAGAGTATCACTTGTGTTTCCCTAGGATGAAATACAAAGTGCTTATTTCTGATCTTATTTTAAAAGGGAATATAGATATACTTGGATATGTCATACATGCATGCTAAGTTGCTCCAGTCGTGTCTGACTCTTTGTGACCCTTTGGACAGTAGCCCATCAGGCTCCTCTGTCCATGGGATTCTCCAGACAAGAATACTGGAGTGGGTTGCCATGCCCTCCTCCAGGGGATCTTCCTGACCCAGGGACTGAACCCTTGTCTCTTATGTCTCCTGCATTGGCAGGCAAGTTCTTTATCACAAGCGCCACCTGGGAAGCTCCCCTGCATACACCATGTCTCTCCAAATGCAAAAGGCAAGGTAAAAAGTTGGACTATCCTCTCTCCTTCAACTTACTTCTCACAGTTATAGTTTTGGGTTTTTTAGAAAGCCTATTTTATTGGGTTGGCCAAAGTTCACTTGGGTTTTTTCACAGCATCTTACGAAAAATCAGAACAAACTTTTAGGCCAACCCAACACCTTGGTCATCATATCCTCCTCAATGAATTAAAGAACAAGAATATATTCCCATGGATACATTACACCAACTGAATCTACAGTCTAGCTTTATTTTTTAAATGCATCTTTAATTGATTTTCTATTCTCAGCATTCACAGCACATAGCTGAACTAAAGAGCTGGGATGACTTCAGAGCATTTCTTCTTTCAACTTTGAACTTTATGACTTGATCTTCTTCCACCTCTACAACATTTTTGGAATTCTGTTGGAGTTCAGCTTTGTGACAAAGGCATATTTCACAGAAGGAGACTGACCATCATCAACTCTGTCAGATGTGTGCTAACCGGCTAGCAAGTTGGAAGTGACACATTCGGAAGATCAGGTCTAGAGAATCAAATAGCTATTACTAGGTGTAACAGAATTAACAGAGTCCAAGGAAAATATTCAGCTACCTTTACAGAACCAGGTCATGGGTTGGAATGCTGTTCTTCCTGCTGACCTCACATCTCTCTTCTCCTCCTCTAGCCCTCATCTGAACTGTCGCCACCCTTATAACACCCCTTAATCATCCCAGCTAAGTACCTCTTGCCCTAACTCTGTTGTTTTCAATCATGACACCTTTTCTGTTTATTTGTTATTTCACATTGATATCCATAACTATTGATACTAAATGCACCTTGGTTTACATTTTAATTATCTGTGTTTCCAGCTACCTTCCAAAGTCTATAAGATTAAAAACACTTCCATTCAGTAGAGTAGATATTCTGATGGTAGTACCTGGCTCATACAGGTTCACAGTGAAAATCCAATAAATGATTAAAAAACAAGTAATGTGCTTGAGGGACTCAACTGAGGGGCTTCCCTGGCGGTCCAGTGGTTAAGACTCCATGCTTCCAATGCAGGCAGTGCAGCTTCATTCCCTGCTTGGGGAATTCATCCCACATGCTAATGGCCAAGAAACAAACAGATCTGAAAGGATATACAATGACCTTTAGCTGTGGAATTTTAACTGATTTTCATTTTTACTCATTTCTGTATTTTTTCAGATTTTATGCATGAAGATATGTTTACAATAACAATACTTTCAAAAGACTGTAGAAAATAATAGAAAAATAAACAATATAAATATTTCCCTAAAAGACAACTTATCTCCTCAAAAAGAAACAGAATTCAAATCAGTTGTGGTATTTAGAAACCTTTTTTTTTTAATATTCCAGTGAGCATAAAGTATATATTTGGTGACTAGATGATTAATTCCATAATTATGCTCAAACAAATGTCATTCTAGAGGGAACTTTTTTTGCCTGTTTATGTATTGCCCTTTGTGATTGCTAAAAACAAGAGAATTATTCCCCAATGCTCCATACTTATAGAAAAGGACAACTGTCTTAAGATAAAATGACACCTATTTTAGCAAGGACAAAGATAAGCCTGGTTTCATATTTTCAGCTTCCTATGCTTGGAAGGAGGACAGGCTGAGGATGCATTAGAAATGAAGTGATTTTTAATCACTTTTTAAAGACTCATTCCATTACATATTACATTAACATTTCTACCTAGGAAGAATTATAGGTAGCTAAGTTGCATCACAAGCGGTAAAAATCAACTGACATTAAAAACGATGCAAATGGGTTCAATGTTCAATATTTAAGAAATAGGTAGTGATAGAAAGGGTTCAGAATGATGAATAAATAAAGCTCCTGAAAGGAATAATTTGGAAGGAGGACAGGCTGAGGATGCATTAGAAATGAAGTGATTTTTAATCACTTTTTAAAGACTCATTCCATTACATATTACATTAACATTTCTACCTAGGAAGAATTATAGGTAGCTAAGTTGCATCACAAGCGGTAAAAATCAACTGACATTAAAAACGATGCAAATGGGTTCAATGTTCAATATTTAAGAAATAGGTAGTGATAGAAAGGGTTCAGAATGATGAATAAATAAAGCTCCTGAAAGGAATAAAAATAGGCACATTTTTCAAAACAAAAGAAACAGGAATCTATGGGTTATTATGGATAGTTTCATGATCACTGTTTGGAAAAGGAACAACTATTTTGAAGAAAACATTGATCCACTGATCATTTACTTTATCAAACTTAGATAAAAGGAGTTGAGTATGAGTTGCAGGGGATTCAGTCAGATATAAGGAAAACCTCTTTTTCTTTTTCTTTACCACTCTTGACATTTCTTTTTTTTTTTTCTTTTTTTTTAGAAAAGATTTCCTGATGTAGGTAGGATGAGTCAACATTGAAAAGAGAAGCACACAAAGTCACAGAGCTGTAGACCTTGGAAATCACTGACAATCTGAAAGTTGATTACTAAAGCACAAAAGCCAGTGCTCTGCTGACCTTGTGTCAAGAAAATCAACACGGTGGATGATTCCAGCTATGATATTCTATTGTATCTTGCCAACATGGGCTAAGGCTAAGGACTTAGAAGAACTGAGGACAAATTGCAACTAAATTCCCACCCAAGCACTTTCTTATTCCCGTATACCCTGCCCAGGACCACTTGTCCTACAAAACATTTTTCCAACTCTCCCAGTTCTGAGTATTTGAATGCTCAAATCCGTGAAAGATCAAGTAAATGTGGTTTTAATATTGATTTGGCAAATTGTGTACTGAGAAAAGTAGATAGGGCCCTTCCAAAAATTAGTCACAGATTGTTGGGTGACCACAGTACAGTGCCACACTGCCGTTAGTTGAGCAGACAGAGCACAGATGTTTGATGCTTTAAATCCACAACAATACAGAGCCCAGAGGTATATGCAAGAAATCTTCCAGTTGGTGGTTCTTGTTTTACTTACAGTTGTTTTCAGGGCAAACACTGATGGTTTATTTTTGGTCTGAATTTCACTTACTCAGCAAAAGACCATAAATTTAAGGTTAAGAAAATATACATGGCACAGAGAAAATTTATTCCCACGTCAGTGAGACCAGTGAATATGTTGTCATTCTGATATGTTTGAATCAATATCTCTGTTCAGATCTCTTCCAGTTATGGATTGGTTATAAACCACATGTCCTATTTCAAGCCAAATCACATCTAAGTCAAGTTAGAAATGTTTGAACATGTTAAGACAGGTGTTTTCTCACAAGACGTACATCAAGAAATTATAGGTCTTGAAAACCAAAGGAACAAAATCCATCTGTGAAGTATCTATGCAGTTAATAAACTTTATGGCAAAGATCAAGTGTTATCTCATTAGGTCATTATGGTTTTGTTGTCAAGTTTCCTACCATTCTAAGCCAGCTCTTACAAGATGCTGCATATTTCTAAAGTATATGCTTGTTATTTCATGGAGGTCTCACTTTCCTACAAAATGAGCCAGTAGTGGTTTGTCAGTCTTTCATGATGAAAACAGCACTGAGAACTTTTTTTTTGTTAAGGTTTTTAAAATGAAATTTATTTTTTTAACGTTAATGTGTGCATAATAGAAAACAACAACAACAACAACAAAAAAAAACACACAAGAAGCAGAAACAAAAAACCAAGTCATCCATAATCACAATTATTTTATCATTTGATGCGTCCTTCTAGGTCTTGTTTATTTGTGTATTTATACAACTAAGCACCCGTTTTTACGTAATTGAGATCATACTGTTATGCATCATGCTTTTTCACATGTCATGAGTATTTACCATTTCAAAGTCCCAAAACTATGAGTATATTGATAACCAAGAATACACTACACCAACTCAATCTGGGAGGGAAAACTGTAATCCTTCCTTTCTTGGAGACAAAAAATTTCATAAAAGACAAATTTGGCAACATGCTTTTAGACAAAGATATTAGCAGAGTTGGGGTTAAAATACTACATTCCCTTAACCTTCAACTAAAAATGAGACATAAAGTAACAGAGCACAATGTTTCTAAGAGTGTTCATGATCTGATATAAACTATTAAAATACTAGTAAGGAGATAGGTTTCCATTTAATTAGTTAACAATACATTTCTATAGCATAGCCAAAAGATGGACCCCCATCAATGGTGATCATCCAAATGTAAACTGGAACACATTCACATCACACATCCCTCCCCTCAGACTTCCCCCTGCACCCTGTTGCCAACTGAATGAACAAGATCTGAGAATCTTTATTTACCACTAGTCTCCAACCAGAAAAGAGAGAGAAGCTAAGACAGAAAGCCATCAACGTTCTGTAAAGCAACTATTCTTATATGATGAGCTCTTGTCAGCATCAGTAAAGAGAAACTCCTACTAGAGACTACTTTCAACAAAACAACATAAACACTCCTCCAGGCCAAAATGGAGCTTCCCTCTAAGTCAGCTGTGTGAGGAATGTATTCTCTACCAAGAGAAAAACAAATTCAGGAATTCCCAAGTCATTAACATTATCTAATTCTACACTGGATTTCAATCCTTCCTAAAAAGGATGTGTTCTTAGTCACTTTAAAGATTCAGTCAGATTTATTCAGATTTATAAAAGACAGGGTTTAGTCACTTGGCCTGCAATAGCTAAATACTGTCTTTTAAACCTCTAAAATAGGGTCTGATGAATATTTTTCAACTTCCCTAGCTACAGAATTTCATTTTCTAATGCTTTAGTGTTCTCATTTTAGGATTTCTGATTACTTTGTCTTTANCTGCATCTGTGAAAGTAAGAGAAAGCTGATAGAAAACTGTGTGGAACTTGGCAGGAAAAAGAAGTTTCTAGATGGAAGGATAATTGCTTATTTCAAAGGATAACTAGAATTCGAACTTATGAAAATGAGAATGACATTCTAGACACAGAGAAGCTGATCAAAAGCCAAGGCTTATTCAAGGATTGGGCAGTCTCTGTTTCTGACTAAAGAAGGTGATGCCTTCCTTCCGAAAGGCAATAGAAAATCATAGCTTGGCAGTTAGAAATAGTTGCAAAATATCAAGCAAAATATCAATGCTCAACCTGTCTTTCTGTAACTGTTTTTCTCAGTTTTGCCTACATGTTTTTTTTTCCACAGCTAAAGACACTTGCGGAGAAGGCAATGACACCCCACTCCAATACTCTTGCCTGGAAAATCCCATGGACGGAGGAGCCTGGTAGGCTGCAGTCCATGGAGTTGCTAAGAGTCGGACACAACTGAGTCGGACTTTACTTTCACTTTTCACTTTCATGCATTGGAGACGGACATGGCAACCCACTCCAGGGTTCTTGCCTGGAGAATCCCAGGGACAGAGGAGCCTGGTGGGCTGCTGTCTACGGGGTCGCACAGAGTCGGACACTACTGAAGCAACTTAGCAGCAGCAGCAGCAGCAAAGACACTTGACCATCACATTTATGATCTGAACTTCACTCTCAGTCTTAAGATACAATTTTCAATCTGAGCAGGAGGAATTTAAGGAACTCAAGCCCCAAACACTGGGGCCAACATCAAGTTATAGTTACTGCTCATGCATAAGCACTTGCTATTTGCAATCTAGGGAAAATAATCCCAGGGACAGAGGAGCCTGGTGGGCTGCTGTCTATGGGGTCACACAGAGTCGGACACTACTGAAGCAACTTAGCAGCAGCAGCAGCAGCAAAGACACTTGACCATCACATTTATGATCTGAACTTCACTCTCAGTCTTAAGATACAATTTTCAATCTGAGCAGGAGGAATTTAAGGAACTCAAGCCCCAAACACTGGGGCCAACATCAAGTTATAGTTACTGCTCATGCATAAGCACTTGCTATTTGCAATCTAGGGAAAATATAGATTTTAATTCTGGGATTCAGATTTGGTCCTGCTACGTGGATCTCAGTTATGGTAACACAGACTTGTCTTGCTTCCTGGCCAGCCATGGTTTGGATTATATGCCGTTTACAACTTGACTAGTGTTCCAGTCCATTTTGGAATAGAGTCCTATTTTTTCTCCTTTGTCCAGTCCAGTGGTTAAAGATCTTCCCGTGTGAATCAAGTGATTTCCAACACTAGCTGCCTTTTTGTACCCTAGCATCTTTAACTATCCCTAGCCTCTTCGTTTCCCATCCCTTTTCTGTGCCCACTTGAACTCCGGTTGCCCTCACTTGCTTTGACTATTGCTTGCCACTAGGCATACAATGCTCCTCCGTTGGTCTGGTCTTCTTCCTGTGATCATAGTTAACTGACTCCTGCTCTATGTCCTACTGCTCTATGACCCAGTGGACTGTAGCCTACCAGGCTCCTCCGTCCATGGGATTTTCCAGGCAAGAGAACTAGAGTGGGTTGCCATTTCCTCCTCCAGAGGATCTTTCTGACCCAGCGATCGAACCCAGGTCTCCCACATCAGGGATCAAATCCACACCCTCTGCAGTGGAAGCTTGGAGTCTTAACCACTGGACCACCAGGGAAGTCCCTACTGCCCTAACCTGCTACAATTAATAGGGTCATTCCCAGCCAGGAACTAACAGAGATACTTTCCTCTTCCCTCAAACTTTCTAAATTTGTAAAACGTAGTCAACACATGGTATCTTTCCTCAAGGCTTCATCATTAACCTCTTACCATTTGTGGTACACACATTAATATAACTCGTACCTTAAAAAAAAATGTGGTTGAGACATGCAAGCAAATGTATATGATTCCTCAGTAAAGAATCAGAAGCTTAGGGATTCTTTACTTAGGGATTCCATGATTGGGTGGCACCTTGCTTCTATCAGTGACAGTTGCACTTGGGTTTCTGGGCCCCAGTCCCTACTTAGCATGCAGAGGTGGACAATAATTGATCACATGAGTCTTACTAGTATGTGATCACACAGGAGGGAGTGAGGGTGGATCAGTTGCTCAACCGAATTCCTGAGCCTGTACTATCTGAAGAACTGATAGTGGCGCTAAGCGAGGCAAGGAAGCAAATCACACTGCCTACTTCCACACATACTCAAGAGCAGTGGTTGACAACCCCAGCAAGGATCAGGATCAGTGGGGAAGCTTTTAAAACAAGAGAAGCCCAGGCTCCACCCTAACGTCCTGGGCTGGTGAGAGGATTCTGATAAGAAGCCAGTGTTGGAACCCACTACTCTACGGTCAAATGCGGGAGTAGGCAAAGATTTATGGACTCAACATCCAAAGACAGGTTAATATGTACAGCAGCTAGCAATGTTTGCTTTTAACCAAGATAAACCAAAGATTGTAGGATTTTAAGAAATTTTCCTATGTTAGTTTTCCATTAGTCCACTTCTTGTTCTTCCTAATGTTTTGGAATTATCCAAAACTTGTAAAACATCAATGATTCCCAAACAAGCCTGATGATAAAAAACACCTGGTATTTTATTTAAGGATGCACATTCCAGGGCCATACCTCCATCCCACTGAGTCAGATGTTCCCAGGAATGAGCCTGGGAAGCTGGATTTTAGCAAATAGTCCCGGTGATTCTTATCATCAAGGATGTTTGAAAAACACTGATCTGAGTACTGAAGGCGTAGGTGGACTTTGTTTTGATCTGGGACCAGCACATTATAAGAGGCACACAGAGGTGTGACACTGTCCCACGGCCTAGACTGCAGTCACCTGGGAGTCTCAGAGCTCCTCGGTCATTCACTTCTGCTGTTTATCATTCTGGGAACTCCCTGCCCCAACTCTTTAACAGTTGGACACTGTTCATCCTTTGTCACCTTCTCAGAACAGCCTTCCCAACTCTGCTCAACTAAATAGTTCAGTTCAGTTGCTCAGTCATGTCCGACTCTTTGCGACCCCATGAATCGCAGCACTCCAGGCCTCCCTGTCCATCACCAACTCCCGGAGTTCACCCAGACCACGCCCATGGAGTCCGTGACGCCATCCAGCCAGCTCATCCTCGGTCGTCCCCTTCTCCTCCTGCCCCCAATCCTTCCCAGCATCAGGGTCTTTTCCAATGAGTCAACTCTTCGCATGAGGTGGCCAAAGTACTGGAGCTTCAGCTTTAGCATCATTCCTTCCAAAGAAATCCCAGGGCTGATCTCCTTCAGAATGGACTGGTTGGATCTCCTTGCAGTCCAAGGGACTCTCAAGAGTCTTCTCCAACACCACAATCAGTTCAGTTGCTCAGTCATGTCCGACTCTTTGCGACCCCATGAATCGCAGCACTCCAGGCCTCCCTGTCCATCACCAACTCCCGGAGTTCACCCAGACCACGCCCATGGAGTCAGTGACGCCATCCAGCCAGCTCATCCTCGGTCGTCCCCTTCTCCTCCTGCCCCCAATCCCTCCCAGCATCAGGGTCTTTTCCAATGAGTCAACTCTTCGCATGAGGTGGCCAAAGTACTGGAGCTTCAGCTTTAGCATCATTCCTTCCAAAGAAATCCCAGGGCTGATCTCCTTCAGAATGGACTGGTTGGATCTCCTTGCAGTCCAAGGGACTCTCAAGAGTCTTCTCCAACACCACACTTCAAAAGCATCAATTCTTCGGCACTCAGCCTTCTTCACAGTCCAACTCTAAATCTCTTTGCCCCTCTTACTTTACTTCATAGTAGCCACTATTGTTTGCAGTTATCTGCCTCTGATCATAATGTTTTTGTGTCTGTCTCCTTCACTAGATGCTAAGCCCTTGAGGAGCAGGGCAAGGCTTATATATTCACAGCTTGCATGTTCACAAATTTTACAAGAGCAATACACATGTAAGTAAAGGAATACATCAATGAGCTAAAGTAGCAGGTAACCGAGCGAGGCCTGGGGAGAGACTTCCTGCAGGGACTGAGATGAACGTGGGCAAAGCTTTTCGGGAGGAGGAGAGCGAGAATTGTACCCAGCTCTGAAGCAAGCAACCAGGGGACTGGCATTGCCGGAGGAGCGGAAACATGCCAGGTGGGCGGAAGGTTCTGTGAATGCCCTGGAGAAAAGAGACAGCGTGTGTGCGCTCTGAACCAGCCAGGCAGCTTGAATTAAGCAGAGAGAACAATCAGGCTGTGATGAAAGAGGAGGACAGTTAGATAAAGAGTGACTCATGATCAGTTTTGATTTGACGTCAGCAGAAACTCAGAGATCCTGCAGGGTTCAGAGAAGGAGAGAGATGATCAAAACAGAGCTTGCAAGGGATGACTCATGCTGTTTGTGTAGAACTGAATGAAGGGACAAGACTAAAGAGACATGAAACCAGCTAGAACGGTGCAGCAATCAAATTGCAATGCTATTAGAAATCAAAATGGGTGCTGTTTTACTTGGGTATGTCCTACCCAGTTTCACACACACAAAATAAAAGTTTGACGCATCTGGGTAGAAAGAGGATAACATCTGTAGGCTAGAGGAAGGGAAAGGGTCATAGGAAAGTATTAATAAGATATGAACAAAGTTTCATAGAGGAAGAGGGAAAGGAATCACTGAAGATACTAAGTTAGAGACCCAAAGTCTGCTTGCTGCAAAACAGGGTGGAGAAATACACAGACTGGGACGCATGAGAGCAGGAAGAAACAATGAGTTGCCTTCTTAGCCTGGAATCATTTAAAAACACTTATTCTTTATTTAATGATCATTATAAGACATGAAAAGGGGCCTGAGAATAAGAAAACCTTGGTTACCACATGACCATAATCTCTGAAACTTGAAGAGATACCCATGGTTATCAGGGTGCTAGCGTGTGCTAGGTTGGTTCAGTCGTGTCTGACCGTATGGACCATAGCCTGCCAGGCTTGTCTGTCCAGGAGATTCTCCAGGTAAGAATACTGGAGTGGGTTGCTATGTCCTCCCTCAGGGGAATCTTCTCAACCTAGGGACTGAACCCTCATCTCATGCCTCCTGTACTGGCACAAGATTCTTTACCACTGGCGCCACCTGGGAAGCTCCAGGGTGTTGGAGGGAATAGCAATAAGTCTCAAAGGAAGTTTTTCTAGAGTCCTTTATCTTTCTAGAGTGTTCCATTGTATTTGTGCTCTTGACAACTCTCTTCTTTTTATCATCATATTTTTGTCAGTTGCTTAAATCCTCCTCTATTTATTATTACTGTTTACTATTTACTATTACTATTCTACTATTACTTTTACTATTGAGATTACTATTTTTTCTCCCCTCCTCCCGTAAACTACCTCTCTTTAGCTTTACTAATTTAATTTTAAAAATAGCTCTATTGACTATTTCCAGTCCTTTGAATGAATCCCTAAAACACTCCCTGCCCCATACAGCGTTGCTTCATCCAGACTATTCTGATTTGCTCACCCAGATGGTTGAACACAGCCTCCTCTATGGGCCTCCTTGCTTCGTATCTCCTGCTACTATTTATAGGCACCCAGCAGCCAGAGTGCTCAGACAGGATCACACTGCCCCTTTGCTTAAATCCTTGAATGACTGCCTCAAGCCTTCCTGATGGAGGCCAGGGAGATTTGCCAGGACAAGAGGTCTTTCTCCACGTGCGGATCCTCTCTTCTCTTGCCCTCTCCACAGGCAGCTTGTACTTTCCACTACAGTCACACCAGTAATCTTTTCATTTCCTGAATGAGACGTTGCCCTCCCTCCCTTTGTAAGTGGTGTTACCTTTCGTATGTCATCTCTGTCATCTTTTCGCTGCCTGGTAAACTTTGTCCTTTCTCAGGACTTCAGTTATCACCCCTGGTCGGATGTTTTCCCTAGATGCTCACCCATGTGCCCAGACAGCTGATTGTATTATAGTTTGCCCCAAACGGAAAACTCTAATTTGTGTGCTTTTTAATGCTAAGTGAAATATTACCTTCCTTAAGGATGATGCCTCTTACATGTCTATTTTCTATGCCTGGCACAGTTCCTGGCACATTGTAGATACTGATGGATGATTTGAAGACCAAAAAAAAGAAAAAGAAGAAAGAGAGGAAGGAAAGGAAAAGAACAAAGGAAGAAAGAGCATTTTCTCCTTCTAAAAATAAATTCTTCCAAAAGTCTGAGAAGAGGGAGAGAGGAAGCAAAATTCTTATCAGCTGGTATCACCCACACTGAAGAAGACTGAGTGAATTACACGAGTTTAGCAGTTTTAAAAATTTCGTCTCATTTCAGTGATTCCATGTGGAAGCCTCTGTTAATCCCTGATGTCAGGCACTGACCTGGTGAGGGGAGGTGGTATAAAAAAGAATACGCTTCGGCCTCTGGCATCGCAGTTCTCTTAGGAAGCCATTAAATGTGTATTGCACCAGTGCCTGACCAAAGAACATGCAGTGCAGCAGAGGCTGCAGCCAAACATACCGAGAGCAGTGTGGTTCACGGAGATTTCAAAAGACCAGCAACTCAAAGAGGGTGAGCAGAAAGGGAGCAGGGTTGGAAAGAGAGGAAATGCTTGCAGACAGAGGACCAGTGCATCCTGGGGAATGGCAGAGACTTTGGAATGACCGCATTTAGCTAAATGCTCTACTGTTGTTGCTGTTAGGGCTTGGAGGCAGAAAGATATTAAAATTTAGATTTTTTTAAAAGATACATACATCCCAGTGCTCACAGAAGCACTGTGTACAATAGCCAAGAGGCAACCCAGGTGTCCATCAGCAGATGAATGGATAAACAAGATGAGGTACATATGTACAATGGTCTACAACTCAGCCATAAAAAAGAATGAAATAATGCCATTGGCAGCAACATGGTTGGACCTAGGGATTATCCTATTAAGCAAAGCAAGCAAGACAAAGGCAAATATATCACTTACATGTGGAATCTGAAATATGATACACATGAATTTATTTTTTAAAGAAATAAATAAATAAACTCATAGACAGAAAAAGCAAGCCTATGGTTACCAAAAGGGAGAGAGGCTAGGGGAGGGATAAATTAGGCAATTACTATATATAAAATAAACAACAAGGTCCTACTGCATAACACAGGGAATTATATTCAATACCATGTAATAAACCATAATATAAAAAATATGAAAAATGATAGATTGATAGATATTAATAAATATATAGATGTATAACTAAATCACTTTGCTGTATACCAGAAACTAACACAACATCATAAATCAATTATTCAGCAAAAAAATAAGTTAATCTCGAGACTGATTCATGTCAATGTATGGCAAAACCAATACAGTAATGTAAAGTAAAATAAAGTAAAAATAAAAATAAAAAAAAATAATAAGTTAATCTCATATCTAAAGGATCATCGGACATGTTAGTTCTGGCACCTTCTCCCTCTTCTGCCCCAGTGCCTGCCACCCTCCTCTTTCTCTTTCTTCCCCGTCATGTTTGTTGAGTGGGCAGAGCCTTTCTGCGCCCCTCACTGTCTTATGCTTCCCTCCCTGCAGTGTCCCGTGCACTTAATCACTGACCACTACCTCCATCTACCCCACTGGAACACATCACAGAGATGAGTGGGGGTCTCCTTATTCATTAAACCCTCCTTTCAAAAACCCACTCTGAGAAGCCTTTGGGTGAATACATTCTCCTAGTATCATGTTCATCTAAATTAATCATTGTCACACAAAGACTCTTCCAGTCATTCTGGAAAGAAAAATGCACACCAGCTGAAGTGAAGGGATACCCTGGTCAGATGTTAACATTATCTCCTGCCATCTAAGTGGCACATCCGGAGAGGGAGAGATGACACCATGGCACATCTCTTGAGCTGTTGCAAAGATGCCCTGACCCTCTCTTGAGCACAGACCTGAGGCTTGGGTGGACCACTGTCAGATCCATCCCAAGGCTGCTCGTGTTTCCAGATATTGTATGAACCTCGAGACTCCTCTTGGGGGTTTCATGGACCTGACATGGGCTGAGCAAACTTGGTGTCTTTGTTATTTCACTCAAATTATCAAAGATGTCATTTTCCTTGCAGGTTTATAGGCACTTACCCTTCTCTGCCCCACAACATCCCTAATAAATCATGACAGTATCATCCCCAAGTTGAAGGCAACCTCAAAAGTGTTATAGGAAGTGCTTCAGGCACCCTATATGAACTGAGAGAAGTATCTGGACTCAACAAGATTGCTTTTCAGCATCACTGCTTCGGTCTTACCAACTCACCTGTGAAGTGAAAGTGAAAATCACTCAGTCGTCTCCAACTCTTTATGACCCCACAGACTATGCAGTCCATGGAATTCTCTAGGCCAGGATACTGGAGTGGGTAGCCTTTCCCTTCTCCAGGGGATCTTCCCAACTCAGAGACTAAACCCAGGTCTCCCACATTGCAGGAGGATTCTTTACCAGCTGAGCCACAAGGGAAGCCCACCAACTTCCCTACCCTCTAGTAATACGGAATTTGAGAGAGCTGGAAAATAGATTTACCTAAATTGTAGGAACTTTTCAATTTTAGAGCTGAAACAGATTCAAATAGCCTCATTCTTTGAGAAAGTACCCCTCCTACTCAGTCACATATTCTTAGTCTGCCCACATTTCTATCTCACCTCTTTTTGATTAGTCATAAAATTATGAGCTGCTTATGTGTCAACACCAAATTGCCAATTGTTTGTCCTGCCTTAGAGTAGCATTTAAAACAGTTTATTCACTTCAGAAGCCATTTATCCAGACATACTAACTTTATGCTTGAGAATAATTGGGCCCTATAACAATCCAACTGTCCTTGTTTACCTCTTTGTCATTTCCTTTATTTCCACGTGGAGAGGAAAGAAATGGCCAATGATAAGACTTCTAATCCAAATACTGGCAGTGATCCCTTTCACTAGAAAGAATTCTAGAAGCCTTCTGTTATAACACTGAGAATTTAACATAAAGCTCTTGGGCAGTGGACTAAAAGCTCACACATTGTATATGCTTATTTAATTCTCAGAAAAATCTTGTAAGGTTGAAGCAGATAGTATCACCATTACATGGATAAGAACATTAAAGGTTTCAATAGAGAAAGTGATTTGCCCAAAATCACAACCCACTCTAAGGAATGGTGTCAGGGTTTGAGCCTGGGAAAGCTGATGAAGTTTTACAAGCTGCACATTCACCATTTCCCTCCTTTCACCATGTACATTCCTCTCTGCTTCTTCCTGGGGCACCTGCTACCTAGCACTGTTGATACTGAGCAGGACCTTGTGGAGCTCCTGGGCACAATGTCTTTCTGTGTCTCCCATTTCTTGATTACAAGACATAGGTTTCATTCAGCCTCCTTGAACTTCCCAGAGTTCCAACAGGTATGTTCCAACAGATGCTACTTAGGGAAGGGAGGGAATGCAGAGACTAGGTAGGACAGTCAAGAAACTGCCTCAAAGGATATATATATCCTTTGAGTTGCTTTGCAGATACTCCAAGTGGAAGAAGTTAAGGGTATACTTCCCACATGTAGACCCAGACCAACTGGTACCAGAAGATTGATGATGCTGACTCCCAGTTATACCTCACCACCAGCCAATCAGAAGAATGCCCATGAGCTGATCATGCCATCTTTGAACAATTACTAAAAAACTCCTAAGTCCCCACTTTAGGTCTGGACACACAGTTTTGAAGGTTTAAGCCCACAGTGGCCCCCTTTGCCTGCAAAGCAATAAAGTTATTCTTTTCTTTTTTTGCCCAAAACTCTGTCTCCTAGATTTAATTCAATGCTGGGGTCCAGTGGCCAGATCTGGCTTCATTACCAACTGGTACCAAAAGATTGATGATGCTGACTCCCAGTTATACCTCACCACCAGCCAATCAGAAGAATGCCCATGAGCTGATCATGCCATCTTTGAACAATTACTAAAAAACTCCTAAGTCCCCACTCTAGGTCTGGACACACAGTTTTGAAGGTTTAAGCCCACAGTGGCCCCCTTTGCCTGCAAAGCAATAAAGTTATTCTTTTCTTTTTTTGCCCAAAACTCTGTCTCCTAGATTTAATTCAATGCCGGGGTCCAGTGGCCAGATCTGGCTTCATTATGTTTCCATAGATGGTACAGGAAACTATGACCAGGACAGAATGAATTGTGAAGCTATTCATTCAGAATCATTTAAAGCCTCCACTCCAGCTATAGCGTCTCCCATAACACATTCTATAGAGATCATGTTCTGCAGCTAAAATTAGACTAGTCTTCCTCAGAAAGCCCTTCTGCTTTTTCTGGCAACTGAATTCCCTTCCAGATCCAAGAAATTTAGCATATCTTATATCTCTTCCCTTCTTGGATTTGATACCTTCTTATCGATGTAACCCACTGAGTGTTCCTGACCAGTGCTGTCCATGAGAAGCTATTCATTCAGAATCATTTAAAGCCTCCACTCCAGCTATAGCGTCTCCCATAACACATTCTATAGAGGTCATGTTCTGCAGCTAAAATTAGACTAGTCTTCCTCAGAAAGCCCTTCTGCTTTTTCTGGCAACTGAATTCCCTTCCAGATCCAAGAAATTTAGCATATCTTATATCTCTTCCCTTCTTGGATTTGATACCTTCTTATCGATGTAACCCACTGAGTGTTCCTGACCAGTGCTGTCCATGGCGGACCTTAAGGTGATTTCTCCCAGCTTGGGTCAGGCCTGCTGCTGGCTTCATTCCAGGACTGACATCTAGAATTCTGACTTGTCCTTGGGTTTTACATTAAGCTTGAAAATTTCCTGTGATAGCTCTGAATAACAACTACATATCAAGTCTGTAGTATTTATCTATATGTTTGATTCTACTTCTACACATCTATAAAAGCAGGGGAAAAAAGAACTTCTGTGATTAGACTTTAATATCCTAGTGGAACATACCAAGAGTATTATCACCTTGCATGATGATTACATTATCTTTAATAAGCAATGAAATTAAAAAATGCTTGCTCCTCGGAAGAAAAGCTATGACAAACCTAGACAAGGTGTTAAAAAGCAAAGGCATCACTTTGCCAACAAAGGTCCATATAGTCAAAGCTATGGTTTTCCCAGTAGTCATATATAAATGTGAGAGTTGGACCAAAGAGAAGACTGAGTGCTGAAAAATTGATTCCCTCAAACTGTGATGCTGGATAAAAGTTCTAGAGTCCCTTGGACTACAATGAGATCCAACCAGTCAATCCTAAAGGAAATCAACCCCGAATATTCATTGGAATGACTGATGCTGAAGTTGAAGCTCCAATACTTTGGCTACCTGATGCGAAGAGACAACTCGCTGAAAGAGACCCTGATGCTGGGAAAGACTGAAGGCAAAAGGAGAAGACGGCAGCAGAGGATGAGATTGTTAGACAGCATCAATGACTCAAAGGGCATGAGTTTAAGCAAACTCCGAGAGATAGTGAAGGACAGGGAAGCCTGGTGTGCTACAGTCCATGAGATCGCGAAGAGTTGGACACGACTTGGCAACTGAACAAAAACAACACATTAAGGAGTTACGATTAACCTTTTAATACTAAAATTTCAGACAATGGCAAGACGAAGTTCATAGATATTACCAAGCCTGATTACCATGGGTCCAGTAAGCAACAAGATAATTTATCATTTATATGTCCTGTTGGGTTTCCTAGGTGACACTAGTGGTAAAGAACCTGCCTGCCAATGTGAGAGACATAAGAGACACAGGTTTGATCCCTGGCTAGGGAAGATACCCTGGACAAGGGCGTGGCAACAACACCAGCCTTCTTGCCTGTGGAGTCCCATGAACAGAGGAGCCTGGCAGGCTACAGTCCATGGGGTCGCAAAGAGTCAGACACGACTGAAGCAGCTTAGCACAGCACAACACATATCCTATTAATTTCCTAAATTAGAACTATTATACTTTTATAGTTTTTCTGATCTGTAGGTCCATCTAGCTTTCATCACTAAAACTTCCCCATTCCACCATATAGGCAACAAATTTAAAACTTTAAAAGTCATTTAAATCACTATGGAAAAAACCCAAAAGCTCAGGAAGCTCCAAGTTCTTAACATCTGTTATTTGTGGCAGAAAATTTTCACTCATAGATTGCTTTACTGTGGTATGGGGTCCCTGAAGGAAGTGATATTGTGTTTCATCATTCAGGGACACAGGTTAAGGGTCCCATGTAGGTTGCCTAGTCAAGGCCATGGTTTTTCCTGTGGTCATGTATGGATGTGAGAGTTGGACTGTGAAGAAGGCTGAGCGCTGAAGAATTGATGCTTTTGAACTGTGGTGTTGGAGAAAACTCTTGAGAGTCCCTTGGACTGCAAGGAGATCCAACCAGTCCATCTGAAGGAGATCAGCCCTGGGTGTTCTTTGAAAGGAATGATGCTAAAGCTGAAGCTCCAGTACTTTGGACACCTCATGTGAAGAGTTGGCTCATTGGAAGACTCTGATGCTGGGAGGGATGGGGGGCATGAGGAGAAGGGGACGACAGAGGAGGAGATGGTTGGATGGTATCACTGACTCAATGGGCATGAGTTTGAGTGAACTCTGGGATTTGATGATGGACAGGGAGGCCTGGCGTGCTGTGATTCATGGGGTTGCGAGTCAGACATGACTGAGCAACTGAACTGAACTGAACTGATAGGTTGCCTTGCTGAAAATCTACAATTTGGGAGTGGCCTGGGCCATTTCCCAGTGATATTAGAATCCAATCCAGGAGTCTGCAGACAGTGGAGACTGAAAGGCCTCCTTTAATAATCAACTATTAATAGTAGCTAGCATCTTAATGTTAGGTAGCATCTTCAGTGAATACTTTAAAACTCCTACCAAAAAAAAAAAAAAAGGTTTACTGAATTGGGCCTAGAAGAGCTTAAGAAGAAAGAGGTGCTATTATAAACAGCAGGAATGGACCAAGGACCACTTCATCTATTTTATGAACTTGCCAAGGTCTATCCCATCTATGCTGAGTGCAGAATTGATGCTTTTGAACTGTGGTGTTGGAGAAGACTCTTGAGAGTCCCTTGGACTGCAAGGAGATCCAACAGTCCATCCTCAAGGAAATCAGTCCTGGGTGTTCATTGGAAGGACTGATGTTAACTCCAATATTTTGGCCACCTGATGTGAAGATCTGACTCATCAGATCCTGATGTTGGGAAAGATTGAAGGCAGGAGGAGAAGGGGGATAGAGGATGAGATGGTTAGATGGCATCACTGACTCAATAGACATGAGTTTGGGTAAACTCTGGGAGTTGGTGATGGACAGAGAGGCCTGGCATGCTGCGGTTCATGGGGTCGCAAAGAGTCGGACATGACTGAGCAACTGAACTGAACTGATCCCATCTATGGAACTCAAATGCATTTTTTGGCCTGCGTGTCTTTCATTACAAACCACCTGACTTTATATAAAGAGGTAAAGAATGCCATCATACTTCTTCCATCTGGTATTATTGTTCTTTTCTTGAAGACTAAAAGTAAAATTAAAATACAAGGAGGAAAATAGTGAAGGTTGTAGCTGGGTGGAATGAAAAACACATTTTGATGTTTATTTCACTGATCTCACGAGGCTAACTTTGTAACAAACAAAGGGATGCGGTAGATTAAAAACTAGCATTGAAATAAAGAAATAGAGAAAAGAATCAAGTATTTAGACACAGAATACACAGATCTTCAACTTCAGTTTGTACAGCTGTTTGTTTTTAAAGCATAGAACTCTTCATCTAAAATAGAGTTATAAACCAAAGTCATCTTGGAGACCCATGAAATTCTTCTTCTAAAATGGCCCCATATTCTTGGTTGAGGCTCAAACCATCCTGATCACATTAGTTTGTCTTGGATAATCTTGGTTCAGTTGGATTATCTAATCATTTTTGCCATCTCACTCACAGAATTTATTTTGTCATTTTCCCACCATCTAAAAGACTTTAATGCCCATGGTATTGTTTATAAAAATAAAGGTCAAGATCATTTTTACAATTACTTAATCCAAAAAGTTTTGGAAGCAGTTGTGGGTTCTAATCCTGGCAAATCTACAGAAAATTTCTGGTCATTCAAGAGGATCCTTTTGGCTGTTTCCTATTTTCTTAGAATATTGTGATAACAATATTGTCTATTTTGACCTATAGACAGGCAAATGGCACATTCAGTATAGTAAAATATGGACCATAAAATACTCAACTGAGTTCTATGGAGTTATTTGGAAAATCATACTTTTTTGAAGAGGATTCCTGGGAGAAGTTGGAAATGACACTTCTCAGCACATTTATGAACTACGTGCTGCAGTCCATGGGGTCGCAAAGAGCCGTTCACGACTGAGTGGCTGAACTGAACTGAACTGAGCATGTTTATAAAGAAAAAAAAAACATTTTTATTGATAATAAAGAAGGATAAATACCTTCTACTCAACACTTTTGGAGACAGAGAAAACACACACACACACACACACACACACACACACAAACTACCCTTGTGAACCTAGGATGGATAATGTCTTAGGCTAGAACAAGAGAAATATTTATAGTGTTAAGGTAGCTAATTTCACTCTCTGGTGATTTTGAAAGAGAATCAAAATGGTACATGAAGGTCCTTCACAAAGTGAAAGTAAAATTCTTCATTTGAGTTAACTCTTCTAATTTCAACTGAAATTAACCTGTACAATAGTTGGCCAAAATCAGTATATAGTCTGGTGGTGTGACCAGGCTTTTTGATTAATGAATGGAGAATATTGTTGTTTTTTAATCATTGACCATAGACTTGAAGAACTTTTTCTGGTTGAAAAAGAGTATGCTGCTGCTGCTAAGTCACTTCAGTCATATCTGACTTTTTGAATCTATGGACTGTAGCCCACCAGGGCTCCTTCATCCATGGAATTCTCCAGGCAAGAATACTGGAATGAGTTGCCATGCCCTCCCTAGGGGATCTTCCTGACGCAGGTATCAAACCCACGTCTCCTGTGACTCCTGCATTGCAGGTGGATTTTTTTTACCGCTGAGCTACTAGGGAAGCGCTGAAAAATATATTCCACATTAAAATTTTATTACTGACTTTTAAAGCTCATCTCCAGGGAAGGGAATGCACACATTCAATCTGCATCAAGGCCCCTCCCATTAATAAAATTTCTGAATTTCCTTCGAAGTTTTTTCTTCCTGTTTTATTGAGATATATTTGACATACAGCATCATGTAAGTTTAAGGCACACAGCACAATTTGACTTACATACATGAAAATATTGCCACAGTAAGTACAGTGAACCCTCATCTCTTATAGATATAAAAGTAAAGATATAGAGAAAAATATCCCTTTTGATGAGCACTTAGGATTTACCCTCTTAGTAACTTTCATAGGTAGCATAGTGAAATGAAAGTCACTCAGTCATGTTCCACTCTTTGTGACCCCATGGCTATAGCCCACCAGGCTGCTTTGTCCATGGAATTTTCCAGGCAAGAATACTGGAGTGGGTAGCCATTCCATTCTCCAGGGGATCTTCCTAACCCAGCAATCAAACCCAGGTCTCCTGCATTGCAGACGGACTCTTCACTGTCCAAGTCACCAGGGAAGCCCATGTGTAGCACACAGCAGTGTCAATTACATGTACAGTGTTGTACATTACATCCTTAGTGTTATTTGTCTTTTACCCAGAAGTTTGTACCTTTCGCCCGCCTTCATCCAAGGCAGGCATCCCTGACCTTGCCTCTGGTAACCACAAATCTGATCTCTTTTTCTGTGAATTAGCTTTTAAAATACAGTTGACCCACAACACTATGTTAGTTCTTGGTATACAACACAGTGATTCAATAGTTTTATACATTTCAAGATAATCACCACAACAAGTCTAGTTACCATCTGTCACCATATAAAGATATTACAGAATTATTGACTGCACTCTCCACACTGGACATTTCATATCTGTGACTCATTTATTCTGCAGCTGGATGCTTGTGCCTCTTAACCTCCCTCACTTATTTCTCTCCTTCCTCTATCCCCTCCTCTAAAAGGTTAGCTTTGTTACTTGTATAACAGACTAAATGCAACANTGTTTTTCTTTTTTCCTCTCTGATTCATTTATTTCTACCATTCTATCTTCTATTTCACTAATCCTATCTTCTGCCTCTGCTATTCTACTATTTGTTGACCCCAGAGTGTTTCTGATCTCATTTATTGCATTATTCAATATATATTGACTCTTTTTTATTTCTTCTAGGTCCCTGTTAAACCTTTTTTGCATCTTCTCAATCCCTGTCTCCAGGCTATTTATCTGTGATTCCATTTTGATTTCAAGATTTTGGATCATTTTCACTATCAAACACCACAGCATACACACCACAGAACACACACACACACACACACACACACACACACACACACACACATTCCCTTTCAGAAAGAACAATTTGGGGGTTTTATTTATCTGACTCTTCCTTAAGATTTATGTGAAGGGTCAAATGAAGACACTAAAAACCACTACTTCTTCCCCAACCTCTCAAGATTTTAGAGGAAAAGGAAACTGAATCTCAGGAAAGTTAGAGGCCTCTGGGCAACCAAGACCAGCCCCTGAGGCCGGTGCCATCCAAGTAAGCTCACCTCTGCTCTACTGTTTCAAGACATTTTCTTTTTCTGATTACCCAGCCAGAAAACTGTTCAAGGTGACTCAAGTGTAAACTGTACTGGAACTTTCTCCTTAAAACCAGTTTTTTGGGTTTTTTTTTGTTTTTCTTTTGTGAAAGGGATGAATCTCTTTTAATAATGATTTCTTGCAGCTGGCCTTCACGTTCTGTATCTCTGTGGCTTTCCAGATGCAAAACAGTCTTATTATGGGTTTCTGTAGACACATAATATTTTAAGTGGAAGATCAAAGGTTAAAACAAACTGTCTCAGTTTTCTTTCAACTGTGTATTGGGATTCACATTTTCTCTTATTTCTTCTAAATATATCATTATTAATGTTTTATAAGCAGTTGCTGTTGTTTAGTCACTCAGTCGTGTCTGACTCTTTATGACCCCATGGACTGTAGCCCACCGGTCTCCTCTGTCCATGGGTTTTTCCAGGCAAGATCACTGAGTGGGTTGCCATTTCATTGGTTAGTAATTAATTTAATAAATCACCATTTACTGATTCACCTTAGATTTGTGGAACAGCGTCTTATTCAGTCCTTATCCCAGGGCTGAAGATACATTTATATTTCAGTTTGTACATGTTTTAACAATTGTTCTCAGTTCATGTGTTTTTTTCCCTAAAGCAGTTTCAAGAGATAACCATTTTAAACATCAAAAAGGGAATAATGATAGATATTTGACTTGAACTTAGAACTACAAACAAGTTTTGCATTTTAGAAATAACCTTAATTATTTCCAGTGTTTCCACTTTTTCTATGATTAACTCCGTACCTTCTTATTCAGTATTTCCTGTCCTGTGATCTCTACCTACTATTTACAGTAGTCCCTTCTATGTGTTAAGAGATATATCTGCATTAGCTCATTTAATCCTCATAGTAACAAATATTTATGTGGGTTAGGGTTTGTTATTATATCCATTTCACAGATGAAGAATTGGAGTCTTAAAGAGGTTAAGTGTCAAATGCATGTTTAGATCATGGTTCATCTGTTCCTGAATTTCAATTTTGTATCCAGTATATTTTATGCTTTCCATAGTTCAGAAATAATTTCTACAACTATTTTAGATAATTTCTTTGATTTAGTTTAATTTCTATGATGTCTCCAAGGACTCCAAGTCATATTTCAAATTACAGAAGTTTTCTTAGACATATAGCAAAATATACTTTATGCTCACAGCCAAATCTGTCCAGATGCAGCATACTGGTGACATCCTATGAATGATATGGACACCAAGTTATCATCAGGCTCTCCCTTTAACATTCAGTATTTCCTTTGTGAAGTGAAATGAAAATACAGAATCACGATGGTTTGGCTGATAAAATGCTAAGCCTTTTGAATGCAGGGTTTCATCTAGCCAGAAGTATATAAAATACTTGTAAAATATAAGCCTAGAGACTTGAATCCAGAAAGATCAGGGACAAGTTTGCTAGATTCTCTCCTTTCAGAAAGCACATCCTTTGACTTTTAATTCTGTTCATGAATGTATCTTCAGGTCTTACATGCAAAGTGACAGAAATTATAAGAATTATACTCTTAAAACAAACTTATGGTTATCAAAGGGGAAGTGTGGGGAGGAGGAAGAAATTAGGACCTTGGGATTAACATACACACACTGCTATATATAAAATAGATAATCAACAAGGACCTACTGTACAGCACAGGAAACTACTCAATATTCTGTAATAATCTATATGGGAAAGAATCTGAAAAAGAAAGAATATATGTGCGTCTATAACTGAATCACTACACTGTACACCTGAAACTAATACAACATCATAAATCAACTATACTTTGAAAGATTTATTTTAAAAGAGAACTATATTCTTGAATTAATCTAAGGATAACTTAGTAAATCTTCACTGGCATATGCATTACATCAGTATTACAGATACTTTTGAAAAATAATTTAATGATTCATTTTGGCCCAATAATTATATTTTAATCATATTTAAAACCTAAAAAGTTAGAGTGAAGGATGTTGACAAGGTTGTTATTAACATTTTTGAATAATAAAATTTATCTAGAATTCAGTTTCACAATTTACGTCTGAGAACAGTGGGACATGAAACTATGAACTATTCTACTTCTCTCACAGTAGTCTATGATTGGCAAAACATTTAAACTTCTCTTCAAATATATCCCACTGATAAAATTTTTGTGAAATGACAGATTTCTTTCAGTTGAGAAAATAAACCCTATGGGGCTAAACAAATTTCTTTAAAGTCAACATTGAACATAGGTCATGCTACAAAAGCAGTTAAGCTTACATTATAGTGTGATATGGAAATTCATCAGCATTATTATATTGGTTGCTATTTTCAATATTGACTCTGCATCTGCCTGTTTCTATCTAGCTATTGAGTACCATAGATTCTCCTGTTTACCAATGTCATAGTTTAAATTTTTGAAAGATGGATCTGATGTTGAATAGTTGGCTTCTGTGCACAGGTGCTGAACTGAATTTTGGTGCTGGAGTTTGGGGTGAAGAGAAAAGATTATTATTATTATTATTATTATTTTGCTTTGCCAGGGAAAGAAGGACACAGGGGGCTCATGGTTCACAAACTATGTTCCAAGCTCAGAGAATTCAGAGAGGAATCTTATAGCAATGGTTCAAGGGTGGAGTTGCTAACAAGGATCAGGGTGTGTGCAGGGCCTGCACTCCTTTAATTTGGCCTCAGGTTGTCTCAGGACGAGCTCCTCTGCTTCCTCAAGTCTGGCCTCAGATGGCCTCTTCTCTCATCTTTGTATCTCTTCCTTTCCCTGATTAGCAACTGTTTGAGTCTGCCCTTACGAATTCAGGGAAGGTCAGGGAGGCTGGAGTCAACTCCCTGCAAATAAGAAACAGGGGACAGAGAGAGGCTTCCATGCCCAGGAACCCCACAGGGTCCTGCTCAGTTTCAGATCTAACTGACCCAGCTCACTTTTTGATGTCAGGACTTAGGTCTCCTCTGGTGAATGTGATCTGTACTGACCTCATAGCATGTGGCAAGGGGGACTGTTGACAATCCCACAGAAGAAGGGAACTCTCCGCTCTTGGTCACCAAAACAGCCCTGGGTCTGGCTACCTGGTGTTTCCTTATTTCCAGAATTTTTTCAGATTTCACTGCAAACTTACAACAAAGCTCAAATTTTATTTGAGCCAGTTGAGTAGGCTTGTGTCCCTTGTAAAGAAGGGCCTACTGCACAATAGATGCTAACAACCTTATCAAAAAAAAATTCACATCCACTGTTTATGTCTTAAAATACATAGTGGAACTAAAACACATTATGAAAAATTATGTCTTTTGAGGAGCAAGGTAAAAATTAAACTAAAATAGTCCGTTTCTGTGAAAAGAGACAACAATCCCAACATGCAGGAAATGAACAAATAAGGACACATTAACAAGTACAACAGAGAAGGTGATGGCCCCCCACTCCAGTACTCTTGCCTGGAAAATCCCATGGATGGAGGAGCCTGGTGGGCTGCAGTCCACGGGGTCACTGAGGGTCGGACACGACTGAGCGACTCACTTTCAATTTTCACTTTCATGCATTGGAGAAGGAAATGGCAACCCACTCCAGTGTTCTTGCCTGGAGAATCCCAGGGACGGGGGAGCCTGGTGGGCTGCCGTCTATGGGGTCGCACAGAGTCGGACACGACTGAAGCGACTTAGCAGTAGCAAAAGTACAAAAAGGGAGGGAGGAGAAAAGGGAAAACAGATTTTCCCCCTTTGTTTTGATATCCCAGAGATTAGGTGTCAAATGGAACTTAAGTTTCTCTAAATTAAAACACAGCATGGCAGTTAAGTGGGTTTCTGTGAGGCTGGACTGCTTAGGTTCAATTTCGCTGAATGACCTAGGAAACTAACCCTCTCTGTGCCTCAGTTTCTCATCCTTAAATTTGGTAGAATATCCTTCACTTTTTAACTAATTATCTTAGCTCTTTTGAAAATAGACTGACTATTTCATGTATTCATAATAAATAAACAAATATATAGCTCCAGAGGCATTTATTAGATATTCTTGATTGGACAAAGATAGGGTAATAACCCTGGATAAGTTTGTGACCTGACTAGGGAGTCTGAAGGCAAGGAGACTAAAGCTTCTTTCTCAACTGCCCAAAGCATTATAGACCCTCTCCAGCCTGTTTGGGGACTTGCAGTAATCCTAGACCATAGCACAGCTCTCCTTTCTCCACCAGGAAATCTTATAATCTCAAAAATTTTATTCCTTTTCCACCAAGGAATATCTACTTAAATGTCCAATACGCCCTGGGCCTGAATAGCACCTAAGCTAAAAGTGTGTACAGCAATTCATGACAGGCAGCAATTTTATCTTTGTCCCAAGATCTTGTTTTGGCAGGTGCTACAAATCTATCATCTAGAATTGCATGGATGCCTGACCCTGACCTGCTAACTCTGTCAGCCTGTAGCATTCTGAGCTCTAAATCCCTGCCTGTGGTCCTCACCAGTTTGACTGGTAAATATGCAACTCTTGGTTTTTTCCTGGCTGCCTAGGTTCAATCTTAATACTTTGATGCCCTAAGGGAGTACTTGGTGTCCTCCAACTCAAGTGGTTTCAAACATCCGGAGTTTACTGTCTGGATTTCAGCTTTTCTTCCATCAGCTGTGTTTCTTTGCCTAACCTTTCAGGCAGGTTGACTTGGTTCTGGGCTCTGGGTTCCTGTCACCCACAGTCTTGGCATATCACATCCAACTCTTTGAGAACATCAGATGAGGTGAGTATCAGGACAGGAGCTAGAACTAACATTTACAGACTGACTACTAAATTTAGGAGCTACACTAGATATTATAAATGTGCACAAAAGTGTGTGTGCATACTTAATCCTTGTTAAAAACCATGATATAAAGATTATTAGCCCCATCTTGCAAATGAAAAAACTGAGGCCTGGAAATCATACATAAATTTTGAGAAACTGCACACAGTCATTGGACAGGGAATTCTGCCTCCTCGTCACCGTTGAACACAATTGCATCTATGACACGCCATTAGTAGTTGGATGTTTGCCTTCATCCTTGGCTTGCTTTCTTTCACTTGTTTGTGGAAAGAACTGCCTGTGTGGTTATTTATTTATTTTTTTTTTTCTAAATAAACCTTGGCTATTAAAAAGAATCAGAGTTTCCTGGAACCAGCCATTCACTGCAATTCATATAATACAGATTCTTCCTGAACTTCTTGACTTTCACTTGAGCCAGAATGGGAAACAGCATAGTGGTTAATACACAGGTCTGGGGACTAGACATGTGTGAGGTCAGCTTCTGGCACGTGGGCTCACTGGTGTGTACTCTGGGACTAACTGCTTAACATCTATGAGACTGTACACATGGAGCTTTTCGTAAGACCTGAAATGGATGAAGACAAAGTTCTCAATAAACACTACATACCATTGTGCTACTAATTCATAATTATTACCTGTCATCATGGTCTTCCAATATGAAAGTGAACCCATTAGTGCTCAGTTGTCTCCAACTCTTTGTGACTCCCATGGACTGTAGCCTGCCAGGTTCCTCTGTCCATGGAATTCTCCAGGCAAGAATACTGGAGTAGACTTTTCCTTCTCCAGGGGATCTTCCTGACCCAGGGATCAAACCCAGATCTCCCACATCATAGGTAGATTCTTTACCATCTGAGACACAGGGAAGCCCAGTACACCTTCCCAATCCTGTATTCTAAATTGACATCTAGCAAGGAATAGGCCATAAAGATTTGGAAAACCAGTTCTCTCTTTTCTTCAACATTCTATCCTCCACTGTCTTTCAAGAGAAAACACAAGGGGTTGGAAGATTTCAGTCTTAGGAAGGAGGAAAAGATGTTCACATTCCAGTTATTTTCTGATAATTCAGTTGATCTGTTATAGTAAGTCATGCCTTAAAACTAGAAAGTTAATGGAGTTACCGTACAGAAGTTGCATGAAAGTAGATTAAGGAATGGAAAGTGAGCTAGAATTTACTAGTGAAATGCAGAAACTTTCCATCTGGATCACTGATACAAATCTGGTCAGGTTGTTACACTACTTCTTACCATAATATTTGTAACAGCGAAGCTGAGGGTACTCTGTATTCCATGATCTTCAGGCAGATACTAGCTCAAATATAGCTTTAGAAAATAGAGTGTATATCCTCTTAATGACTAACTCCAAATAAGCTTTTGAAGTACTTTAGTCCTATATTTGCTCATCTAAAATACTATATTATTTTCTTATATTGACTGCCTACAGCTTCATCAATGAGTAGTGAGTACAAAAAATTGATAAACAATTTTAAGTGCAAGTTAGTTGAGCTGTATTTCCATTATCCCAGTATTACATGATCTGAAGCAGGTTGCTTAGTGTCTCTGTATTCTGGCCTGGAGAATTCCATGGCCTTTATGGCTCATGGGGGTCACAAAGAGTCGGACACAACTGAGAGACTTTCACTTTCACTTTAGTGTCTCTGGCATCTGTTTTTGTCCTCCATAAAATAAGCATCATCTTTGTATTTATTAAAGTATAATTGACATACAGTATCATGTTAGTTTTAGGTGTACAGCACAGGGATTTGTTTTATGTATTTTTAAAAATTTTATTGGAGTAAAGATTTGATTTACATTGTTGTGTTAGCTCCTGATGTTCTCAGTCACTCAGTTGTGTCCAGCTGTTTGCTGCCCCTTGGAATGTAGGCTCCTCTGCCCATGATATTTTCCAGGCAAGAATCCTGGCGTAGGGTGCCATTGTCTACTCCCAGGGATCTTCCCAACCCAGGGATCGGACCCATGTTTCTTGCATCTCCTGCACTGGCAGGCAGATTCTTTAACGGTAGCGCCACCTAGGAAAGTAATTCAGTTATACATGTACATACATTTATTCTTTTTTCGGATTCTTTTCTCATATAGGTTATCACAGAATACTGAGCAGTTTTCCCAGTGCTATAGTTTGGGTCCTTGCTGGTACCTTCATACGTGTAGTAGTATGTGCATGTTCATCCCAGGCTTCTGATTTAGAGCTACCTGCTATGTTTCCTCTTTGGTAACCGTAAGTTTGCTGTTAGTCTCTTTCTGTTTTGTATATAAATTCATTTGCTTCTTTAAAAAAAAAATTAAGTTCCACATGAGTGTCATCATGTATTATTTGTCTTTCTTTGTACATACTTTTTGAAACTGTCAACACAATAACTCTAGTTACTATCATCATAACAAAGTTAATACAACATTACTGACTATATTCCTGATGATGTACATTTTATCCCTGCAATTTCTTTATATTATAATTGGGAAAGTGTACCTCTTCATGATTACCTATTTTTTAAACCCGTTCCCCCATGGCCTGGGCACTGCCAATTTTTTTTTTTTTTCCTGTGTCCATAAGTTTCTTCCTGATTTTCATTTGTTTGGCTTTTAGGTTCCACCTGTAACTGAAATCACATGGTAATTTTTTTTTTCCATGTCTGACAGCATAATACTTTGTAGGTTCATTCATGTCATAAATGGCAAGACCTCAATCTTTTTCATGGTCAAATAATATTCCACTGTATATATTTACCACATCTTTTTTATCCATTCAACTATCAATGGACATTTAGGTTGTTTCCATATCTTGGATATGGTAAATAATGCTGCATGAACAAGAGGTGCATATATCTTTTCAAGTTAGTATTTTCATTTTCTTTAGTAAATATCCAGTGGTAGGATTGCTTGATAGTATGATAGTTCTGGGATTCCTGGTGGCTCAGTTGTAAAGAATCCACCTGCAATGCAGGAGACATGGGTTCAATGCCTAGGTCAGGAAGATCCCTTGAAGGAGGGCATGGCAACCTACTCCAGTGTTCTTGCCTGGAGAATTCCATGGACAGAGGAGCCTGGTGGGTTACAGTCCATAGGGTGGCAAAGAGTCAGATACAACTGAAGCAACTAAGTGTCCAGCATACATATCCCTCACACGTAGTCAAAGTCCTGTTATTTCACTGGGACTTGGGATGCGTGAAACTTCATGCAAGGTCTTTGAGAGAGGGATTTCAGTTTCCTTTTTTGGGACACTTAGATGTCAGGACTTTGGTTTTCCTAAGTCAGATATATTGGGGGCTTACCTCTTCGGTGTTGATCTCAAGGGATAGGGGGCCTTAACCCTGTGCTCCTCTAGGAACAATGCTTCTCAGGTAAGATTTCTCCCTATTGTGTGCTGACACACTGGGCGAGGGGAGAAAAGGGGAGTTAGTGAGAGCATTTCTCTCCCTCTACTACCCACTTTGATGTGGTCATTTTTTAGCTTTCATTGCATAGCAGGTGTTTAGCTAATCCTCATGTTCATTTCAGAAGAAACTGATCTATATGTAGCATATATTTGTTATGTCCATGGGAAAAGTTAAGTTCCTACACCACTATCTTGAAATTGCCCCTAAAACAAGTATCTTAATGGCATAATTTGTGTGGTTTTGCCATTAACAAATCACTCTCCCATGCATTATCTCAGTTCAAATAACAGTTCTCTCCTCACTACCTCCTTAAGTTGCTGTGGAAATAAAGCAGTTATTAGGTATAAAAAGCTTTTGAAATGTTAAAGAGGCTGGTCAAATGTATTCAGTAATAATGATTTCACAGTGTAACTAGAAAATACTCCATAGAAGAGCCATGTTTCCATTGTTTAGCACACATGGCTCTCAAACCATGAACACAGATATCCACTGGCTTTTTTAGCTAGTGAGCAGGAAATGGCAACCCGCTCTAGCACTCTTGCCTGGAGAATCCTGTGGAAGAGGAGCCTGGAGGCTACATCCACGGGGTTGCAAGAGTCAGACATATATGAAGCTACCGAGCATGCAGGAACTTTTAACTTGCATTAGCCCTCTGCATCAGACAGGGCAAGGCAGCCAATGGAGGACAGCCTCATCAGCTCCACACCAAATGAAGTCTCCGATGGGCTCCTTCTAAACAAGGACAGTTTATAGATGCTATTCCAAGAAACCCACACAATGCAGAAGTGTTTTTCCTTTCACACTTCCCACTGGTGTAGTAAATAGTAACTTTTTGCCAACCATTCATAAACTTCTATGCCACACACATCTAAAGTACCTATTTTGAGATATTATAAGAAAATGCAATTTTTAAAACATCTCAGTGTTTTTCATTTCTCACTTTTCTCTGTAAGCTCATGATTTAAAAGCATTTGCATAATGAAAAAGGCATTTGAAAAGCACATAATTACAAGCGGTTTTTGAAAAAAAAAGGCAGAAGATGTAACTGAAAACTCTTATTCTTCTGAAGGCAGCAATCTATTTTTGCAAATTTAAAAACTTTGCAGATCTAAAAAAAAATCTTTTAAACACACTGGAGCAGTCTTAGTAGTCGATGACAATTTCTGCCAGTATTACATGAGTTACTGGCCTACTTTCTATTTGTTGTCATTTTTAATGGCTTTTAAATTAACGAATATAAATTATTACAATGAAGAAATCTACAGATAAGATTAAATTAGTCAATTTTATGCTGCTTAAAAAATGATGTTGTATGTTTTTGTTTTTTATAATTAAATTATTTTCTATTGAAAGATAATTGCTTTACAGAATTTTGGTGATTTCTGTCAAACCTCAACAAGAATCAGCCATAGGTATACATATATCCCCTCCCTTTAGAAACTCCCTCTCATCTCTCTCCCCATCCCACCCCTCAGGTTAATAAAGAGCCCTTATTTATTTAAATTAGTCAGTTTTATGCTGTTTAAAAATAAATGATATTGTATTTTTAAAGTGTAATAATATATAACAATTTTATAAATAGATTCCAATCTTCAAAATATCAGAATATTAATGGTCAAAATTTATAAACTATATTGTCAACTCCTAAGAGCTTTCAGTGAAACCTATCAACTGCTAAACACCAACTTATAAGGAATTTAAAAATATTTATTAAAGTCCCTTTGTTAGTTTCAGTGTACATGCAATATAGAACAATAATAGTGAAAATATGTGAAAAAAATGTTCTAAATTTGAAGCACATAATGATTATTGACTCCTTTGCTCTTGTCTAAATATAGCAACAGGCCCAGACTACTTAGAATTGCTTTCCTGAAAGCTTACAGATAATAAATGCTATCAGTAGAAGTCATCATTATATTTAGAGTCAAAAGATGTATTCTGTACTTCTAAGGTAAGAAGATCTATTTAAATCTGAAAATAGTGTTAAACTTTGTACTATAGGGGAACTCTCACAAACACAGAACAGATTTAAGCATTCAGTTCAGTTCAGTCACTCAGTTGAGTCTGACTCTTTGCGACCCCATGAACCTCAGCACACCAGGCCTCCCTGTCCATCACCAACTTGGAGTCCACCCAAACCCATGACCATTAAGTCGGTGATGCCATCCAACCATCTCATCCTCTGTCGTCCCCTTTTCCTCCGCCTTTTCCCCCTTTTCCGACAATCTTTCCCAGCATCAGGGTCTTTTCAAATGAGTCAGCTCTTCACATCAGGTGGCCAAAGTATTGGAGGAGTTTCAGCTTCAACATCAGTCCCTCCATTAATCACCCAAGACTGATCTCTTTTAGGATGGACTGGTTGGATCTCCTTGCAGTCCCTGGGACTCTCAAGAGTCTTCTCCAACACCACAGTTCAAAAGCATCAATTCTTCAGTGTTCAACTTTCTTTATAGTCCAACTCTCACATCCATGCATGACCACTGGAAAAAACATAGCTTGACTAGACGGACCTTTGTTGGCAAAGTAATGTCTCTGCTTTTCAATATGCTATCTAGGTTGGTCATAACTTTCCTTCCAAGGATTAAGTGTCTGTTAATTTCATGGCTGAAATCACCATCTGCAGTGATTTTGGAGCCCAGAAAAATAAAGTCTGACACCATTTCCACTGTTTCCCCATCTATTTGGCATAAAGTGATGGGACCAGATGCCAATCATAGTTTTCTGAATGTTGAGCTTTAAGCCAACTTTTTCACTCTCCTCTTTCAGTTTCATCAAGAGGCTCTTAGTTCTTCTTCACTTTCTGCCATGAGGGTGGTATCATCTGCATATCTGAAGTTATTGAGATTTCTCCCAGCAATCTTGATTCCAGCTTGTGCTTCCTCCAGTCCAGTGTTTCTCATGATGTACTCTGCATAGAAGTTAAATAAGCAAGGTGACAATATACAGCCTTGAACTACTCCTTTTCCTATTTGGAACCAGTCTGTTGTTTCATGTCTAGTTCTAACTGTTGCTTCCTGACCTGCATATAGGTTTCTTAAAAGGTAGGTCAGGTGGTCTGTTATTCCCATCTCTTTCAGAATTTTTCACAGTTTATTGTGATCCACACAGTCAAAGGCTTTGGCATAGTCAATAAAGCAGAAATAGATGTTTTTCTGGAACTCTCTTGCTTTCTGGATGATCCAGCAGATGTTGGCAATTTGGTTCCCTTGCCTTTTCTAAAACCAGCTTGAACATCTGGAAGTTCACGGTTCATGTATTGCTGAAGCCTGGCTTGGAGAATTTTGAGCATTACTTTACTAGCATGTGAATGAGTGCAATGGTGTAGTAGTTTGAGCATTCTTTGGCATTGCCTTTCTTTGGGATTGGAATGAAAATTGACCTTTTCCAGTCCTGTGGCCACTGCTGAGTTTTCCAAATTTGCTGGCATATTGAGTGTAGCACTTTCACAGCATCATCTTTCAGAATTTGAAATAGCTCCACCGGGATTTCATCACCTCCACTAGCTTTGTTTGTAGTGATGCTTCCTAAAGCCCACATGACTTCACATTCCAGGATGTCTGGCTCTAGGTGAGTGATCATACCATCATGATTATCTGGGTCATGAAGATCTTTTTTGTACAGTTCTTCCATGTATTCTTGCCATCTCTTCTTAATATCTTCTGCTCTGTTAGGTCCCTACCATTTCTGTCCTTTATTGAGTCCATCTTTGCATGAAATATTCCCTTCGTATCTCTAATTTTCTTGAAGAGATCTCTAGTCTTTTCCATTCTGTTGTTTTCCTCTATTTCTTTCCATTGATCCCTGAGAAATGCTTTCTTATCTCTCCTTGCTATTCTTTGGAACTCTGCATTCAAATGGATATATCTTTCTTTTTCTCCTTTGCTTTTCACTTCCTTTCTTTTCACAGCTATTTGTAAGGCCTCCTCAGACCACCATTTTTCTTTTTTGCTTTTCTTTTTCTTGGGGATGATCTTGATTCCTGTCTCCTGTATAATGTCACGAACTTCCATCCATAGTTCATGAGGCACTCTATCTATCAGATCTAGGCCCTTAAATCTATTTCTCACTTCCACTGTATAGTCATAAGAGATTTGATTTAGGTCATACCTGAATAGTCTAGTGTTTTCCCCCACTTTCTTCAATTTAAGTCAGAATTTGGCAATAAGGAGTTCATGATCTGAGCCACAGTCAGCTCCCAGTCTTTTTTTTTTTTTTTTTTAATGATTATCTGGGTCATGAAGATCTTTTTTGTACAGTTCTTCCATGTATTCTTGCCATCTCTTCTTAATATCTTCTGCTCTGTTAGGTCCCTACCATTTCTGTCCTTTATTGAGTCCATCTTTGCATGAAATATTCCCTTCGTATCTCTAATTTTCTTGAAGAGATCTCTAGTCTTTTCCATTCTGTTGTTTTCCTCTATTTCTTTCCATTGATCCCTGAGAAATGCTTTCTTATCTCTCCTTGCTATTCTTTGGAACTCTGCATTCAAATGGATATATCTTTCTTTTTCTCCTTTGCTTTTCACTTCCTTTCTTTTCACAGCTATTTGTAAGGCCTCCTCAGACCACCATTTTTCTTTTTTGCTTTTCTTTTTCTTGGGGATGATCTTGATTCCTGTCTCCTGTATAATGTCACGAACTTCCATCCATAGTTCATGAGGCACTCTATCTATCAGATCTAGGCCCTTAAATCTATTTCTCACTTCCACTGTATAGTCATAAGAGATTTGATTTAGGTCATACCTGAATAGTCTAGTGTTTTCCCCCACTTTCTTCAATTTAAGTCAGAATTTGGCAATAAGGAGTTCATGATCTGAGCCACAGTCAGCTCCCAGTCTTTTTTTTTTTTTTTTTTTGCTGACTGTATAGAGTTTCTCCATCTTTGGCTGCAAAGAATATAATCAATCTGATTTTGATGTTGACCATCTGGTGATGTCCATGTGTAGAGTCTTCTCTTGTGTTGTTGGAAGAGGGTGCTTTCTATGACCAGTGTGTTCTCTTGGCAGAACTCTACTAGCCTTTGCCCTGCTTCATTCTATACTCCAAACCCAAATTTGCCTGTTACTCCAGGTGTTTCTTGACTTCCTAC
This sequence comes from Aepyceros melampus, assembly GCA_006408695.1. Taxonomy (NCBI): domain Eukaryota; kingdom Metazoa; phylum Chordata; class Mammalia; order Artiodactyla; family Bovidae; genus Aepyceros; species Aepyceros melampus. Next base: position 36,198 of record SJXQ01007456.1, read on the forward strand.
TTTTGCATTCCAGTCCCCTATAATGAAAAGGATATCTTTCTGGGGTTTCAGTAGAACTAACACCCTCTCCCAAAAAAAGATTTAAGCATTAGAAAACTTTATTTATTTGCAATCTGGAAAGTTTTTTATTTTCCTTTCTTAATTTTCAACAGATAGTAAAGTAAAATACTGTTTAAAAGTTAAGCAGTTAAATATAAATGATGTTTCTTATATAAGAAAGAGAATAAATGCATTTGGAGTTGATAAAATTATATTACAGAAATGTTTAAAAGCTAATTTTAACTAATTAACTGCTATATTCTAAAATGGATAGGAGACAAAAAAGTATGGATTTCTAGCTATAAATTGATTATTCCTTAAGGAAATTCAAACATTCTCTTCTTATTTTACACCTTTTTTAAACCAGCATTTTAGCAATTTCATAACTTCAATTAACACTTTATATTCAGTTCAAACTATTTGTATCATTTCAAGGCTCACTTAAACTCCTCCTGTTAGAGGCCCAGTGGTAGCCAAAACTCATCCTGTTCCACATAAATGTAACCTTCTAGCCAACCAGAAATCTAATCTTGGAATTAACCTAAACTCTTTTCATTTCTTGCCATGTTCAATAATGCTATCTTGATTTAGACCTCTCAAATCTAGCTCATGTTTAGGCTTTTAATTTGTCTTTAATGAACTCTCAGAGAAAACGACATAAGCTGAGCCCTGTGATAGCTTGTTGTTGTTCAGTTGCTAAGTTGTGTTTGACTCTTTGCTGCATGGACTGCAGCAAACCAGGCTTCCCTGTCCTTCACTGTCTCCCTGAGTTTGCTCATACTCATGTCCATTGAGTCAGTGATATCACCCAACCATCTCATCCTCTGTCGAATCCTCCTCCTCTTACCCTCAGTCTAACCCAGAATCAGAGTCAGTGAGGCCAACCAACCATTTCATCCTCTGTTACCCCCTTCTCCTCTTGCCCTCAGTCTTTCTCAGCATCAGGGTCTTTTCCAATGAGCTGGCTCTTCGCATCAGAAACCCAAAGTATTGGAGCTTCAGCTTAGCAGCCATCAGATGGAAGGATGGAAGGAGGAAATAGCCTCTCACTGTGAGATTGCGCACAAATGTCTGTCTAAGCCCGGGAAGGCAGCGCATTCCATTTAAAGACTGAAAGTAGTGGGGAAGCCAAGAGGCAAGGATGAACTGAGAAGAGTTCATACATTCCCAAAGCTCAGGAGTATTATTGTTTTCACTTCTGCATATCTAATGCCTAGATAGATAGCATTTCAGAGAAGGCAATGGCACCCCGCTCCAGTACTCTTGCCTGGAAAATCCCATGGATGGAGGAGCCTGGTGGGCTGCAGTCCACGGTGTCGCTACAAGTCAGACACGACTGAGTGACTTCACTTTCACTTTTCACTTTCCTGCATTGGAGAAGGAAACGGCCACCCACTCCAGTGTTCTTGCCTGGGGAATCCCAGGGACGGGGGAGCCTGGTGGGCTGCCGTCTATGGGGTCGCACAGAGTTGGACACAACTGAAGCGACTTAGCAGCAGATAACATTTGGCATTTTGTGGGCATTCAGTACACATTTGTTATACTAATGAAGAAACAAATAAATTCAAGAGCTAAAAGACTTCAGAGGGCTTTTCAGGCTTTCTTCATATTTGGATATTCTTCAAAGGGTAATGAGAAACCATTAAAAGATCTTAAGCTGCAGAATGACATAATCAGATCTACATCTTTGAAATATCATTTTAGTTACTGTTTGAAAGATAGAGGGAAGAAGCATGAGGAAGGAGAATAATTGAGAGAACATTTTACTAGTCAGAGGGATATGCTAGAGGTCTGAATTAGGAAGCTAAAATAAGGATTAGAGTAAGTAGATAGCTGAGAGATGCTGAGGAGATTTGTCCCTAGGTCTTGGAGATTAATGAAGTAATTGAAGATAGGTTATAGAAGAGAGACAGCTATCAAGGATGGATTTATTGCTTTGACAACTAGCTGAAAGATTAATTGTAACATGAAACATAGGAGAAGGAAAAAAGTTTGTTTTTTGTTTTTCAAAGGTGTGCATTACAGCATTGGGCAGAGATATATTAAATGTGATATGTCAGAAAGACATGTCTAGAAGGCAGATTTGGATATATGGCTCTGGCACTCAGGAAAGCAATGCCAGATACAAAGATGGAATCAAGAGAGTCAGCAAGACTCCAAAAAAATGTGAAAGAGAGAGAGAAAGCAAGCTATGTGCTATGCAAGTAATAGAAAGTATTACAATAAGAGCCACAGTCAGCAAAGGATATCAAGAAAAATGCTTGCTTATTCTGCAACAAGTAAGTTGCAGTCTTGGTGAAAAAAAGTTTCAACAGAGTTCTTCATGTGGAATCCAGATAGCAGTTAGTAGAGCCAGAAGACAATGTGAAATCCATTGAGGGCTTTGGATTTTTATCTTAAACATAATAAAGACTTGAATGAGTGAGTGAGTGAAAGTCATTCAGTCATGTCTGACTTTTTGCGACCCCATAGACTGTAGCCCACCAGTCTCCTCTGTCCATGGAATTCTCCAGGAAAGAATACTGTAGTGGGTTGCCGTTCCCTTCTCCAGGGGATCTTCCTTATCCAGGATCAAGCCTGGGTCTCCTGCATTGCAGACAGATTCTTTGCTGTCTAAGCCACCAGGGAAGCCCAATAAGGACTTAAGTATGTTTAAAGGGTCCTGACAAGGAACCAGTAGGTAGTAGTGGTTACAGATTTAGGAGAGAAAAGAGGAAGTAGATAAAGATCTCTAATTAGTCAAGAAGGATGAGGATACAAAAATCAAAAGATAGCTTAGCTTTTGACAAAAAGGAAGTGGGTTGGGGGTTGAGGTCAGGGAGAAGAAAGCTTGATGAAAGTAAGAAAAGTTGGAAATGGCTGTTGTGGGAATGGGAAAGGAAGGTGAGAGTGAATCTTAGTAAGTGCCTCCTGGACGACAATTCCATTGAGGTTGAGACCATACATTTTATAGGACAAATTTGGAATATTGTGTCAATCTTATTTTGGTAGTACTTATCAGCCTGAACATGGTCAGAGGAAAGACATTCATCTAGGTTTATCTAGGGCTGTGATTTCTCCAGGTAGGTATGCTAGCAGGGAAATAGGGCAAGATGCTGAAGATGATAACAGCAGGGATATAACTCAACTTTCAAGCAAAGTACCAAGATTTTTTTTTTTTTTTTGAAGGTCATATGAGAAATGTACAAAGGGAATTTAGGAGCTTGCCTACTGGCCACTATGGTGGTGATGCTTTAGTCGCTAAGTCATGTCTGACTCTGAGGACCCCATGCTCCTCTGTCCATAGGATTTCACAGGCAAGAATACTGGAGTGGGTTGCCATTCCCTACCAAGTTTCAAATATATTATTTCACTCATGAGCTACTGCAAACATATTTTTGGAAACACAATATGTCTCAATTTTGTAAAACTAAAAAGTTGAGGATTTCAGAGAGAAGGAATTATATATCCATGGCTATCGACTAAGACTCAATGGAACTAGGGTGCCATCAAAATTAAAACTAAGATCTAGCTGACCTCAAGGCCTAGATACTATACTTCAGTAAAAGCAGTGAGTGGAAAGACTCTTGCCCTGTAAAATCCTGTCTTTAAAAAATGTAGAAACAATTTGAGGTACAAAGAAGTATTAGAATAACTAAAATGCATAGCTTCAGATTGAGGACATTATTAATTCCAAATGGAATATCATCAAAAAATAATATTTGACAGCTGTGTAATACCTTGGAGGATCCAAAGAAGTTTCATAAATTTTATCTCAATAATCAAAACAATTTTATGAAGTATTTTATCATTTTTATTTCCTGGTTTCCAAGAAGCTAAGGGATTTACACAGCTTACTAATCAATGGATTTTGCCTTTTCATTTGTACTTCTGAAAGTCCCTAGAAAACTGAAAATTATTACAGATAATATATTGCAGGTAGAGTAAATCTGATACTTTTCTATTATTTCAGTTTTGATACTATCAAGAAAACATATTCAGTATCAGAATATATTGTTTTGAACTCTTGGAGAGAAAACCTGCTTACTTCATACAAATCAGATGGGGTTGTCACTGGAAAATAGTCCAGCATCTCTCTCATGTGAAGATTTGGCTACTTTTCATTCTATTTCCTTGTAGTGGTCACAACTCAAGATTCTTACAGCTTGTTTCAATTCTGAAAGCATCTGACATAAGCTTACTCACTCCACTCGGTCTTGGGACCGTTCACTGTCTTTTTCACTGGGTAAAGAGAGAAAGATAGAAATCAGCAAATTGAGAAAAATAATGTAGATGATAGGTCCATAGAAAATAATAGAATATTAAATATAAATGGGAAAGAAGGAGCTAGAAGGAAAACAAGTGACCAACACATTACTCCTTCCACCGCATGTTTTGGCTTTGTGCACAACTGTTTTTAATTCATTCCCTGTAGGTGGTCTTCTCACCCTACTCCCTTCCATTTAGAGAAACATTTCTGGTTTCACTAAACCAGTAGGTCTAGGCAGATTATTGTAATCCTGTACCCTCCCTTAGAACCAAGACACTTTTACTTATGCTCTTCTCTTAATGCCACTGACATTAAATGCCTCTGATGACAAAGGTCCATCTAGTCAAAGCTATGGTTTTTCCAGTAGTCAAGTATGGATGTGAGAGTTGGACCACAAAGAAAGCTGAGTGCAGAAGAATTGATGCTTTTGAACTGTGGCGTTGGAGAAGACTCTTGAGAGTCCTTTGGACTGCAAGGAGATCCAACCAGTCCATTCTAAAGGAAATCTGTCCTGAATATTCATTGGAAGGACTGATGCTGAAGTTGAAACTCCAGTATTTTGTTGCCTTATGGGAAGAAGAACTGGCTCATAGGAAAAGACCCTGATGCTGGGAAAGATTGAAGGCAGGAGGAGAAGGGGCCAACAGAGGATGAGATGGTTGGATGGCATCACTGACTCAATGGGCATGAGTTTGAGCAAGTTCCAGGATTTGGTGATGGACAGGGAAGCCTAGCGTGCTGCAGTCTTTGGGGCTGCAAAGAGTCCAACATGACCGAGGAACTGAATTGAAATGAATGCCATTGAAATTGTTTAAACAAGTATTAAAACAAGGGCTAATTTTATTAATTGAATTTACAGGACAAATATGATCTAAGTTGTTTTGAAGCAAAAATGTGCTGTTGATATCTGGAAAGAAGCAAAGATAGAGCATCTAAAAGTAATATTTTGTTATAAATGAGCCATTCCTTGGGTTTATGCCCAAATGAAAAATAAATTATGACAAATGAGAAGTTTAAGAGCTTGACCAGTAATGAAGACAAAATTCATAATGTTAAAAATCTACCATCATGTCAACTGCTGGATTATATTTACATAATTTAAGGGTAAGATTGTAGTCTTGATTTAAATAAGAAAGGCTACTGGTGCCTCTATATTGTAAGTCTGTGTGTGTTATGAAAAGAAGAAAGAAGGGAGGGAGGGGGAGAAGGGAGGAGAGGAGATTGAGGAGGAAAAAGAGAGGGAGAAGGAACAAGGAGAAGGAGAAGAAAAAGGAAGAAGGAGGGAATAAAAGAGGGAGAACAAAGTGGAGGATGAGGAAGAAGAGGGGGAAGAGACAAAAAAGAGGAAGAGGGAAGAGAAGAAACAGGAAAGAAACAAAAAGCACTGACATTGTTTTTCATTTTTCTCAGTGAAGTAAGTTTGTTTGTTTACTTCATAGTGTCTGGTTCCCATAGGGAGGAAAAGGCAGTCTGACTTATTTCAGATGGCTGAAGAGAAAGAAAAAAGTTAAACTCACCATACTTCATATTTGTTAGCCAGAAATTGGGGCCATTTCCACAATATAAAGTGCTCTCTCCATGTTTCCATAATCATGTGTGGCCTGTCTCTGTCACAGAAGCTCTCAGAGGTTTAGACAACGCCAACATAGTGGGTTTTGCTAAAGCCAGGCATGCTTTCTCTTATATACTGATGTGAAAATCTGGATCAGTAAAGTTTATTTCTTGTTGATTGAAGATGGTTCCATAACAAAACTATTTATACTTCAGTGTAGAAATCAGTGCTTTGGTTATCTACCTACAGAAATTTCCCTATAAAGGAAAAATTAGCACAATCAATAGTATTTACTGTCCACTTTCAGGCATTTGATTCCTAAGTTACTGAGTTATCAACCTTTGTAATGATGATAGTTTAAAGAAGAAAGAATAACTATTTACTATTTCAAACTTTCAGTTCAGTCCAGTTCAGTCACTCAGTTGTGTCCGACTCTTTGTGATCCCTGGACTGTAGCACAGCAGGCCTCCCTGTCCATCAACAATTACTAGAGTTTATTTAAACGCATGTCCATTGCGTTGGTGATGCCATCCAACCATCTCATCCTCTGTTGTTCCCTTCTCCACTAGCCTTCAATCTTTCCTAGCATCAGGATCTTTTCAAATGAGTCAGTTAGCATCAGGTGGCCAAAGTATTGGAGTTTCAGCTTCAGCATCAGTCCTTCCAATGAATATTCAGAACTGATCTCCTTTAGAATGGACTGGTTGGATCTCCTTGCAGTCCAAGGGACTCTCAAGAGTCTTCTCCAACACCACAACTCAAAAGCATCAATTCTTCAATGCTCAGCTTTCTTTATAGTCCAACTCTAGCATCCACACATGACTACCGGAAAACCATGGCTTTGACTAGACAGATCTTTGTTAGCAAAGTCATGTCTCTGATTTTTAAAATGCTGTCTAGGTAGCTTCTCTTCCAAGGAGCACACATCTTTTAATTTCATGGCTGCAATCACCATCTGCAGTGATTTTGGAGCCCCCCAAAATAAAGTCTCTCACTGTTTTCATTGTTTCCTCATCTATTTGCCAGGAAGTGATGGGACCAGATACCATGATCTTAATTTTCTGAATGCTGAGTTTTAAGTCAACTTTTTTACTCTCCTCTTTCATTTTCACCAAAAGGCTCTTTCGTTCTTCTTCACTTTCTGTCATAAGGGTGGTGTCATCTGCGTATCTGAGATTATTGATATTTCTCCCAGCAATCGTGATTCCAGCTTGTGCTTCATCTAGCCCAACATTTTGCATGATGTACTCTGCATATAAGTTAAATAAGCAAGGTGACAATATACAGCCTTGACATACTCCTTTCCCAATTTGGAACCAGCCTGTTGCTTTATGTCTGGTTCTAACTGTTGCTTCTTGAGCTGCACACAGATTTCTCAGGAGGTAGGTCAGGTGGTCTGGTATTCTCATCTCTTTCAGAATTTTCCACAGTTTGTTGTGATCCATACAGTCAAAGGCTTTGATGTAATAATAAAGCAAAAGTAGATGTTTTTCTGGAACTTTCTTGCTTTTTCAATGACCTAATGGATGTTGGTAATTTGATCTCTGGTTCCTCTGCCTTTTCTAAATCCAGCTTGAACATCTGGAAGTTCACAGTTAATGTACTATTGAAGCCTGGCTTGGAGAATTTTGAGCATTACTTTGTTAGTGTGTGAGATGAGTGCAATTGTGTGGTAGTTTAACATTCTTTGGCTTTGCTTGTCTTTGGGATTGAAATGAAAATTCACCTTTTCCAGTCCCGTGGCCACTGTTGAGTTTTCCAGGTTTGCTGGCATATTGAGTGCAGCACTTTTACAGCATCATCTTCTAGGATTTGAAATAGCTCAAAGGGAATTCCATCGCCTCCACTAGCTTTGTTTATAGTGATGCTTCCTAACGCCCACTTGACTTTGCATTCCAAGATGTCTGTCTCCAGGTGAGTGATCACACCACTGTGGTTATCTGGGTCATGAAGATCTTTTTTGTATAGTTCTTTTGTGTATTCCTGCCACCTCTTCTTAATATCTTCTGCTTCTATTAGCTCCATAGCATTTCTGTCCTTGATTGTGCCCATCTTTGCATGAAATGTTTTCTTGGCATCTCTAACTTTCTTGAAGAGATCTCCAGTCTTTACCATTCCATTGTTTTCCTCTACTTCTTTGCATCAATCACTGAAGAAGGTTTTCTTGTCTCTCCTTACTATTTGGAATTTTGCATTCAAATGGGTATATCTTTCCTTTTCTCCTTTGCCTTTCACTTCTCTTCTTTTGTCAGCTATTTGTCAGGCTTGCTCAGATAACATTTGATTTTTTGTATCTTTTTTTTGGGAATGGTCTTGATCACAGCCTCCTATACAAAGTCATGAACCTCTGTCCATAGTTCTTCAGGCACTCTGTCTATCAGATCTAATCCCTTGAATCTATTTCTCACTTTCACTGTATAATTGTAAGGGCTTTTATTTAGGTCATACCTGAATGATCTAGTGGTTTTCCCTACTTTCTTCAGTTTAAGTTGAATTTTGCAATCAGGAGTTATATATGGAAAATAGTTAGGAAAATGATGCTGATATAACATACCTCTCTTACTTTTGCTTTATTCAAATTAAAATTTCCTGACAGTCACATCCTTCCAGGCCATCTGAGAATCGTTTAATTAACAAGTATGTATAGTACTAGTCTCAGTACTAGATGAATAATTTCTGCATTTAAGGACCTGTTTTGATGGAACATGAGAAGACTTATTGGTGTAACAATGAAGTAAGTACTTATTAAAGAGTAGAACATGGAATGAAAAGAATAGCAAAGACTTTAGGAAGGAGAAAGCCTTTGAAATAAATCTTAAATGGTAGGTATTCACTCAGGAATAAAAGCAAAAAGGAAGTCATTCATATCAAAGAGCACAGAGCACATAAAAATGTTTAGAAAAGAATTTTAGGATACTTGCGATTTTGTTAGACCAGAGTGTAGTTGCTAAAAGGAATTTGTGGAAAATGATCGTGGAGAGGAAAGGCAAGGCTTGAATAAGAAAGGCCTTCTATGAGATGGCAAAGAGCTTGGATTCCAATATACAGGCAATGGAGATGCCTTTATGTTATTCTTTAAGATCCTCTAGCAACCAGGTAGAAGACAGATTGAAAGAAACAAGGATGCAAGCAGAAAAAACAGGACATTTCAGAAAGTAACTAATGATAAAGACCTGAAATAAGGCAGCAGTAGCAGTGTGCATAGAAAGCAAGAACAAATATACGATATATTGGTGGTGGTAGTTTAGTCGCTAAGTCATGTCTGACTCTTGTGACCCCATGGACTGTAGCCTGCCAGGCTCCTCTGACCATGGGATTCTCCAGGCAAGAGTACTGGAGCAGGTTGCAATTTCCTTCTCCAGGGATCTTCCCAACCCAGGAATCAAACCTGGGTCTCCTGCATTGCAGGTAGATTTTTTACCTACTGAGCTATGAGGGAGTCCATAATATATATTAAGGAGGCAGAAATAGTGGGTATGTTTGTTGGTCACCCAGTCATGTCTAACTCTTTGGACCCCATGGACTGTAGCCTGCCAGGCTCCTCTGTCCATGGAATTCTCCAAACAAGAATATTGGAGTGGGTTGCCATTTCCTCCTGCAGGGAATCTTCCCAGCTCAGGGATTGAACCCAGGTCTCCTTGTGTGGAAACCAGCCTGAGATGGTAAAAATTGTTTCTAATCATGATTTGTTCCCCAGCCTGTAATCAATCTGCCATGAGAGGCGCCACTAGAAACACAGGTATGAGATCAGTGCCTTCTGACCTCTTTAGGGGCATCCCAGGGAACAAAGGGAAAGGTTAAAAATTTACTAGGGGCTCTAAGGAAATAGACTTTCACCCACGGGCTCTTTGTTAATCTTAAATCAGGCCCATTGTCTTAAGAAAAAGAAAGCACTGAGGGGGATTATACTCACATTTTAGGAATGCAACCCCCAGGAGTCAAGCTAAGAAAATGATTATCTTGAGCCACTCCAGGAAATTGTTTTCTAGAACAATAACTAAATCAGTATAATTACAGGACAGTCAGCCATTTAGGCCCGATAACAAATGGACCTATCCCCGAAAAGGCCAAAGTTTGTAAACCAATCAAAACACTCCATCTCGACTGCACCTGTTTGTGATTCTTGCGCTTATAAACTGCACTGTAACAACTGTTCAGGGTTCGTCTCCCCTGGTGGAGATTGAACCCCGGCGCGTCGGCCTAATAAATCCTCTTGCTGATTGCATCGAGTTCGGGTCTCGGTGGTCTTTGCGGCGACAGGTCCTGGGCAAAGGCCGAGAGGTCTAACACTTGCATTGCAGGCAGATTCTTTACCATTTGAGCCACCAGGGAGACCCTAGTTGGTTATTAATTGATTTGTGCTTGGAGGCAAGATTAAGGAATGTGGAGTGACTTCAAGGTTTGTGACATGGGTCACTTATCATAGGATGATTAGTCACTAAGAAAGGGGAATGAAAATAATGAATGGGTTTTGAATAAAGGTTGGAGGTCATGTAGGTTAGGCTTAGGATAGTTTAAGCTTGAGGGGTAATGGATTGAAGTACAAATATCCAGTAAGCATTCTGATATGAATGCTTCAAATATAACAAGAAGGAGTTAGGATAGAGAGAGAGATTAGAGAGTTACATACAAGCAGATAGTTGTTGAACTTAAGGTTGTTTATGGAGTTCAGTAAGAGTATGCAGAAAAGGAAGTTAACACTGGAAATGAAAATAGGTTAGTCCACAGGAGAAGAAAAATCCACTAGCAAAAAATAGAGAGATCCTAGTTTTATGGGAGAACGGAAGGGTTTGGTTCTAGATTGAAGGATTTTCCTTGACTCGATCAAGATTTCCATATTATTCTGAGACACAAGATAAAGATGGATGCAGATGTTTATGGATATGGTGGTATGAGGTTCAGAATGGCCTGTTTTGTTTCATGCATTGGAAGAGGCAATTTTTTTTTATCTGCAAATTTTGAAATACGAATTAAATGGCAATGTAGTTGACACAGAAGATTTGCAATGGTTACTCTGAGAAGAGACAAGAAGCTTATCAATGAGCAGAGCAGTCCACTCCATGGAAATAAAAGCCCCGTTCATGTTGCAGAAAATACATTTTTAAGGCTGCATCATGCATGCTTGTGTCATTTTGTGAAGGGAAAAACTTATGGTTGCTTTGATGCAGAAAATGGTAGTAAAAGAAGATAGAAAATTAGGAGTTTTGCCAAAAAATCATTGAAGTATTACACTGATTTATAGAAGCTAAGCTGTTTGGCAAAGATTTTGAAAGCTATACTTGAGAAAAAATACAGGAAGCGTTCAAGGTACTTGATGTACCAATGAGGCCATCAAGCAAATATTAAGGAAGGAAGGAAAGAAGGAAATTGGATGCTAGATTGGATTTTAAAACAATGGGTTTAGAAGTGGTTTAGATGTATTTAGAAGTAAAATAGTAAAACTCTTTTAGAGTTCAAAAGATTTGTGAATCTTCAACTAACTTACATCCTTTTCTCAATTCCAATTTCTCTCCTTTTTTTCTAGATAAGTTTAATGTTCATATAGCCAACCACTTCAAATCCTATCTTCAGAGTTTTTGGCTTCTCTATCTTTGATTACATTCATTTCTTTCAGTAACCTTAATCTCAAAAGAAATGCGTGACAGAAATATAAAGTTATTGAAGTTGAGCTCTTCGGAATGCTCGTCTCTGGAACACTCTATCCCAGAATCCATGCTATAAAACTCCCAAGGCACATAGAGAGTTCACGTATTCATGCCGCAGATGGCAGCTAGCACCAGTTGCCAACCATGTAAGTGAGCCATTTTGTATGTCCAACTCAGTCGAGATTTCAGATAATTGCAGGCTAAGCTGATATTTGACTTAAATTGCATGAGAAACATTTAGCAAGCACCACTGAACTCAGTCAAGTCAACCCACACAACCATGAGAGAGAGCGAGTTGCTGCTGTTTTAAGCTTTTAAATTCTGTGGTGGTTCATTGTGTGGTGATTGATAACTGAGACAATCAACTTCATATTCAATTCCTCTTATTAAACAAAGTGTGTGTAATTACTTAATATTATACCATAATGTATGGCTTTATATTTCATATGCACTTCCTTATAGGAAGATTTAAACTTCAAACAATATTTTTTCTAAATTAGATACCATATGCATATTTATTGAAATGGACATTAAACAAGCCAGAAGAACAATGTGAAGAAAGCTGCTGGTTATTCAAACACTGCTAAAGAAAAGTCTTTAAAATTTAGCATATAATTGGATTACAATAAACCAGGAGGGATTTTTTAGTATTTGCGTGGTATGACATTATCCCTTGGGAGTCCAGTATTTAATTAGTGTAGATTTTGTTGTATTATTACACTAGACTTAGGCGGTAACTACACTGAAAAGGAATGTTAATGTTTAAATTCACTTGTCAGCACCAGAATCATGAAAGTTACAAGGAAATTATTCCAAGAGAATACTTAAGACTCCTTTCAATTTTTTCTCATTTTTAAATTTCTCATTTCATATCAATACCTTAAATACAAACATACACACACAGAATAAAAACCTGAATGTAATTTGTATGTTTACATTATCAAAAGACAGTTTTTAATAAAAGCAGGCTTTTCAAGAAGAAAAGAACAGGCTAGCATGTACTATACTAATGTTAGGTTTGTCTGTAAAGGTTATATTTCTGCACCAATTAAGAAGAATATTCATTTTAATCAATACTAATATTGAAATCATTGCCATGCGTTTGGCAAATAACACTTGAAACTCATTGATGAAAGGTATTGACAGCTCATTAGTGAGTAGACTTTTGGTAGAAAATTCAAAATTCACACAAACGAAACCAAATATCTCAGAATCTTTCTTCAAAAAATGCCTCTGAGAAATAGATTCATAGACCTCTTAACCTTACTACATCCAATGTGCTCTCAGTTTAGTTCCACAGTCTTTTGACATTATTGAGATGATACAGAGAAAATGAAATTAATAAGTAGTTTCCCACTTTCTCAAAGAGAGATGTATATTATCATTTTTGTTTGAATATCAATAAATTGAGTACTCAGATTTTTTTAACTTTAGTGGCAGTCTTCTTTTTTATAAACATTTTTTATAATGACTATTGCACATTTGTAAAGAAACAGCTAAAGTAGAAGCACACACAATTACTGACAAAATGTGAATTATAGAAATGCAGTTATTACTAACTCAAATGATGTGCATTCAAAATAACATTTCATAACCATACAGATTACTCAAAGTAATAAAAAGAGTGGATAGTCGATCAATTTCACTCTTCATTTCACTGAAAAATTTTAAATGTTTATCTTTTTTTCATTTCTTTGTTAAACTTTTCACACTGCATCTCTGAATAAGTTTTCCTGAATCGAAGGGAAAATCAGTTTGACTTAACCTCCAGTTATATGAAAGCTTTAAGACATTAGTAGTCCATGTGTGGCAGAGAAATGGACGAGCAGTATATGCTCACACACACACATGCACGCACATACACACAAAGCACGAGAGTTTGAATTTAACTTCGTATCTTTGAAAGCTGGTTTGTGTCATTACATAAATTACTGAGCAATTATTCTGATGATTTCTAAGCAAAAATATGATTTAATACATTCTCTTGCTTCATTTTATCTAACTACAAAAAAATACTGGGTAGATAGTACAGACTATTTCTCTTTCTCCCTTTACTTTAGGCAGTAGGGCACATTTGCTTAAATTCTTTCTCTAATGGCAAACTGTTATGGCAATTCCAGGTCAGAAAAGACATGGAGGAATGTTAAATACATACGAACAAGTGAAAGAAATCAGTCTGACAAGGGTAGCATAGTGCCTGATTCCAACTACATAATATTCTGAAACAGGTAAACCTATGGAGACAATAAAAAGATCAGCGGTTGTCAGGGTTTGAAATGGAGAAAGAGGTGAATAAGCAGAGCACAGATTTTGAGGGCAGTGAATATACTCTGTGTGAATGATGAATACATCTTATTATTCATTTGTTCAACTCATAGAATGTTTAACACCAAAAGAAAACCAGAATGTAAGCTTACTGACATTGATTGACTATGATGTGTCAATGTAGCTTATCAATTGTAGCAAAAAATGTCTCACTCTGGTGGAGGAGGTTGATAATGGGGAAGCTATTGGAGAAGGAAACAGCAACCCACTCCAGTATTCTTGCTTGGAGAATCTCATGGACTGAGGAGCCTGGTGGGCTGCAGTCTATGGGGTCACAAAGAGTCGGACACGACTGAGTGACTTTACTTATGCATATTTAGGGGCAGGAAGTAGATAAAAAATCTTTGCACCTTTCTCTCAAGTTGGCTGAGAACTTTAATTTAATATAAAAATAAAGCTTATTTTAAAAAGGAAGATTTTAAAACTGAAAGAAGATAATTAAAAAGTAATCACTTCAGAAATAAGTAAAATTTATTCAAGAAAGGCAAAAGTTTCATTATTAGGAAATCCTTTAATATAGTCATCATATCAAGATATATAAAGAGAAAACTTACATAATCATATCAAGAGGATGATCTTTTCATAAAAATGTATTTGGCACATCAAGTACTAATTTATAACTTTTAAGAAACAGATAAATGAAATAGTTTTCTTAAAACCTGATGTGACACATGTACCCCAATGTTCATCAGCATAAAATTTATTCAAGAAAGGCAAAAGTTTCATTATTAGGAAATCCTTTAATATAGTCATCACATCAAGATATATAAAGAGAAAACTTACATAATCATATCAAGAGGATGATCTTTTCATAAAAATGCATTTGGCACATCAAGTACTAATTTATAACTTTTAAGAAACAGATAAATGAAATAGTTTTCTTAAAACCTGATGTGACACATGTACCCCAATGTTCATCAGCACTATTTACAATAGCTATGACATGGAAGCAAGCTAGATGTCCATCAACGGATGAATGGATAAAGAAGTCGTGATACATACACACAATGGAATATTACTCAGCTATAAAAAGGAATGCATTTGACTGTGTTCTATTAAGGTGGGTGACCTAGAGCCTATTATACAGAGTGAAGTAAATCAGAAAGAGAAAAACAAGTATCATATATTAACACATATCTAAGGAACCAGAAAGATGCAAATAGATGCTGCTCTATTTGCAGAGCAGCAATGGATATGCAGCCACAGAGAACAGACTTGTGGACACAGGTAGGGAAGGAGAAGGTGGGACTCAGAGAGAGAGTACCATTAAAATATATATATTAGCATATGTGAAATCAGATAGCCAGTGAAAATTTGCTATGTGATGCAGGGAACACAAAATCTGGTGCTTTGTGACAACCTAAAGGAGTGCGAGGTGGGAGAGAGGCTCAAGAGGGTGGCGACATGTGTGTATCCATGGCTGATTCATGTTGATGTATTGTAGAAACCAACACAATATTGTAAAGCAATTATCTTCCAATTAAAAATAAATAAATTTAAAAAATGCTACAGCTTAAAAAAAGCTGACGTGCATTTGGCTTTAAATTAGTGTCATAATGAGGAAATTAGAAACATTCATGTAAATAGAACCAAAAACCCCTCCTATCTCTACTACTATTTAACTATTTAATTGTATTGATCTGCTTGACAAAGCAATTAGAAAACAAAAAGCAATTAAAAGCAAAAGATTTTTAAAAATAAGATGAAAACTATCTCCATTTGTCTATGGTATGAGGCGATACTGTAAAACAAGAAACGCACCAACGGAAAAGTTGCCAAAAGATTAGAAAAATAGAAAGTTAGCGTATAGAAATTAATAGTCTTCATAGATAGAAACAAATTATTATCATGTATAACTATAATGGAAAATCCTGTTAATAGATTGAAAATAAAAATAACTGCATAAATTTAATATAATATATAAAATTTATATAAGGAAAAATATTAGCCTCAGATTCCATAGAACAAAATTAAAGACATATCATGCTCTTGAATAGAAAAACTCAATACAAAAAAATGTCATTTACTTTCCATAGGTAAAATTATAAATGCAATGTGATCATGACAAAAAATGCCATCAGTGTGTTGTTTTTTTTTTAAGATAAATAAATTTATTATAATTGGCTCCCCTGGTGGTTCAGTGGTAAATAATCTGCCTGTCAATGCAGGAGATATGGGTTTGATCCCTAGGTCAGGAAGATCCCCTGGAGAAGGAAACGGCAACCCAATCCAGTATTCTTGCCTGGAAAATGCCATGGATAGATAAGCCTGGTGGACTACAGTCCTTGGGGGTCACAAAAAGAGTTAGACATGACTTAGTGGCTAAATAATAACAATAAAATTGATTATAAAGATTATATGATATAATAAGTCAGTAGAAACATCCAGAAAACATGCAAAATAAAAAGCAAAACATATAAAAAACATTCACTCATACAAAACTTAAAATGTATTACAAAGCCATTAATATAAAAATAGTAGCATTTATACATGAACAGAAAGACAGGTCAATGAAACCAAATGAAGAATCAATAGACTTTTTTACATACAAACACTTAGTAGACAATAAAGGCAGCATCTCAATCAGTGGAGGAAAATATTGACTTAGTAATAACCAATGAGGCAACAATTATGTGCTTATATAAAAAATTAGATTTATCTACACTGGAGAAGGCAATGCCACCCCACTCCAGTACTCTTGCCTGGAAAATCCCATGGATAGAGGAGCCTGGTAGGCTTCAGTCCATGGGGTTGCTAAGAGTCAGACATGACTGAGCGACGTCACTTTCACTTTTCACTTTCATGCATTGGAGAAGGAAATGGCAACCCACTCCAGTGTTCTTGCATGGAGAATCCCAGGGACGGGGGAGCCTGGTGAGGCTGCCGTCTATGGGATTGCACAGAGTTGGACACGACTGACGTGACTTAGCATAGCATAGCAAAACCAAGATACATTCCAAATGGATCAAAACTCTGAATTCAAATATAGAACCACACAAGTATTAAAAGAAAATGTGGGTAAATTACTTAATAACTTGCACATATTCAAAAGCTCTGGCAGAATAAGAAATTATTGACAAATAATATAACAGAAATGAAAAATATAAATAAAAATAGAAAAATATGTATACTAAACTATAAAAATTAGGATTTTTATTAAAAACTCCCAAACTTGGAATTAAAAGACCAACAGTCTATTAGAAAAGTGAAGAAATTATATAAAAACATGATTAACATTCAATATATACAAATTATTCTTAAACATGAATGATGCCCACCTTCACTAAAAATTATAGAAAACGAATGAAACTATAATGAAGTACCATGTTTAGCTATTCAATTGGTAAAAATCTAAATGAGAAAATGTGATATAAAGACAGTTCTTAGAAAATAAATTCTCTTATTCATTGTTATAGCGAAACAAAATGATGTATTCCTATGTAGAAGAATTGAAAATATTTTTCTGATTTATCTATGTGTTAGCTTTTGACTTTCAGATTTCTCATGTAGATCCTGGCAAATATACAAAATATCCCATAAGAAGGGCTATTAGTTGTGGTGTTAATTAAATATCTGTCAATAGGAACTGGTTAAGGAATTTATTATACACTCACTCAAAGCAGAACTATGGAGCTGTAAAGAATGAGATAGATGTCCATATCTTGATTGATAGATAGATACGGCAGCTCTAGAATACACTTAAAGTGAAAAAAAGTACTGAATATTATTTATAGACTGACACTATATGTATGAAAAAGTGGGTTGTATATGTGTATCCATTTTATTAAATTTTTGAAATAAATACCATGGAAATATACAATAAAAAAACAATAAAACTTTACTTATGTAGGGATCAGGAGAAAAGGATTAATAGACCAAGGAAAGAAGCAAGACTTTAGTGACTTTTTCCTAGCTTGACTTGGAGCTAGGTAAATATTTTACATAATTTAAAACTCTACTTCAGAAAAGTGAAATATCTAAACCTGTAAAACATCCTAAAACAACAGCTGTCACTTCCAGTGAATTTCAGTTTATGTACCAGCTAACAGGGAACTGTCTGTTTAGGCTTTCTGCACCCTCAGTTGTAATCATGTGTATTTTCCATGTGTACCTGTAAAACTTTCCTATTATGAGTTAGAAATCAAAGGTTTAAAAAGAAAACTAACCATCATCATCGAAAGAGATTCCCTGCCTCTAGAATCTGTCTCTTCCTTCATGTGACATTTATCTCGATCATAACACTGTGACTCAGGAATCAACAGAAGGTTTCAATTTGTTTTAGAGTGAAATAACTCCACCGAGTGTGTGTTTCATGGATCTCTTCCAACTGCTCTGCATCTCCTCAGGTCCACTTCTCTGCCATCCCCCTCCCTGGTTTCCACTTTCTTCCACTTTCACTTCCATGAGCATCCCACACCGGGATTCCACTTTGCATCCAGGCCAACAGCTTTCTAACTCTGACCTCCTCACCACCACTCCATCACAGGTCCCTGGTCTATCAAAGCCCTCCTTCCCTCCTCCCAACCATAACTTTTCCTTCAGTGAAAAAACTCCTAATTCAACGCAATCTCTTCATCAAATATTGTTATTACCTCCTATTATTTTTGAAGTTAATCCATACCTTAGCCCTCATCAACATAACTTTCACTCAATTAGTACTAACTCTAATCTCTATTTATATCTATATGTTCTACTTCTTTTAGACAGAAGCTCCAATGGTACAGAGATTAATTTCTGATGTGTTCCTCAATAACATCAAATCTACTGTGGGCTGAAGAGAGTTACCCCAAGGTCACAGAAGTTCTGCTCTCGTGTGATAAAAACCACATCTAGATGTTAATTAGCCAAGGGAATTTGGCTAACTCAACCATCTGGCTGCTAGGAAAGACTGCATCATATTCACAAATTCATTGTTCACCAAAGATGCTATTGAAGCCAGTAGTATAATTAATAAGAAATTCATTTGAATGTGAATAGGAACACAATGACCCAGAAGATGAGAATGGCATGAATATTTTAAAGAAGGTCACTTAGCTGTGCCAAACCTATGTGATTTGAATCCAGCGGTGACGTAAATAGAGGTGGCATGTCAGGCTGAACATCCAATTTCCTGGCTGGGCTAAATTTTCATCACACATTCAGCAGATGATTCTTCTAATAATATGCACTCAGTAATAAGCATGCCACTTTCTAAACATCTCCCCAGACACTAACGCTTTGACACTCTGGATCAAACACACTATCTGAAGGCTTTTTCTAAGAAAAATCCCATCCTTATGCTGACACCTAAAATATGACATGCTGGTACTAATAATTGTTATAGCTTCTTGCATAATTCTCTCTGTACACTGCCAGGGAGAAAGAAGTGTTAAGTTGCTTAGTCATGTCCAACTCTTTGTGATTCCATGGACTGTAGCCCACCAGGCTCCTCTGTCCATGGGATTCTCCAGGCAAGAATGCTGGAGTGGGTAGCCATTCCCTTTCTCTGGGGGATCTTCCTGACTCAGGGATCAAATCCAGGTCTCTTGCATTGTAGGCAGATTCTTTACCATCTGAGCCACCAGGGAAGAACCTACTAGGGAGAAACAAGAGTCCTTCCCAAAAGGCTTATTTCAATCAAAGACAGAAATGAGGGGAGCACAAAGTGAAATCGTTCAAAACATAGGATGATTCTTCTTATGACATAAAGAGTGCTCTGTCATTGAAGGGAGGAAAATGAAGTAAAAATGTGAAAAGAATGAAAAATATGAAGAGAAAAGTAGTAAGAGGTATATTTTTGTTTGGTTTCTATATCTTTAAACGTTCAGGTAAGCCATTTCTATATCTTGAGTTTTTATTTAAAAGCAGTTACTAGGTCAAAAGTAATTTTGACAATCCATAGGGCCTAGAATACCAGAAAATCTAGGAATGGAGGAGGAGATTCTATGGTAAGACCAAAATGCTTTCACTCCCATATCACTCTGATTCCATCCTTAACCATATCTACTTCTAAATATACACACACACACAGTGGAAGCAGAGAGAAAGCAATTGGAGAGAATAAATGGAGCATGAGAAAGATGGAAAGAATAAGAAGGCCTATAAGTCAGACGACTTTCAAAGTTCAAAATAAACAGGATTGAAATAAGGCTTTTAATTTAAAAAAGTATGAAATTATAAAATCTAATCAAGATATTATTCTTTGCCATCTGAAAAAGAAGGTTAACAGATATTGTTGGGGTCTAGATATCAAAAAATGCTTAAAATGTTTCCATGTGCATATCACATGAGTTATGTATATTGGATTTACACATTTAAAATCAAGTTTAGATTTGGAAACTCATCACTTGCACTTTCTCTGAAAAATGTTTAGTTTAAGGCGGACAAAATAATTATCTTGAAAGCAACAGGAATGAAATATTTCTCTAAAATTTCTACCTTTAAACTTGCATACATAAAAGCTTCATGCTAAAGGTCTAAGAGGGACATCCCTTTCTTTCAGTCATAAGGAAAACTGACAACCCTGTTCTTTTTCAACACAAAAATTAAATATGTTCCTCTGAATCTTTTAGCTTGTAAATCAAAATTTGGACAGAATTAGTCATAATTAGTGATCCACAATATATTCAAATGCCATCAATTAGGGTCTGTTGGAAGATCAAAAATTCTTTGAACAATAACAAAAATGAATCTTAGGAGCAAAGAATAAACACAAGTACAGTATCATTTTGTGAGGTTCAATAAACATATGCTAACAGCCTTCAATGAGAACACATCAGTTTTGTAAATATAACATTAAGCTCAAGAGTTTTCAACACAGATATGTGTTTGCTAGTTGCTGATGGACCTTAAACATGTGTGCCTGTGTATGTAGGCAAATGTATACATGGCCCTCTTATATTTCCCTCTGATATCATCCCCATAGGAAACTATATTTTATATCTTATTCGCATGTACTACCATTTCTCTCAACAAATGTTTAAGAATTTTGTCCTTGAAAAATGCTATATGTGAAATTTACTCTAAACAAAGGAGTAGTTCTTAAAGAACAAAAGTATATTCAAACTATTAAGTAAATAATAACACAAATCATTCCCTTAAGGAAAAAATACAAAAAATGCATTGTATGAAGCTATGGCTTAAATGAGCACATAGGATCCTTTCAGATATGAAATCACCACCTCAGATGTTAGTACAGTAATTTCCCTACAGACAACCATTCAAATTGTGAACTTTCAAAGATGCAAATGTGCCTCTGGTCCAAGCAAGGAATCAGAACCTACGCCACCAGCATCAGGCGTGAGTGAATTTGCAGCTTGCCCAACATCTCCTACTGGTGATGATCCTTCAGCTCTACCACCTCCCACCTCTCCTCCCTCCTCCGTGCAGTAACTCTTCTTTCCTGTTCACCAAATGCCAGCCTCTGTATGCCAACGGTACTGTACTACTGAACTTTTTAAGGTGCTGCAGCATAAGATTAAAAATGTTGTCTTTATTTTTTTTAATGCATTATTTGTGTGAAAAGTATTATAAAAATTCCCTGGTGGCTCAGACAGTAAAGAATCTGCCTGCAATGCAGGAGAGCTGGGTTCAATCCCAGGTTCAAAATGATCCCTTACAGAAGGAAAAGGCTACCCATTCCAGTATTCTTGCCTGGGAAATCCCATAGACAAAGGAGCTTGGCAGGCTACCACCCATGTGGTTACAAAGAGTCCGACACGACTGAGAGACTAACACACACGCAGTACGATATAGCCAATTGTATTAGCTGGGTACCTAGGCCAACTTTGTTGACTTATGAACAAATTGGATATATGATCATGCTGTTAGAATGGAACTCATTCGTATGTAGGTGACTTTATCCATTCTATTAGGGTATGTTCTTTTACTAGGGAGGGGTGGAGGGAGGGAACCACATAAAATTACCTCTGATGCTTTGTCAAAATATACTTTCTGAAAAACAGGATCTCAGATATGACAATAGGAAGGAGATCTTTATCTCTAGAAACTCTCCAATTTATCCTGACATATCTACTTTAGCCTGTATCACCCACATTTGAAAATGAGTGTTGAAATTTCCTCAATTGCTAAAAGATAATATTCATTTAACTCAATTTTATATATACTTATGGATATTTATGAGATCTATGGGTCTCCTTAAATTTTCAGCTCAAACAAGCCTTCACAGACACTGTCCAAACACTTTTCCTCCCCACTGTCTGATTAAGTATCCTTCTTCACTCATATAGCCCCCAGAGCACTCCTCTAACAGAGCAGTTACTAAACTCCTTAGCCTTTAAGTTCTTGTTTTTTTTTTTTTTTTTTTTTTGTATAGATATTCTTTACACACTTAGGAGCTAGAAAAATGCCTAGTATAAACAAGATGTACATATAGGGTTTGACAGGTGAAGGAGTGCATGAATAAATATATTCACAAGTTTAATAAACACTTGTCAAGTACCAATGGTGTGCCTCAGATGCTATTTTAGGTGCTGAGGATACTGTCCCATGCATAAAAGGCCAAGTAAATGAATGGAGAAGGAAGGAAGAATGGAGAGAGAGAGGGTTAAATGACAGAGAAGAAAGAACAGTCACATTTCTCAAGGCCCATATCTTCTAATAGAGAAAACAACCATCTCTTATCCTTCAGTCAGCAGTCAGTCAGTCCACAGGTATTTACTGAACTCTAATTTGAGTCAGGCACAACTTGAGACACTTAACAACAATGAACAAGAAGAGCCAAATGCCTGCGTCAGTGATCTTAGGATCTAGGGAGTTGATAGGCAATGAGCAAATGGACATAGCAATTTGTGATATAATATTAGCATTCAGGTAAGTACTAGGGAGAAAACAAAGAGGATAAAAACTAATAGAATAGGAGATGTAGGAACTAGTTTCTTCTAGGATGCACAGGGAAGCTCTCTCCTAATGCTGACTTTAAAAGAGCCTGCAGTTACATAAAATAAATGCCAAAGAGGGTGTGGATAAAAGGGAACCCTCTTGCATTGCTGGTGTGGATGTAAATTGATACAGTCACTATGGAGAACAGTATGGAAGTTCCTTAAAAAACTAAAAACAGAACTACCATAAGACCCAATAATCCCACTTCTGGGCATATACCCAAAGAAAACTGATTCAAAAAGGTCCATGCACCCCAATGTTCAATGCAGCACTGTTTACAATAACCAGGACATGGAAGTGACTTAGATGTCCATTGACAGGGGAATGGATAAAGAAGATGTGGTACATATATATGATGAGATATTATTCAACCGTAAAATGTAATGAAATTGGGTCATTTGCAGAGATGTGGATGAACTTAGAAATTTCATATAGAGTGAAGTAAGTCAGAAAGAGAAAAGCAAATATTGTAATATTAACACATATATGTGGAATCGAGAAAAATGGTATGGATTATTGTATTTGCAAAACAGAAATATGGCCACAGACATAGAGAACAAATGTATGGACACCAAGGAGGGAGGTAGGATGAACTGGGGAGTGTGGGACTGACATACATACACTATTGATACTATCTATAACATAGGTAACTAATGAGAACCAACACTATAGCTCAGGGAACCCAACTCAGTGCTCTGCGTGTGTGCTAAGTTGCTTCAGTTGTGTGGTGCTCTATGCGATCTTATGGACTACAGCCTGGCAGACTCCTCTATCTATGAGATTCTCCAGGCAAGAATACTGGAGTGGGTTGTCAGGCCCTTCTCCAGGGGATCTTCCCGATCCAGGGATGAAACCCACTTTTCTTATCTCTCCTGCATTGGCAGACGAGTTCTTTACCACTAGCATCACCTGGGAAGCCTACTCAATGCTCTATAGTGACCTAAATGGGAAGGAAATCCAAAAAGAGGGGGTATATGTATACCTACAGCTGATTCCAAATAGGGAAAGGAGTATGTCAAGGCTGTATATTGTCACCATGCTTATTCAACTTATATGCAGAGTACATCATGAGAAATGCTGGGCTGGAGGAAGCACAAGCTGGAATCAAGATTGCCGGGAGAAATATCAATAACCTCAGATATGCAGATGACACAACCCTTATGGCAGAAAGTGAAGAGGAACTAAATAGCCTCTTGATGAAAGTGAAAGAGGAGAGTGAAAAAGTTGGCTTAAAGCTCAACATTCAGAAAACGAAGATCATGGCATCTGGTCCCATCACTTCATGGCAAATAGATGGAGAAACGGTGGAAACAGTGACAGACTTTATTTTGGGGGGCTCCAAAATCACTGCAGATGGTGACTGCAGCCATGAAATTAAAAGATGCTTGCTCCTTGGAAAAAAGTTATGACCAACCTAGACAACATATTAAAAAGCAGAGACATTACTTTGCAACAAAGGTCCATCTAGTCAAGGTTATGGTTTTTCCAGTAGACAGGTATGGATATGAGAGTTGGACTATAAAGAAATCTGAGCACTGAAGAATTGATGCTTTTGAACTTTGGTGTTGGAGGAAACTCTTGAGAGTTCCTTGGACTACAAGGAGATCCATCCAGTCCATCCTAAAGGAAATGAGTCCTGAATATTCATTGGAAGGACTGATGCTGAAGCTGAAACTTCAGTACTTTGGCCACCTGATGCAAAGAGCTGATTCATTAGAAAAGACCTTGATGCTGGGAAAGATTGAAGGCAGGAGGAGAAGGGGCCAACAGAGGATGAGATAGTTGGATGGCATCACCAACTCAATGGACACGAGTTTGAGTAAGCTCCAGGAGTTGGTGATGGACAGGGAAGCCTGGGGTGGGTTGCAAAGAGTCAGACACAATTGAGTGACTGAACTGAGCAGAACTGATAGCTGATTCATTTTGCTGTACAGCAGAAACTAACACAGCAATTATACTCAGTAAAAATTAATAATGGGCTTCCCTGGTGGCTCAGAGGTTAAAGCGTCTGCCTCCAATGCGGGAGACCCAGGTTCGATCCCTGGGTTGGGAAGATCCCTTGGAGAAGGAAATGGCAATCCACTCCAGTATTCTTGCCTGGAGAATCCCATGGACGGAGAAGCCTAGTACGTTACAGTCCATGGGGTCGCAAAGAGTCGGACACGACTGAGCGACTTCACCTTCACCTTCAAAAATTAATAATAGAAAAAGACCCTGTAGGAATATCACAAATTAAATATTTCAGCATCCTTTATTAAACATGTTATGTGTGCACAATTTGGTAACAGAAGTTCTTATGCAGAGAATGTATGATAACAGACTCTATCATTCTCTGCAAAGCCACATTGTAGTACCTATAAATNAAAATTAATAATAGAAAAAGACCCTGTAGGAATATCACAAATTAAATATTTCAGCATCCTTTATTAAACATGTTATGTGTGCACAATTTGGTAACAGAAGTTCTTATGCAGAGAATGTATGATAACAGACTCTATCATTCTCTGCAAAGCCACATTGTAGTACCTATAAATTTAACTACCAAACCCAAGTCCATTTGGCTGCCAAAATGATGCCTCAAATTCCACTATAAAGCCACCAAATCAAACAGAAGACAAATAATATTAAACATTTCTCTTTAGTAATGACTTTTCTATTCACCCCACCCTAACCCCCATCTGCTTTCCAGCTGTTCAAACCCTCCCAATTCCCATTTTTAGAACTTAATTAGCTAGTTCTTAAAAAGAAACCTAAGTTCCACTAGTATTTAATTTAAGAGTAATTTTATACCTAAATACCTCCCAAAACCTCAACTATAATTTACTATATTCAAACAGTTACACATATTATAATTATTTCTAATAAGTTTGTTTTAAAATAACAGCTGTCTTCTACCCTAAGTTTGCTTCCAGGATCCGCATTTGCATTCAATACTCTTAATACTAGTACATATTGCCAAAACCTCTGGTCTTTGTCCACACATTCATACTATCAAATCACCCTGTTAAACAATCCGTCTCTCCCAAGATGTAATTTTTTAGGACTGTAAAGGAAAGAGAAGAAATACAATGAAATATTGGCTTTTTTACTTTTGTTTTCTTCAGCTGTGTAATTTCCTCATCGAGCTAATCCTTCCATGGCTTTATCTACTACCTTGGCCAAGGCGCCCAAATTCAAGATCTCCAGCCCTGGCCTTCTCTCCATATGGTCAACTCCTTGTCAAACACTGATATCAGAAACTCCACAAGCTCAGAACAAACCTCGTCATTTTGTTCTTACTGCAATGAGTTCTTTCCTACTTCGATTTCACAAACCTAGCAGGCACTCAAGTTTGAACCTTTTCAGTAACCTTTTATTTTTCACCCACATTCATTTGCCAGGTCTTAAAGTTTTTCATTCTGCAGCGTGTCACTCAATC
Source organism: Aepyceros melampus (assembly GCA_006408695.1). Classification (NCBI taxonomy): domain Eukaryota; kingdom Metazoa; phylum Chordata; class Mammalia; order Artiodactyla; family Bovidae; genus Aepyceros; species Aepyceros melampus. The sequence continues at coordinate 62,306 of SJXQ01007456.1, forward strand.
TTCTTTACATTTTCATTCTCATTATTAACCCAATGGCTCATACGTGGGTTTTTGCAATAGCAAGGCTAATTGGTTTCCTAACTCCACCATCTATCCCCCTTAGTTTTTGTCATGCATCATCACCACAGGATGTTTAGGATGTTAGGCATCCTAAAACACAAAACCAAATACAGGGATGTCCTGTCTTAATCCTACAGAAATATATTAAAAATTCTTCAGAGCATTCAAGGCCTTCCATGATAAAAATCAAATCTATATTTCCAGTCATGAGCAACCGCACTATTTGTCCAATCTCCCATTATTTCCAACTCCTGTTGCTTTCTCCCTCCTCCTTGACTTTGCCATGATGTTCTCCTAGCTTGAAAATGTCTTTCCTTCCCCTACTTTTTCTCCAGTTTGTAAAATTTTAATAATTTTATAAAATGACTTGAATTGTTACTTTCTTCTATATTTTTATCCATAATACAATATCTCCACCATGAGATTGCACTACTATTTCAATGAGGTTTAAAAAATATGTTTTATTTACTTAATTATTTTTATATTTTGTCTGTGCTGGGTGTTCACTGCAGTGCGGGCTTCTATCTAGCTGTGATAAGCAGGGGCTTCTCTTCGTTATGGTACATGAGTTTCTTATTCCCACGGCTTCTCTTGCTGCAGAGCACAAGCTCCAAGTGCGCCTTCAGCAGTTGCAGCAGCAGGCTCTCGGATGCCAGGGCTTCAGTAGCTGCAGCAGCAGGCTCTAGGATGCCAGGGCTTCAGCAGTTGCAGCAGCCGGCTCTAGGCTGCCAGGGCTTCAGCAGTTGCAGCAGCCGGCTCTAGGCTGCCAGGGCTTCAGCAGTTGCAGCAGCAGGCTCTAGGATGCCAGGGCTTCAGCAGTTGCAGCAGCCGGCTCTAGGCTGCCAGGGCTTCAGCAGTTGCAGCAGCCGGCTCTAGGCTGCCAGGGCTTCAGCAGTTGCAGCAGCAGGCTCTAGGATGCCAGGGCTTCAGCAGTTGCAGCAGCCGGCTCTAGGCTGCCAGGGCTTCAGCAGTTGCAGCAGCCGGCTCTAGGCTGCCAGGGCTTCAGCAGTTGCAGCAGCCGGCTCTAGGCTGCCAGGGCTTCAGCAGTTGCAGCAGCAGGCTCTAGGATGCCAGGGCTTCAGCAGTTGCAGCAGCCGGCTCTAGGCTGCCAGGGCTTCAGCAGTTGCAGCAGCCGGCTCTAGGCTGCCAGGGCTTCAGCAGTTGCAGCAGCAGGCTCTAGGATGCCAGGGCTTCAGCAGTTGCAGCAGCCGGCTCTAGGCTGCCAGGGCTTCAGCAGTTGCAGCAGCCGGCTCTAGGATGCCAGGGCTTCAGCAGTTGCAGCAGCCGGCTCTAGGCTGCCAGGGCTTCAGCAGTTGCAGCAGCCGGCTCTAGGCTGCCAGGGCTTCAGCAGTTGCAGCAGCAGGCTCTCGGATGCCAGGGCTTCAGTAGCTGCAGCAGCAGGCTCTCGGATGCCAGGGCTTCAGCAGTTGCAGCAGCCGGCTCTAGGCTGCCAGGGCTTCAGTAGCTGCGGTTCGCAGGCTCTCGAGTGTGAGCTCAGTAGCTGCAGTCCAGGGGCTTAGTTGCTCTGCAGCATATGGAACCTTCCTAGATCAGGGAAAGAGCCTGCATCCCCTGCGTTGGCCAGTGGATTCCTATCCACTGCACCACCAGGGAAGTCCATCAGCGAGGCATAAAAAATTCTGTTATATCAGCTTAGCTCAGTTGGTTAGAGCATGGTGCTAAGAAAAAGAAAAAACATTTTAATCGGGAAGTCTAATTAGGCTTGTCTCAGCTCTCAAAATGCTGCTTCCTCTTCCATTAAAAATACTGTTTTCTCCATCCTTAGACATTTTGTAAAAAATTATACACTTAAATACTTACAGTGCTTTGCCTTATGTTATAATTATTACTACTCTTTACTCCCCGACCTCCAAATTAAATTTCCCACCAAAATTAAACTTACTCATAAGAATAGAGTATGTGTCTCATTTTATTCATGTAGGCACTTTTTAATTTTATTAAAATATATGATATTTTATTATAGATTTTAATTTAATTTTATTTATTATACTTTAAGTAACTCTGTAAGCAATGTTAATCATTATGGGTTAGTGCTATATACAAAAGTGATGAAAGAGTGAGCTAATAAGCATACAAATTAAAAAGGACATACACAGAAACTGAGACACATACCCTATTCTAATGGGTGGGTTTAACACAGAGAAACAAACTTATGCTTACCAAAGGAGGAAGGGATGAAAGAAGGATACATTAGGAGTTTGGAATTAACATAAACAAATTAATATATCTAAAATAGGAAACCAACAGGGACCTATTATATTGCACAGAGAACTATACTCAATATTTGGTAACAACCTATAAGGGAAAATAATCTGAAAAAGAATATATATATCACTGAAACACTTTACTGTACACCTGGTAACATAACATTATAAAACACCTATCTTTAATAAAAATAATATTTGAAAACATATATATATATATATATGAAATTGGAGAAGGAAATCCCACTCCTGTATTCTTGCCTGAAAAATCCAACAGTCAGAGGAGGCTGGTGGGGTACAATCCAAAGAGTCACAAAGAGTTGGACATGACTGAGTGTCTAAGCCTGAATGAATGATACATACATATATATATAATAAAATATGATAAAATAGAAAAAAAGAATGAGAGTGTTAGAAGTCAAGAGTAGCAAAAGCAAATAAAATACATGCTATCAAATACCTTACTATTTCTTAATTTTTCGTCGTAAGTAAATAAGTTGAGATCTCTTGCATGATTTATCATAATGCCTAATATCTACAAAGAAATTAATGAACATTTATCAATTGTTAACTGAATTGTTCCTGCTACACTTTGTGAGATATAATTCAGCATTCTTCAGGATTATTTTTTATTTGTAGTAAACCATCTTATTCCTGAGTATTAATATTAAAGGCAGAGTAATACTCATTGTATATACATACCACATCTTCTTTATCCATTCATGTCAGTGGACATCTAGGTTGTTTCCATGCCCTGGCTATAGTAAATAGTGCTACAATGAACACTGGGGTTGATGTGTCTTTTAGAATTGTGTGGTTTTCAGGATATACGCCCAGTAGTGGAGTTTCTGGGTCATACAGTAGATTTCTCATAGTCAATAAAGCAGAAATAGACGTTTTTCTGGAACTCTCTTGCTTTTTCCATGATACAGCTGAAGTTGGCAATTTGATCTCTGGTTTTTCTGCCTTTCCTAAAACCAGCTTGAACATCTGGAAGTTCACAGTTCACGTATTGCTGAAGCCTGGCTTGGAGACTTTTGAGCATTACTTGACTAGCGTGTGAGATGAGTGCAATGCTGCAGTAGTTTGAGCATTCTTTGGCATTGCCTTTTTTGGGGATTGGAATGAAAACTGACCTTTTCCAGTCTTGTGGCCACTGCTGAGTTTTCCAAATTTGCTGGCATATCGAGTGCAGCAGTTTCCTGCATCATCTTTCAGGATTTGAAATAGCTCCACTGGAATTTCATCACTTCCACTAGGTTTGTTCATAGGGATGCTTTCAAAGGCCCACTTGACTTCACATCCCAGGATGTTTGGCTCTAGGTGGATCACAGCATCATGATTATCTGGGTCGTGAAGATCTTTTTTGTACAGTTCTGTGTATTCTTGCCACCTCTTCTTAATATCTTCTGCTTCTGTTAGGTCCATACCATTTCTGTCCCTTATCGAGCCCATTTTTACATAAAATGCTCCCTTGGTATCTCTAATTTTCTTGAAGAGATCTCTAGTCTTTCTCATTCTGTTGTTTTTCTCTATTTCTTTGCATTGATCACTAAGAAAGGCTTTCTTATCTCTCCTTGCTATTCTTTGGAACTCTGCATTCAGATGCTTATATCTTTCCTTTCCTCCTTTGCTTTTTGCTTCTCTTCTTTTCACAGCTATCTGTAAGGCCTCCCGAGACAGCCATTTTGCTTTTTTGCATTTCTTTTCTATGGGGATGGTCTTGATCCCTGTCTCCTGTACAATGTCATGAACTTCCCTCCATAGTTCATCAGGCACTCTACCTATCAGATCTAGTCCCTTAAATCTATTTCTCACTTCCACTGTATAATCATAAGGGATTTGATTTAGGTCATACCTGAATGGTCTAGTGATTTTCCCTGCTTCAATTTAAGTCTGAATTTGGCAATAAGTTCATGATCTGAGCCACAGTCAGCTCCCAGTCTTGTTTTTGCAGACTGTATAGAGCTTCTCCATCTTTGGCTGCAAAGATTATAATCAATCTGATTTCTATGCCAAAGCCTTTGACCATGTGGATCACAAAAACTGGAAAGTTATGAAAGAGATGGGAATATCAGACCAGCTGACCTGCCTCTTGAGAAACCTATATGCAGGTCAGGAAGCAAATTAGAACTGGACATGGAACAACAGACTGGTTCCAAATAGGAAAAGGAGTATGTCAAGGGTATATACTGTCACCCTGCTTATTTAACTTATATACAGATACATCATGAGAAACGCTGGGCTGGAAGAAGCACAAGCTGGAATCAAGATTGCCAGGAGAAATATCAGTCACCTCAGATATGCAGATGACACCACCCTTATGGCAGAAAGTGAAGAGGAACTCAAAAGCCTCTTGATGAAAGTGAAAGAGGAGAGTGAAAAAGTTGGCTTAAAGCTCAACATTCAGAAAACAAAGATCATGGCATCTGGTCCCATCACTTCATGACAAATGGGTGGGGGAACAGTGGAAACAGTGTCAGACTTTATTTTGGGGGGCTCCAAAATCACTGCAGATGGTGATTGCAGCCATAAAATTAAAAGACACTTACTCCTTGGAAGGAAAGTTATGACCAACCTAGATAGCATATTCAAGGTCCGTCTAGTCAAGGCTATGGTTTTCCACTGGTCATGGATATGAGAGTTGGACTATAAATAAAGCTGAGCACTGAAGAATTGATGCTTTTGAACTGTGGTGTTGGGGGAGACTCTTGCGAGTCCCTTGGACTGCAAGGAGATCCAACCAGTTCATCCTAAAGGAGATCAGTCCTGGGTGTTCTTTGGAAGGACTGATGTTGAAGCTGAAACTCCAATACTTTGGCCATCTCACACAAAGAGTTGATTCATTGGAAAAGACTCTGATGCTGGGAGGGATTGGGGGCAGAAGGAGAAGGGGGTGACAGAGGATGAGATGGCTGTATGGCATCGCTGACTCAATGGACATGAGTTTGGGTGAACTCTGGGAGTTGGTGATGGACAGGGTGGCCTGGTGTGCTGCAATTCATGGGGTCACAAAGAGTCGGACACGACTTAGCGACTGAACTTAACTGAACTGAACTGAACAGTAGATTACTCCTAGTTTTTTAAGGACTCTCCATACTGTTCTCCGTAATGGCTTATGGCTTGTTTATGGAATATTACTCAGGCATAAAAAAGAATGAATTTGAGTCAGTTCCAGTGAAGTGGATGAACCTAGAGCCTGTTATACAGAGTGAAGTAAGTCAGAAAGATGGATGTGAGAGTTGGACTATAAAGAAAGCTGAGCACTGAAGAATTTATGTTTTTGAATTGTGGTGTTGGAGAAGACTCTTGAGAGTCCCTTGGACTGCAAGAAGATCCAACCAGTCCATTCTAAGGGAAATCAGTCCTGAATATTCATGGGAAGGACTGAAGTTGAAGCTGAAATGGCAATACTTTGGCCACCTAATATGAAGAACTGACTCACTAGAAAAGACTTTGATTCTGGGAAAGATTGAAGGCGGGAGGAGAAGGTGATGACAGAGGATCAGATGGTTGGATGGCATCATCGACTCAATGGAGATGAGTTGGAGTAAACTCCAGGAGTTGGCAATAGACAGGGAAGCCTGGCAAGCTGCAGTCCATGGGGTTGCAAAGAGTCAGACACGACTGAGTGACTAAACTGCACTGGACGAGCAATTCAACTTCGTTGAGTCTCTCAAGTTTCTCATCTATAAAATGAAACGACAGGGCCAGATGATTCATAAAGTTTTTTCTCTAATTTGGATTCCTCTGAAGCCACTATAAAGTGCAGATTTTTTGCTCCATGTCTAAAAACTAAATCCCTAAGAGTAAGGCTGTATAGCATCAGCCAGACGAAATAAATGTTTACTCCCTCAGACATTAAATAGCATTTATGATGAACCTTGCTCTAATCAATTTACCCATAAACACACTTTTAATCCTCACAAGTAGGACAGGTATCATTATTACGTCCAGTTAACAGATAAGGAGCATGAAGCATCAGGTTAAGCAGTTCAGCTTGTTCCAAAGTACATCATTAGTAAATAGTGGAATCAGGATGCAAACCCACGCTGTTTGGCTTCAGAATCCGTGCTCTTTACACTGGTTATTTCAGACTTGCAGAACTTTTCCAGGTTCCCTACACATTAACTAAGGTCAAGGGACAGGCCGGACTAGATGTGTGTTGTAGGAGCTTTGGAAGGATATGTGACTTGAAACCGCTGATGTTGCAAATTTAACCATGGTCAAAAGTAGCCTATCCTTGGGAAAAAAAAATTATGATAACCCTGAAGTTCCACCCAACATTACAATGATATTTGCTGTTAATTACATTCCATATTATCTTTAGTTGGAAACATAACTGAATATGATTTAATTTTATATACTACACTTTAAGTGTTGCCATTTACTCACAAATTAAAAAAAAAAAACCTTCTTAGACTAAGCATGTATTTTTGTTTGAAATATGATCTACATGATTTAATTAAACAGGCCCTGGTCTTTTATTCCAGGACTTTGTGATAGTTGTAATAATGCTGTATATCAATGCAACATAATTTCTTATGTAATGTTAGACACAATTATTTCAATGGCTCTGGGAGACAATGAAAATAGTCCAGAGAAAAGGACAAACACATCCAAGGTTAAAATTTGGGTAAGTAGTAAGTAGCAGGACATAAAACCTAGTTCTTCTAAGTTGGGGTCAGCAGCTTTTCATTATCCTAGCCCTCATTTAAAATACCTTAAGTAGATAATCTGTTAAAGGATAGAAAGATTTATCAATTACTATCAAAATATCCAAAAGATACATATGTCAAATAAAATATTTTTAAAGCAACATTTAACCAAAGGAAAAAAAAAAAAAACTACTACTACAACAACAAAAAAAAAACCAAACATGATTTATTCTGTATTTTGAGGCAGTATAAAGAATGAAACTGGGAAATAACAATAACAATTGTGGTTTGGTTATGCATTGTAAGGTAGAAAGGCAAGCTTGTCTTTTTAGTAACTTTAAAAGAAAACTGAGAACCAATCACAATAAAACTAGGAAAGAAGAACCTAAACAAGCTTCAGGAGGTACTTATTGAGTTAATGTGCTTGCACATTAAGCATCTATTAAATGAGTTTCCATGAAATTCAATCTCAACCAATTATGGTTTATATGGTCTCATTGAAAGAGCAGTCATTGTTGCAATGCACAAAAGATCTCTTCAGTTACAAACAAGATATCTGATTTATACTGTTGACAAAAAAATGCACAATGTGAGAGTTGTGAGTTAAGTTTTTGGGGCATAAAATCAGGATTGCAGCCCAGGAGAAAGCATTTCAGATAGCTCTGAGAAACTGCTCCAAAGAGGAAGTGGGGGAGGTCATATACATGTGATTAAGGTGAAAGGGGAATCTATGCAATCAACACATATTTTTCCAGAAAGTTTCTCTACTCTGATGAAGTTTTATGCTAGCCACAAGGAACAGTTGCTACTGTGAAGGATTTTAGTACTTTCCTAGTGAAAGGCAAAGGAGAAAATGAAAGATAAACCCATTTGAATGCAGAGTTCCAAAGAATAGCAAGGAGAGATAAGAAAGCCTTCCTCAATGTTAAAAAAAAAAAAAAAAAAGAGGAAAACAACAGAATGGGAAAGACTAGAGATCTCTTCAAGAAAATTACAGATACCAAGGGAACTTTTCATGCAAAGATGGGCACAATAAAGGACAGAAATGGTATGGATCTAACAGAAGCAGAAGATATTAAGAAGAGGTGGCAAGAATACACAGAAGAACTATACAAAAAAGATCTTCACATCTCAGATAATCATGATAGTGTGATCACTCACGTAGAGCCAGACACCTTGGAATGTGAAGTCAAGTGGGCCTTAGGAAGCATCACTACGAACAAAGCTAGTGGAGGTGATGGTATTCCAGTTGAGCTATTTCAAATCCTGAAAGATGATGCTGTGAAAGTGCTGCACTCAATATGCCAGCAAATTTGGAAAACTCATCAGTGGCTGCAGGACTGGAAAAGGTCAGTTTTCATTCCAATCCCAAAGAAAGGCAATGCCAAAGATGCTTAAACTACCAGACAGTTGCACTCATCTCACATACTAGCAAAGTGTAATGCTCAAAATTCTCCTAGAAAGGCTTCAATAGTACATGAACTGCCAGATGTTCAAGCTGGATTTAGAAAACACAGAGGAACCAGAGATCAAATTGCCAACATCTATTGATTGGATCATCAAAAAAACAGGAGAGTTCCAGAAAAACATCTATTTCTGCTTTATTGACTATAAATAGTACATGAACTGCCAGATGTTCAAGCTGGATTTAGAAAACACAGAGGAACCAGAGATCAAATTGCCAACATCTATTGATTGGATCATCAAAAAAACAGGAGAGTTCCAGAAAAACATCTATTTCTGCTTTATTGACTATACCAGAGCCTTTGACTGTGTGGATCACAACAAACTGGGAAAATTCTGAAAGAGATGGGAATACCAGACCACCTGACCTGCCTCCTGAGAAATCTGTATGCAGGTCAGGAAGCAACAGTTAGAATGGAACATGGAACAACAGACTGGTTCTAAATAGGAGTACATCAAGGCTGTATGTTATCACTGTCCTTATTTAACTTCTATGCAGAGTACATCATGAGAAATTCTGGACTGGATGAAGCACAAGCTGCAATCAAGACTGCCAGGAGAAATATCAATAACCTCAGATATGCAGATGACACCACCCTTATGGCAGAAAGTGAGGAGGAGCTAAAAAGACTCTTGTTGAAAGTGAAAGAGGAGAGTGAAAAAGTTGGCTTAAAGCTCAGCATTCAGAAAACGAAGATCATGGCATCCTGTCCCATCACTTCATGGCAAATAGATGGAGAAACAATGGAAACAATGGGGGAATTTATTTGGGGGGTTCCAAAGTCACTGCCCAGTCATGTCCGACTCTTTGCACCTCCATGGATGATATAGTCCATGCAATTCTCCAGGCCAGAATACTGGAATGGGTAGCCTTTCCCTTCTCCAGGGATCTTCCCAACCCAGGGATCAAACCCAGGTCTCTCATATTGCAGGAGGATTCTTTACCACTGAGCCACTGCTGCTGCTTCACTGCAGGTGGTGACTGCTGCTCCTGCTGCTGCTAAGTCACTTCAGTCATGTGACTTAGCAGCAGCAGGACTCTGTGCGACTGCAGCCATGAAATTAAAAGATGCTTCTTCCTTGAAAGAAAAGTTACAACCAACCTAGACAGCATATTAAAAAGAAGAGACATTACTTTGTCAACAAAGGTCTGTCTAGTCAAGGCTATGGTTTTTCCAGTGGTCATGTATAGATGTGAGAGTTGGACTATAAAGAAAGCTGAGTGCTGAAGAAGTGATGCTTTTGAACTGTGGTGTTGGAGAAGACTCTTGAGAGTCCCTTGGACTGCAACGAGATCCAACCAGTCCATTCTAAAGGAGATCAGCCTTGGGTGTTCATTGGAAGGACTGAGCTGACACTGAAATTGCAATACTTTGGCTACCTGATGCAAAGAACTGACTCATCTGAAAAGACCCTGATGCTGGGAAAGATTGAAGGTGGGAGGAGAGGGGAACGACAGAGGATGAGATGGTTGGATGACATCATCGACTCGATGGACATGAGTTTGAGTAAACTCCAGGAGTTGGTGATATACAGGGAGGCCTGGCATTCTGCAGTCCATGGTGTTGCAAAGAATCGGACACAACTGAGTGACTGAACTGAACTGAACTGAACTGAAGTCTGAGGAGATACAAGAATTGGGCTCATAATATCAGCTCCTGAAAATATCTATCTGAAGACCTTTCCTACCAGTTGCCCGCCACCCTCTGCCAAGCTGAGAATGCCTCATTTCTGCTCTCCACCTTGAACTCCTTTCAGGGGATGTTGAAGGTCAGCAGCTCAGTAGCTCATGATTTAATCCTTGTAGAGATAGATGGCAAGTGCCAATTTATAGTCGACAATAGATATTTTTGTTTCAGCAACTAAGAGACTAAACAAGAAAAAGCCTAAACTTGAGTTTAGCAATCAAGTTGTGAGCTTAATCTTGTTGTTTGCACAGAGAATGTTGAAGACCCCTAACAACTGTATTAGGCCACCTGGGGGGAGCCTGGTGGGCTGCCGTCTATGGGGTCGCACAGAGTCGGACACGACTGAAGTGATTTAGCAAAAAAAAATTAAACTCCAAAAAGAACAATCTGAAATTGTGAGGTATGGGGAAAAAAACAAACGTAAAATATAGTCACCCATCTGTAGAATCAAGGAACCTACAGTGGAATATGATTACCTGAACCTCGAGATAAACATTAATGATTAAAATGTGAATGATGGGTCCCCAAAATAATAAACTTTTGCTTGCACTGAAAGAGTGTCAAGGTTATCACTGCTTTTCTCTAAACAAATTCTAAAACCCACGCATTGTAACCTTTGAAATTTTAACAGAGCATCACCAGACTTGCACTGATTGCTTCAGTTTACATGCCACTGGTCATAGACTTTGAACTGATCATTTTGTTTGGAAAACTTGAAGATACTGTATCTCTTTAAGTTAAACAAACCCTTGGACATACACACATGCTGTTTAATGAGTGTGGTCCCCCGCAAATGGAAAATTTTCCTGATAAAGAATTGAATGGAATAGTACAAACCCAATTGAAGAGTCCCCAAGTTGTAAAACTGATCTAATTTTCCATCTTTTCTCTCATCTATATATTATATACTTATATTTTAAAAAAACTTTGTCTTTCTGTTTCATTATTCAAGAGAATGATCCTTTGTAATCTAAAGCTATACCTATTTGGACTTAACATTAAAATGTCTTATATAGATATCATAGGTATGATAAAACTTCATTTTTGCTTTACAATATCTTTATTCAAATACAGAGATGTTTATAAGCAAATTTCTGATAGTGCAATTCTATTTTTCTGCTTAATTTCATGAAAATATCATTAGCATATTTTATAGGAAAAAGTAGAGCCCCTTGGTAAACCAAATCTACATTTAATTCAATAGCAAAGAAAGTTTAAGCCATTTAATTAAATAAATGAAAATAATTTCCTAGAAACATTGACAAAAATGTTCTAAATACTAATAATTTTATTGAATCTAATTACTATATCTCAGAATAAAAATATTAAACAAAATAAACAGCTCTGTTGACTCTGACAGTATTCATTTATTTTTCTTTTATTGAGGTTTTAAACACACTGGTGTTTGCTTTTTGTCTAGATTTTTCTACTGCTTAAGACTAGGCTAAAAGTGGGTGGAGGTTAAAATACATTCAAGTACTTGCTAACAATGCAGAAATTGCCCAGTCTAAGCTCTACAATGAAGGCCGATCACAGTGACAATTCAGTGAAGTACTATTGCCTTTTCATTTCCCAAACTTTTAAGTCAGTCATGAGCAAAGATAATATAAGAAATCTGAAGTTCAACCCATGTATCCGTTTGCTACAGGGCAAAGTTGTATGACTAGCCCATGTGACAGGAACAGAAACTCAGTGAGAGACCCTTCGTTTATACCTCAGTTTAATAGACGCATTCTCAAAACAGGTTGTTCAAATGCATTTAAACTCACATTGCTTATCCTGTAGCAATGAGGTTTTTAAAAGCTTCTCAATTTGCATACCATTGGGTGGAACACACCCTATCCAGTTTACTATAGGAACATCACTCCAATAATCTTATACCTAGCCTCATTCATGCCTGTGTTCTACCTGTCTGGTGTTGGCTGACAGTTGATTTTCTAACCCTGTGTTCGTCTGGAGGGTATCCATGAGAGCAAAAAGAACTTCAGGAATGTCCTTTTTTTATCATGATAAATAATGAGAAAATGATTGTTTTAAAGTGTAGGAACATTTACAATTTTATAATTTCCCCAACTGAAAAAAAATAAGTATAGTCAAGCTGATCAGGGGAGTGTCAGGAAACCTGGAGCTCTGTAAGCCTCATTTCTACTCTGACAAAGGAGTCCTGGTAGTACTGGATACCTGGACAGTAGCAGGGGCAGGCTTCCCTATGATTAACAGAAAGATTAAAGAAAGGGAAGTCGTAAGGCCTCCCACCACTGCGCTCTGTATGCTCAGTCGTGTCCTGCTCTTTGCAACCCCACGGACTGTAGTGTGTCAGGCTTCTCTGTCCATAGAATTTCCCAGGAAAGAATACTGGAGTGGGTTGCCATTTCCTACTTCAGGGAATCTTCCCAACCCAGGGATTGAACCTGTGTCTTCTGTGTCTCCTGTGTGTGCAGGTGAATTCTTTAGCAATGAGCCACCTGGGAAGCCCACCCCTGTAAGGCCTGTGAATGTAGAATTCAGTTCTTAACAGGAATTTTCAGCACATCTTGTAGTAAGATCCAACCTAAAGAAAAGTCTGTCATAGTCATGGTTCGCCCATGTGCAATTACCTGATAATGAGACCTAAATGAAACTTACTCATTCCTCTCGGTTTCCTCCAAATGCTTTCCACCTCTACCACTGCTATGAATTGAATTGCCTCTCAAGTAGAGTATTCAACCGTAGTAGGAAACTATTTGCTCATGTTTCATGCATAAGAGAGGAGCAAGTCAATGACATTTGACTGGCCTCTTTTACATTGATTCCATAAAATTACATTATTCTAGTTCCTCATTTCCTTGAGCTAATTGTTTTCTTTTTTATTTGCTTACAGTACTTTTTTATCATCTAACCAAGGGCTTCTTCACCTTCTATTGAGTCAGTCAAAAATCAGTTAGTTCTTCTTTGAGTCTTTCTACTTACTCTCTCTCTCAGTTTCATTGCAATTAATGTATTAGCGGCATACTTCAAACCACAAGTAGGACCTGCATATTACTTCCACAAATATCTTCCTAGAATATCATGTGTAATCATTACTGTCCTTTTGCTCAAAAGTTTGTAATGATTCTCTATTGCTTAAAAAATTAAATCCAAACTAATAACGTGTTGGACCCTGTGCTTGGTATACAAAGGAATTGGGGACAAGGAATGTCACCTGCAGTATCAGTAAACAAGGGTTGCTGTGGCCATTAAGCCATCAGCCAATATAGCCACAACTCCACCCTATCTCAAATATGCAGAAATTAACAGAATTGCATGATGATAGAATTCTTTAATATGATCTACAACATTGTGTCTTACTAATTTATAATCATATGTTACACCAATGAAGGAGAGGTAGGACACTAAGCTGATGGGTGTGAAGTCAAGGTAGGACAACCCTATTTGGTGAATTCTGCTTTGCTTCTGAGTGTAGCCATATATGGTGCCACAGAGCTTTATCATAGTTATGTGCATACAGTTGAATTTTAGCATTGTTTTCCCTGTGTAGAGAGTATGCTGTAGAATCTTATGGAATAGGAAAGTTAAATGCAGGAATACTGAGAAGACCAAGCAGTACTCCAGATCAGCATAAGTTAAACACATATATTCAGCAGATTGGGAAAGCTAAATCTTAATCATTTCTTCAGGTGAACTCTAAATCAGAAAAGAAATGAGATGCTGAACAGTGATCATCACACTGAACTTCTTGGTCTGTCTTGTGATAAAAACATGGTATTCTGGCAGGTCACAAGCAGAGTGGCCCAAAACGTCAGGGGGTAACAGTCCCTTTGGCAATAGTTTAACCACTAAGTTCAATGTCACATGGAAAAGTAATCTAGAATATTTGCAATGTGTCTTATCCCAGAGAACCCACCCACACATGTTTGTCTATGTGCTCTACACAAAATTTTACCCCTCCTGTTGAGAGCTTGTTTGTTGACCCAGCCATGAAACATTAAGCTCAGGATTAGAAGTCACACATTACTAAGATAGAACTCACTCCCTCAACAAAAAATAACAGAAGACAAACATCCCTCCCTTCTACAATTTTCCATTCTTATTCCAATGTTTTCTCACTACTCTCAACAAAACACCATATCTCCAAAACACCAAACCAACCTTTGGCATTTAATTTCAGACAAGATACAAGAGTCACTAACTTTTTTTTTTTTTTCTGACATGGGCCTCATTCTCACTTGAATGGAGAGAATTTCTTCTCTCTAACCCTTTATTTACTTCTAAATTTGATGTTCAATTGGATTTGAAAATATCTGGCCTTGCAGGAGAGAGTATAAATGGGGAAAAGCAGTATTATTTGCCATTCTGAAGCAACCAGGTAAATATGAACCCAAGAAATACATGTGAGATCCCACTACCATTCTAGGGGAGTAGGTCTCAATTCAGAGAAGGCAATGGCACCCCACTCCAGTGTACTTGCCTGGAGAATCCCAGGGATGAGGGAGCCTGGTGGGCTGCCGTCTATGGGGTCACACAGAGTTGGACATGACTGAAGCGACTTAGCAGCAGCAGCAGGTCTCAATTATTATGTGTTTAAAACCAGCAATGGGGTAGTAGGATATCTCTTACTAAACCATATTCTTTCAACAACATTCCACACTAAGAATGATTTAATCCAAATTTTCAAATGATAAAATTTGCACAGGTATAATTGCTATTATATGCAGACGACATGATGCTGTATATAGAAAAACCTAAAGATGCCCAACTATTAAAACTGATAAATGAATGCCTCAAGGTAATAGATGTAAGATTAATCTACAGAAGTTAGCTGCATTTCTTTACACTAACAATGAAATATCAGAAACAAAATATAAACAACTACTCCCTTTAAAATCACATCAAGAAAAATTCTTAGGAATAAATCTCACCAAGGATGTGAAAAGCTTATATGCTGAGAACTACAAGACAGTAATAAAGGAAACTGAAGATGATTCAAAAAATGGAATTATATCCCATGCTCTTGGATTGGAAGAATTAATATTGTTAAAATGTCCATACTATCCAAAGCAATCTACATATTTAATGTAATCTCTATCAAAGCATCCATGACATTTTTCACAGAACTAGAACAAATAATCCTAAAATTTACAAGGAATCACAAAAGACCCAGAATTGCCAAAGAAATCCTGAGAAAAAAGAAGAGAGCAGGAGGGCTAATCCTTCCAGACTTCAGACAATACTACAAAGCCACAGTAATCAAAAGAGCATGGTATTGGCACAAAAACAGACACATGGGTCAATGGAACAGAATAGAGAGCCCAGAAATAAACACACACACCTATGGTCAATTAATCTTCAACAAAGGAGCCAAGAATATACAATGGGAAAAGGACGGTCTTTTCAGAAAGTGGTATTGGGAAAGTTGTACAGCTGCATGCAAATCAATGAAGTTAGAAAGCTCCCTCAAAGCACACAATAAAATAAATTCAAACTGGTTTAAGGACTTAAATATAAGACATGACACCATAGAACTACTGCTATTGGTGGAAATGTAAATTGGTACAGTCATTAACAGAGAACACTTATAGAAGTTCCTCAAAAAACTAAAAATAGAGCTATCATATGATCCATTAACCCCACTCCTGGACATATATCCAGACAAAACTATAAGTTGAAAAGATGCATGCACCTCTGTGTTTACAGTAGGGCTATTTACAATAGCCGAGATGATGTATGATTTTATGTGTGTGTGTGTGCATGTGTATACAACAGAATATTCAGTCAGTTCAGTTCAGTCACGCAGTCGTGTCCGACTCTTTGCGAC